>BFEA01000201.1:1514225-1525459 GCA_003427395.1 Chara braunii | reverse complement strand
AACAGAACTGCCCGGTAAAACCGTAGGCAGAGAGAGAGAAGAGGACAACAAACGAGGGGCTGTGACAAACTGTTTCGTCGGAGTTTCACCGACTCATCAGGAGGCTGCGAGGGTCGCCACGGGTGTGCAATCCGCCAGTCTCAATTGCTAGGAGAGGTTTGAGTGTGGGCATGCTGTCGGGGGCCGTGAGATACGGGACCAGTCGTACAGAGTTTCCCAAAGTCCCGAATGTACCATATGTGTGCCCGTTTGTCAGCAGCTTGTGGAGCCGTGGGGCCAAGGGAATTGCAGTCACTATTGGAGGTGACCGCAAAGTACCCCTTTTTTTTTTTTTTTTTTTTTTTCTCCCTTGCCATTAGTTTCGAGAATTGGTAAAAACTGGTTCACAAGAGTTTTTTTTTTTTACACAGTGTGTGGATAGTGCTGTGTGACCAGCAAAGTACCAATTTGCTGTTGCTGCAGGGGGCCAGGGTCTAGTTTCATCTAAAAAGGTACAACAGTGTGGCTGAACCATGCCCAAAACCTAAGTTGGTTTGCCCCAAAAATCTGCATATTTTGCAGATTTGGGGCAGCAGTGTGAGCATTCCCATTAGGACCAGAAAGGTGGCGAACTACGGTTGAGCAGGGTGTGGCCAGAGGGAATGCCAACAGAGGTTGCAGCAGCACTGCCGTGCAACTTTTTCGACGGGCTTGGGTATAGGGGTGGATGACTAATCAGAGCGTCCAGTAGCGGGCTGGCTCAGAGGTTTTCCCTCGGGATAGCTGGAGCTGTGGAACAGTTTCGCTGAGCAGCTGTGAGACCAGCACTGCAGGAGGTGGACTGTCGTGACCCGTGCGTCTGGTACCGGGGCTGGCCAGGCAAAGGGACTGGCCTAGCTCAGTTGACACACCCATGAACTATTTGGATCCAGGTGTGGTCAGATTAAAAAAAAAAAAAAAAAAAAAATCCATTCAAAAAAACCTGCAGCGGGTCAGTTCGATGCTGGTATCTCCAGCCACTACCCATGGCACAGTCCTTCGGGACATCCGTTAAAATTGGCACAATGCAGAGAAGATTAGCATGACCCTTGCGCAAACATAACGAGTATAAGTGCAGGGCGGGCCTTGGTTAGCAGTTCTTGACAGCCCGGACAACTATCAGACCGTGAGCGGTAGAGGGGGTGTTGTATTCGGGAGGAAGAAGACGACATGCGCTACGGAGATGATGAAGTGGAAACGGTGGGAGGAAGAAGGCATAGCTCGCCCGTTCCTTAATGGAATCGGGCGAAGTGAGGCTTGAAATTGGGGTTTCTTGGTAAGGCGAAGCTGATGGCGGAGTCAGATTTCACGTAGGATGGACGTTTCAGGCGGTACCTATGGTATGGGCTGCGCGGTTAGTAAGCGAGGTGGAGTGAGAAAAAGTGAATATCCTGCTCGTTTGTGGCTGGATTTCGAAGGTTAGAGATGCTATTTTGGGGTTTCGACACATTGCGAGTTGAATGGCAGACTCAGAATCGCCCCTAATGGGCTGATATGAGCGGCATGAGCACCGAGGGCTGCGCCCAGGAGTAAAATTTTGAAGTCTAGATATGTGATGTATCTTCTCATGTTTTGAGGAAGATTCAGTTTTTTTTTTTTTTTTTTTACTCTTTTTACAAAGGTTATAGGCATCCGAATGGGGGTGGGTCTTATTGGTGTTCGCTGTGGTGATCAGAGGAAGATGATATTTGCTTGGAACGCAGTCTTTCGTATCCTATACTGCCGATCGAGATCGTGGCAATCTGCAACAAATCCAAGGTGACCTTTATCGTTTTGGGGACGCCGACACATGCTAGAGCGAGGGAAGAGATGCTTACTTCGCAGGTGTAGTGGCAACACCGTGTGAGGAGGAAGTGAGAGCTCTGGTGGTAAGAAGAAAAATGTATGTGTCTGCATTCTTTGTGGAGGATTCTTCTTCATCTTGCACACTTGGCGAGAAGTGGAACGTGGACCAACGACGTGTGCCCTTGGTTGTCACCGAGACCGCCGCCATCAGAATCGTGGGATAGGTTGTCGTGCCGATGTTCGATCTTGCATGATCATCCCTTGCCTTCGCCAACGGTTATCAGATTTCGACTGTGGTATGCCGCCGTGTTGCCGTGATATCGGATACTAAGTGCCCGGCCTGGTATTATGCACACCTGGCCGAGCCCGGACCAGGTTAATTGAAGAAAGGATATGAGGAGGGGATGAGCGCAGCAGCGGGAGAAGACGCAGCGGGCGCTAACACTAAGCAACAAAGAGGCAAACTGTGGGATTGCAGGCCTATCTGGTGGCCAATGTGCTACCCAACCCCATCGAGCAACGGAACGAGCGGAGCAGCGGGAAGTTTGGCTGGGGTGCTGACCTTCTTGTTGGGGTGAAGTGGCAGGCGACCGAAGTTTGAGCCGCAGTATCCTGGCCAGCAACATCACGCACTTCGTTTGGTTCAGCTGGCCGCTACAGTCGGCTGCAGAGTGCTACGATCGGCTACAGTCTGCTACTGGCTGCACTACTTCGGCTCACTGTTGCATTGAGCTTGTTGCTGTGCCATCTTCATTTGTTGTTGCTCATACCGGCTGCTTCAGCAGGGTGCAACTGTTGTTAGTTGCTGACCATCGCTACGGAAGCGATTCTTCGAGGGAGTTGCTGATGCTGTACTGGTTGCTGCAGGGGCGCTCTGTTGCTATGCCAGTTGAGGCTCGTGCGGTTTTTTTCCTCCTATTTTGAACTCTCACTGAGTTTGCTTACGCAGAACATAAGGGGGAGCGAAGCTGCAATCTGACAGAGGAACTAAGGTCGCTGAGAGGGAGAGTACAGTGTCGATCTACACAGTGCGTGCAGCCACGGAGGCAGTCGCAGTTTGGGTGCAAGGAGATAAGAGAGACCATTACGGCCAAGCCTGCGGACAGGGAGGTTGTTTCCTGCGGTATTGGGCGATATATTCGGTCGCAGGGAGTGCTACTGTGGCTGTGTACTCAGAACATTGCGGGCAGGGTAGTACCGTTCCCACTGGTGGGTAAGCCGCATGGATATTGAGCGGGTTGCGCCTCCATCAGTCTGCAGGGTTGCGAGTACTCACCGACCGGATGACTACTTTGGCCACGTGTCTTCCGCTGCAGCAGTATCGTGCTCACTGTGGGTTGTTGTGCTGGTTGGCGCCCGTACGGATTACTGTGTATTGGTTGTATTTATTGTAGCTGGGCCTGTTTAACTAACTTTGCGCACGAACTGCTACAGGCTGTAGCTGATCCTACTTGCAAACTGTGCTATAGCGTAGCACTGCTCCATGACTGCATGACTTACTGCTCTTTGACTGCGGAGTCTGCTATAGTGTTGTTGAGGCTACTGCACTATTCTAAGTACGATAGCCGCTTTAAACAGTGGGACTGCGGCTCCGTATTGGGAAGTGGAGGCTACCACCGACGCTGTGTGTTCAAGGAACCTCTCTACACTGAGCTCCTGATTGCGATATCCGGTGTTGCTCTGCTATTTGTGCAGGTCGCAGGATGCTTCACCTGTGCTATTATTTGGAACGGCTGTTGTACTGGTTACTAAATGCCGGGATTTGTGAAACAACGCCGTACTGCTGAATGTGCTGTACCCTGCTGCAGAGACAACTGTTGTGCATACGGCCTTGCTGTACCATTTCACTGAGTACTCTAGGTTTTTTTCGTAAGCACTTAGCATTGTGCTCAGACGCTGATTGCAGCCTGGAGAAGGGGGCAAGGGGGGGTTGTTACCGCAGTTTGGGAACTCGTCAGGTGACCTGGGCTCGACAGTTTCACCACGGATTGACCGGCGGTCGGCAGGGTTGGCACGGGCATACGCTACGGTTGCTGCCGCCGGAAGTGATTAGTGCTGTTGTTGATGGGAACGAAGGTGTGATATGGAGGGTGAGGCTGAACTGCCAGGGAGGTGCTGCGGCGGACTGAGAAGTTGTCAGGGGGTAAACGTCAACAGTTTAACTGAAGGTTGACCAAGTTGTTACACTTGGCCACCATTGCGGGGCCCTCAGGCGAAAGAAGACTCCAAGGCCCTCTCCCGCGAGTCTGAGTGCACCCCTCTTGCATCTGAGAGACTTAATGATTCTTCTTCTGCCCTTCTTACTCTAAGTCTAGTCCAATTGGTTCTGAGAGGAAGGCGGCAGGCGAGATTGCAACCCGTAATCCACGCCATGGCCTCTGTGGGAGGTTCACCACACCGATTGTGGGAGCTCTGTCGGAACTCAGGAGGAGTTCTGGAAGCAGGGAACTGAAAGGTAAGCACTTGCTTCCCCTCTATAAACCCAGTTATAACCCTTCCCCTGTACATCTTTCTGTGTTTGACTGAGTGTATTGCATGCACCCCTACTTTGACTTTGGTTCGACTTTCAGAACTCAAATCAGACTAAGTAAAGAAATGTATGTATGACGACAATTTCAGTTTCTTGTTTGTCAGGCCATTCATCTTAGAAACAATATCTGACCCTATAAGACCCGTTCAAGCGCAAGCAAAACAGCCTTCCTCCCAACCTCCCCCCTAATGCAAGGGCTTCCTCCCAACCTCCCCCCTTAGGCCTGTCTCTTATACACATCTAGATGTGTATAAGAGACAGGCATTAGGGGGGAGGTTGGGAGGAAGCCCTTGCATTAGGGGGGAGGTTGGGAGGAAGGCTGTTTTGCTTGCGCTTGAACGGGTCTTATAGGGTCAGATATTGTTTCTAAGATGAATGGCCTGACAAGGGCCAAGCATTGTTTCTAAGACAAATGGCTTGGTCGCTGTGTTTATTTAATTGTGCCAGGCATTGTTTCTAAGATGAATGACCTGGCTATTTATTTTGAGGGTTATTGATTGCTTGAATTTTGAGGGTCGGACATTGTTTCTAAGATGAATGGTCTGACCGCTGTTTATTTTTGGTGGTTTCTAAACAGTCTCTGGGTCTTGACCCAGGGTACACAGCCTTTTTTTTTAGTACTGAGAAAAAAAGGGTTGAGAATTGTTTCTAAGACGAATGACTCAACTCTTTTTCTGATTGTTTTGTTATGAGGGGAGGTTTAGGTCAAAGGACTAGACATTGTCTCTAAGACGAATGGTCTAAGTCTGAGGCCACAAGATTATAATGAGAACAAAGGAATAAGATTCTCTATAATGCTATATATCGTCACAAATATATGAGAACAAGGCTAGCCAAACATTGTTTCTAAGACGAATGGTTTGACTATAGCCTTATCACAAATGAAGAAAGTATAACTAAGAGTTATAATTGAAGGTAATTTGGGCAGATTGAGCATTGTTCATAGACAAATGACTCAACCCTATGCTCACTTTCGAAGATTGAGTTCAGATAAGTATATATAACTTGGCTATTTAAACAATTCAAGACGACTAAGCATTGTTTCTAAGACGAATGACTTAATCATATGCCCAAAGAAGAGAGAAGTAATTGTGCAACCTGTTGGTGTATAACTAAGGCAAAGAGTTGGGCATTGTTACTAAGACGAATGACCAGACTCAATGCCCTATGTAAGCAGGGTATGAAGGGTTAAATCATTGAAAGACTATGAACTATTGTTTGTCAAAGGTAACTTAGGTTGGTGAGAGTACTTTCCTTTGTGGTTTGGCTTGCATGTGGCTGAGTGAGATTACTACCTACTCTGAGTTTCAGCTTGATAGGTAGTCGCTTTAGTAGTTCGCCACGTGCTAGAGCGATAGGATTTAGATTCAATTCTGCATTTTCTGTGATAGTTTTTTTTACCTAGATCAATTTTTGTATTTTTCTGAAACCATTTATTGTACTTGGGCATGTATAAATTTTGGTAAGCCACTTTTCCTATGGGAAGCGCTGCCGAAATTTCTGCAAACCCAAGGAGTTAGTCAAATTTTGGATTCCAAAGTTCAAACTTGTCTGACTTTCATACATGACCTAGTAAAAATCTGGGAAGTCTTCTTTCCTAAAGAGAGTGCTGCCCAAATTTTTGCTAATTCAAAGAATTTGACAAAATTTGACTTAGGGCAGTCAAAGACTATTTTTGTTTTCATGTTTGGGCTTGTATAAATTTTAAAAAGACACTTTTCCTACGGGAAGCGCTGCCAAAATTTTCTTAATATTAGAGAAATTATATTATATTTTGATAGGTGGCAGTTTTGACAACCCACTCTGTATAGAGGAGATTCTGCCAAAGGTCTACCTTTTTCTCTGGCACTTGCTTAGAGGTAGACTTAGGCCTAGTTAAATAGGATGATTTGAGTAAGACCATGATGTGGAGATCATTCCCCATAGGACTCATAGGGTTAGTCTTGGGCGCTGACCTCTCTTGTGTTACAGACCAGGTTTATCGATTTGATTCAGGACTTTGACTATATTCAGCTTGATCCCTTGAGGATCATCTTCTGTTATCACTGATAACAGGTCGGTTGCCCATTCGTCGGTTTACGACTCAATTCTAATTCCCCGTCAATACTAAACCTGAAAGGCTTTAGCCCTGATCATTTTATTGTTTTGTTAAGGTTTCGCCCGGACTTTTATTGAATGGCCATTTAACAAAGGTACTGAGTATTTAATCATGGTTGGTTGGACAAGAGGCTGCGGATTGCATGGTTAAAGCGAGGGGTATGAGTATAAAGAGTGGTTGAGGTTGACTCCGTGTAGTGCATGGGTTTTTGTTTGACTCTTTAATGTGATTGCAGATATATGTTGTGATTCGACTGTCTGCGATCGCGCGTACACATATGGCTATGAGGAGTCCCACTGTGACTGTGAGAAGTGATCGTCACGTACTTACCCCCTATATATGTGTGTGTAATTATATTCAGTGTTCGTGCGGCCTAAGCGGGTCTCGCTTAAGGGTAAAAATCGATGTTGGGGCCGAGAGAGGGAAAAAAAAAACCTTTATATCGTTGTGTGCTTCTTAGAGATTTCTTAGTCGGACGTTAGTCCTGGACCAGGACACCCCAGACCCTAGACTCTGAAGAGAAGAAACTTTCCCTTGCGTAGAGCCTATCTGCCCTGCCCGTCGAGACACCCAACCCTAAGGGCAGAAATGTCGCGAGGGCTGAACGACATGTCCTTCAGCCATTCAATATCGTCAAGGGTAACCGCTCACGATATATTCCTTCAGCCATTCAATAGCGCGAGGCCGGAACTGCGATTACCGTGTATGATTGGCATCGCCGGTTGGTGTAAGACAGGCTTGCAACCACGCAACTTTATATCCAAATCTTGCGCGCGACGTTTCGCCGTCTTAGTGTCTAGAGTTATGAGATCAAGGGATCCGTACGTGTGCATGAGTGTTCAAGATCGGTATAGGCCGTTCGTGCCGATCGAAAAAGTCACCCAAGGTTGCAATTTTTGGGATAGAGAGGCCTTCAACCTATTTTTGCTTTTTAAGAGTTATGATAGTTGGACGTTGTAGTCTGTGGCAACCGTCAAAGTTAAACCCCTTGACTTCTTTTCGGACCCTAGGTGATGGAGCTGAACTCCAGGGCCATAAGAGATAATTGTCACCACAGGTATGAACATGTGTACCACCCACTCTCCGCAGGGTGCAGAAAAGGGTGTGGTTTTCAACCGCATTTGGCGGTTGTCCAGCATCGAGAGATTAACCCTCAAGGCGCGTGTCAGCCGACGACCCTTGAGATTAACGAGGACCGCATGAGTATGGGTACTACATAGCACGCCATCATTGCGACCGCTTGCGTACGCTTGCATTGCGATTCGATATGAGCCGTCTGCGCGATCTTATACCGAGACTCGTGCACGACGCTTACCCGATTTCCGTGTCGGAGAGTTATGGGGCGGTCACTAAGGGACTACGAGTGTTGTCACGTTGTTCGTCTAGTGTCGTTCTATATATGTATAGGTGTGTGTGTGTGCGTGTTTTTTTTTGTATAGAGTAGTGTACGCGTGGTGAGTGGGATACGTCCTAGTCGACCGACGACGGGCCGCGCTAGGGACCTCAGCCCCCCAAGATGCTGGTTCGTGTGCGGGTTCGATAGAGGCGTAATACCGCACGTACCCCCTATGCTACAGCGAACGAGAAACGCCCTCGGCTGGTCCACATCTGCGATTGCAATTGACCAGCTTTTGTACGGTGGACTGGTAGTTCGGCGGGGATACGCTCACCGAAGGGAGGTGACAGCTCCTGTAAGGTGGAGGTAAGTTGTGCCTCGCGTTGGCCTTGTCCTGTCGTACGGGCTTGCAAGAGGTATGGCTGGTGCACCCGGTCCGAGCGGCTTGCGGAAGCTCCATGTATATTCGCGACGAGGATCCAAACTAACTCTTGCGTCACGCGGTCGGGAGGGTCCCGTGCTGCCTTGTGTGGTGCCGGACCGATGCGCTTGACACCGGCGTTCGTGACGGGCCGAACGCCCGAACCCGAACACGCGAACGTACGGGACCCCTTCGGAAGGCGTTCGGCCTTTCAGGCCAAACGCGGACGACAAAAAAAAAAAGAAAAAAAAAATTCAAAAAATTCCGAAAACAAAATATGTTATGGAAAAACATAAACTAAACAACATTTGTCTGGGTACTGTATCCAAATTCTTTACCAAATTTGAATTAAAAATCAAATACAGAAAAAGAGAATTAAAATGAGCGAGTGTGTCAGCACCTTTTCGACACCGCCATCTTTGCCGATTTTTAATTATGTTTTGGCATTGACAAATGCCCTGAAAATTTACAGATATGTAGTTTACATAATCAATAACTGATGAAAAGTTTTTCAAAAAATATATATATTTTTTAAGGCGCCGAAATAAAGTGAAAACAAAAAGTTAAAAGTGAAAAAAAACAAAATAGTGAGTGGGCGAGCACGTTTTGACACCCCCATCTTTGACGATTGTTAATGCGTTTTTGGCTTAGCAGAATGGCTTCAAAATTTATAGGCGTGTAGGTTACATCATAGAGAACTCACAAAAAAAAATTCAGAAAAAAACACTTATTTTTAGGCCCCGAAATTTTATTCAGCGGGGGCCGAACCTGAACGTGTTCGGCCCCCGAACGCCCGAACGTTCGGGGGCCAGCCCGGGGGCCCCCGAACGTTCGGTCAGGTAACCCTGTATATATATATATATATTTTGGGTCCGCGTTCGGCCAAACTGCCAAACGCTTCAAGAGGGGGCGCTGAACGTTCGGGCGTTCGGCCTGTCCCGAACGCTGACAACCCTGTATATAATATCTATGTATATGTGCAAATGTGCCGCTTCGGCGGCAGGCGCTGAACCACACAAACGTGGCCAATCTTGCATTTCGTATTTTATTGTTTATATACTTTTTCGTTATGGATGGTTTGCTATGATTGTGGAGGGAATGAGAGAGAGAATTTGAGGTGCTTTTTTAAAAACACACATGAGAGAGAGAGAATGCATAATGTGTCCACCCATACGCGAACGTCACACACCGTATACACACGCACACACACACACATACAGAACAGGTAAGTTTCCAACCTCGTGGCTGCCCATGCTACTTCCATCAATAGGATGAGCAAAATTGAATGAATTTACCTCTAGACCATGGAAATATACACTGCCACACTTGTGTGCGTGTGTGTGTGTAAAAAAAGAAAAAAAGAAAAAAACCCAGTAGCACCCCTCCTAGGGCCAGGGGAACAGTTGCTTCTGCCAGCAACGACCAGAAGGGAATACCAGAAAGATGCACGGTACCAGGAGGGGCATATATAAAATTCTAGAGTCTGTACTGAACGGCTATCCGAAAGGGGCAAACTGGAAATTTGGCACGGGTAACGGTAGGGGTATATTGAAAATGTCCTAGGCCCAAATGATGCCAGGGTATTTTTTGAAACTTGAATCACTTTCAGAGGGGCAATCAGGGTAAGTCGGCCGTCGGAGAGGTAATCGCAAAAAACGCAAACTTCAGGGGCATTTCGAAATTTTCCCATATGTTTTCTGTTCTTTTCTGTGAGAGTACTAGAAAGAAAATGGAGCGGGACCCAGGCTCGGCAAAACTCAGAGTGCCATGAAATTCAGGCTTGAAAAAAACAGGCTCAAAAAAGAGAGAAAAAAAAAAAAAAAAAACGAAGAAGGATGGTAAAACCATCAGCTGTTGATTAAAAGAAATGAGTTTGAATCCTGATAGAATCAGATAAGGAAAAGTTTGAATTACTTGTAGCCGCTTAGTTTGGTGATCATATCTCGAAGCCATCGCCTTTTCAAAAAAGAGGGAAAAGGAAAGAAGGGAAATTACGAAAAAAGAGGAAACCTGAGTTTGACACCAGATGGAACTAAGGGCGTCGTTAGACACTCCTCAAGGATGTGGTTCCAAGGATTTCGTCTTTGTTCCACCTGTCCTCGGAGATGAAATCGGAAATGAAAATGTGAAAACACGCAGAGGACAAATCCTTGGGCTCCAAGGATTTCCCAGCCAAATCGTCCCCGGCTCCAAAGGACCTCGTCCCCAAAGGACCTCACGAGGTCCTTTGGGGCCCGAGGATCCGTGTTTCATGGAGAGGAGAGGGCATGCACGTAGAGAGATGTTACAACCGAGAATTCAGATCGTGGCGGCACCCTATTGGCTGAAAGCCTGAAGCACAACTTTTTTCCTTTTTTTTTCCTCTCTTTTTTCTGACATTGCTCCGAGGATGAGTCCTAAAACCGATGCTCTGAGGATGAGTGTAACAAAGACGACAAAACCCCTAAATTTTTCTGAGGATTCATCCTCGGAGCCCGAGGATGCCCCAAGGAGTGTCTAACGACGCCCTAACACAGGGCCAGGCTTATGCAGCACCAAAACGTATTAAAAAAAAAAACAAAAAACACCAGAAGTCCAAAACCAAAAAGAAATGAAGACTCATGCCCATAAATAACAGAGCAGTGCTTCCCACCCATCAGATCACTAATGATCCCATCTCAGATATCGCCCCAACAGTGAGAAAAATAACTGCCATCTTTCTGAACATGAAACGTGACATCTGTCGGTAGTGATAAACCACCAGTACCTGGCCCAGCTATCGAGTCCGAGCCTCGGCCGACCGGTACGCCGATCCGTGCCGAGGCTCGGACTGCCGAGCGCAGGCATCCCGAACGTCCATGCGAAACGGACGAAAAAAACGGAAAAAAAAACAAAGAAATAAGAAAAATAAATAGGTTCTGTACGAACGGCTTCGGAAAGGCAAAGCGGGAATGAATCTTCCCGCTTTCGCGGAAAGAATGTCATTCCCGCTTTGCGATTTGAAAGTGGCAGAGAGAGAGAGAGAGAGAGAGAGAGAGAGAGAGAGAGAGAGAGAGAGAGAGAGAGG
>BFEA01000201.1:1503664-1513727 GCA_003427395.1 Chara braunii | reverse complement strand
CTAGTGTGTCGTCCCTACAGAAGCGGGGCCCGGCCTTCGCGCAACGACTGGGCCTTCCCTTGGCCGACCCCCCTAAGGCTGCGGCGCGTATAGGGGAAGGCCCTCGGCCGATAGCTGAGCGAGGTACTGGTGGTATAACTGAGTTACGTGTGTTTAGGGCATCACGCCCTGCCGTGCATGGACAGCCTCGAACCGGCACCCTCCTGCACAGGAACGAAGTATCGTGACCACCACAGCCCTTGGAGGTGTTATAAAAGCTGGATCCATACCGGTCACCTCCAGGGCTGTAGCGTCCTTCGCGCCCTCCATGCACACCGCAATTGATTCTACCAATGAGATCACTGCACAAAACCTCAACAATCGGAGGACAATACTGCAAATGTTCTAGGCATCTAGCCCATAGGCTTGTGCCCAAACCCGCCTCTCATTGGGGTTGGACGTACACCCATGGGCTACAGAAAAAAAAAAAAAATGCAAGAAGCTTCCTTTGCAGCGTCATGCCCACCAGTACACCGGGGCCTGGAGGCCCTGCACTGCGCGCCAAGCTTTTCCGTGCCGTCAGCGGCGCACTTTTTGTCCTTTTTGGCTGCTGCCGCCACCCATTGCGGTACAGTAGTCCTGAGCCGGAAATTTTTCGGAGTAGGCGACAAACAAATTCTGTAAGGCCAAGGCTTTCTACTGGTGGTTTACAGAGAGGAGGAGGGGAACTAAGATCTCTTTCTTTTTGTACTGCAAGGCTTGAGGATGACGAGGGAGGCGGGCATGCTGGTGCAAACAGAGGGCGTCGGGAGGGAGGCGGATGATGCTGATTTTGCAGACAGGGCGGCGATGAGGGACATATCATGGACATTCAGATACACAACCGACTTTCCTGACCCTCGGTGGTACCAGGTGGGGACCCTAGTTTGCACCAGGGGGGGAATAGCCTTAAACCACCAGTACACCAGGGCCTCAAGGCGCCTTACTGTGCGCCAAGCTTTTCCGAACAGCCAATAGCACACTTCGTTTCTTTTTTGGCTGGCGCCGCCAGCCATTCTGGTCCCGCAGGCCGAGCCTCCCAAAAATTCTTAAGGCTACGAGTTGCATTTTTTAGCAAGGCTGGGGCCGTGTACTGGCGGTTTAACCACCGGCACATCCGAGGCTGGCAGCTTCCCCTTGCGCGCCAAGATTTGCCAAAAAAATGCCAGCCCAGCGTTCTTGTTTTCGATGTGGCTGGCACCTTCAGTCATTTTGGTCCGGCTGTCCCGAGCCTCCAAAATTCTTGGAGAGACTCCCTCCTTTTCTCAAATTTTCTCCAATTGCATGGGCACATCTTTTTTCCTTCTTTTTTTTAAGAAGAAGATCAATCTTTATTAATACCGAGGCCAGGAAGTGGGCCCGGCGTAATTGCATGGGCACATCTCCTGGTGGTCTAAAGCAGGAATGGGCACAGACTAAGCTGTTTTTGCGTCCCCGAATGGGCTGACGAGAACTGACTCGTCATTTTGTCAAGGAAAAAAAAAAAGCATCTGTTTTTGTTTGAGGTAAGGGTGTAACCCTGGCCGTGTCAGCGAGCGGCTCCACTCGACTAGGAAGAGAGCCTGGTTATGGTCTTGCCTTTCCTGACTATTCTATACTCCAAGGACCCTTACCCCAGTTGTCAGTATGTGATGACCCCCACCAACAGATGGAGCCTCAGCAGACAAGGGGCAAATCTGAAACTCTGCCGGGAATGGCAGGGGGTGCTCATCGAGAGAGAACTCTTGGGTATACGAATTGGGGAAAAAAAAAAAAAGCCGCAAAAGGTGTCATACCACCACCCTGAAAATGGGAGAATGGGGAGTGTATGCGTATCTCGCTAACGAATGACACGGCTAGATATTCACAATTTTGAATTCCCACATTAGACGCATGGCAGAACAAGGGCCATGGGTTTATTGGCACGGAGCCTCTGGTATGATTACAGATCATGTGTCAGACTGTCGTTATCACCATTATATAAAGGTTGCCGGCGTTCGGGACGGGCCGAACGCCCGAACCAGAACGCCCGAACGTTCGGCACCCCCTCTCGACGCGTTCGGCCAACGCGGACCCACTCCACCCCCCACCACCACCACAAAAACAAAACGAAAACACAAAAAACAAAAGCCCCAAAAATCTGAAAATATATATATCGTCACAAATATGTTATGCATAAGAATAAACTAAACAACATTTGCCTCGACGTTACATCCAAATTCTTTACCAAATTTGATATACAAATCAAATACTAATAATAAATGAAAATTAGAAAAATTTAAACGAGAATGAAATTATTGAGTGGGCAAGCACGTTTTTGACACCGCCATCTTTGGCGATTTTTCATTTTGTTTTGGCTGTGACACATGCTACGAAAATTTATGTATGTGTATCTTACATAATAGAGAATCTACAAATAAAGTTCGAAAAAATAATAATTTTTTTCATGCCCCGAAATAAAGGAAAAACAAAAAGTGAAAAGAGACAAAAAACAAATTAGTGACTGGGCAAGTAAGTTTTGACACCACCATCTTTGAGGATTTTTCTTTTTTTTTTGGGATGGACAGAATAGCTTCAAAATTAAGAGGGACATACCTGACATCACATATAATGGAATGGTGTCCAAGGTAAGAAAAAAAAAAAAAAAAAAAAAACTCACAAAAGAAATTTCAGAAACAAAAAAATAATATTTAGGTGCAAAAATATTTTTTGGCGGGGTCCGAACCCCTTCAAGTTCGGGCCTCGTACGGGACCCGAACGCCCGAACGTTCGGGGGTCATCTTAGGGGCCTCAGAACGTTCAGCCTGGCAACCCTGTATATTAGAGAGTAGTAGTAGATATAAATAATTAAATAAGTAAACAAAATAGATAAACAAAACTTTGACGAAAGCATAGTGATCTACCTCTCTTGGTGAAGGGAGGAAGTTATATCTCTCGGCCGAGGGAGGTAATTGCATGTTTGTCCCTTGCCCTGGTGGTTTAGGGTGCAGAGTTGCCGCCGCCGATGCGGGGGTCCCCTGTATAGCCCCCTTCGGAGCAGGGATAGTAGGGCGTGAAAGACGAAAGAATTTGAGAGAAGAACATGGCGTAGTTTTCAGAACAGAAAGCAGGCGCAAAGTCCCACTTACCCGAATTCTCCAGTTCTGACCGTAGATTATGAAGAACAAGGGCCAGAAATGAAGAATCAGTGTAAGTGGGACTTGGCCCCAGTGGTCTTCTCATACGACTCTGACACATTTCAGACTTTAAAAAAAGAGAAAAAAAAAAGAAGAAAAAAGAAACAGAACCGTATGGTTCTGGTTCCTTATCCATTCTGGGGAGCGTCAGTCCGGTTCCTACTCCACCGGCAAGTCAGAAGGAAATACAATGAAATTCACTCAAACTCCTCATTTCAGACATTGTATATGGGACGTCTCCAGCAGGTGATGCTCCCCACTAATAGATGAAGCCTCCCCTAGGGTGTTAGAGGCCTGGCTGCTAGTATCAACACCTCTAACATCCAAAAGGGAGTTATAAAATTTATAATTAAAAAAAAAAAAAAAAAAACTATAATAAAAGAAACACAGATGCACACTGTCAGCACTGACGCCAGTGCTGTGACTGGGATTCACCCCTGGTCTCTTCGTCGCTGGGGCCGGGTCCAACCAGCCGCTGATGAGTTGGGTTAATCCCCACGACGCGGCACATTTGACGCTAGGTGCCGGAATTGACGGGCAGCTCCATTTCGCAACGTATCGAAGGAGGAAAGTGAAAAAGTGAAGTGTCGTTCAAACCACCATTACTTTTCCCTACCGGACAGAAATGGCTGGTGACACCAGGCAAAAATAAAATAAAAAGTGCACCCACGCCAGTCCATTTTTTGTCGGCGGGCAGCATAAATATGTGTTGGAAAAAAGAGGCCTGGAAGTACTGGTGGTTTAAACTGCCGCCCACGCAAACTTCAGCATCGAAATTGCATCGCTCCCGGTTCTTCGGATGAACAGTGCTACCGGACCGAAATGGCTTGTGGCGCCAAGCACAAGGAAAAAAAGTGTGCTGCTGTCGCTTAGTTTTTCATTGGTGTGCAGTGCAACATTCCCATCTGGAAAAACAGGCTAGGGGGTACTGGTCAGTCTGGTGGTTTAAATGGCCCCACTACCTCTGTCACTCTTGGGAAAAATGGCAAAACTACCAAACTGGATGTTTTCCCATATTTTCTGAACTTTTCGAGGGTTGGACGAGGATCGGCAGTTGGGCCTTGTGCGCCCCTTCGAAAAACAAAAGGAAAAACAAAAAATCATGTCAGGGAAGGTCGTCCACCAAGTTGTGCTCACACCAAAACTCACACGTTCGTATTCTTGTTTTCTTTCTTTTTTTAGTTTTGGTGCCCTGCCAAGGAGGCAAGGCACGGTCCACGGGCTGCTGACACTTTGTGGAGGAGGGCATATGCCAACACTATTACTTCGCGGAATGTTTGAACGCGCTTTCCCGGCCTAAGTTCAGTTTTAATTTTTTTTGTCCTCTTCCTTCTTCTGTGGCCCTGACACCCTTGCCGTAACATCCTCACTGAGGGCATAATCACACAACTACTTTGGGCTAGGTATCTGCCTGGTATCACGTCCAGAGGGGTGTTTGTTTTTTCGTAAATTTTTCCTTTTATTTTTTTGTGGCTGTGAACGGGTCGTTTATCGAAAGTCTGGCCGTGCCTTTTTTCGTCTTTTCAGGAGAGTACCAGAAAAGAAACTCGGTGCGCAGTGAAAACCAGGGTCCACAAAAACAGGCTCGGAGGTAGTGGTGGTTTAAACAAACGAAAAAAACCCGAACACTCTCCGCGAGTGTTAGGGCTGAGTAACCCAACCACTCTGCGGAGGCAAAGAAGTGTGTCCAAATCTACAGGGGGGGGGGCAGGGGGGAAAGTGTCAAGCCATTGAATTATCTATCCCCGTTTAAAAATGGGGGATAACTCAACAGATTTCCCAGCGCAAACAGCGAGTGTCTGCAAAACAATGTACAGGTGAGGCATGAGTACCTTGTCAGTGGTACAACATTCTAACAGAAGTCAGCGTCAGAGTGTCAGAGGCCCAGGGGTGGTAGTCCGTAAAACCTCGAACATATTGTGTTCTTTTTTTTCTTTTCTTATTTTTTGTTGCTTTGTTTTGTTTTTTCAGTTTAAGCCTTCAAGGGGCAACCTTTTCCGGTATGATTCGGGGACTCTGGCCAGGTTCACAACCTAGGTCGCTATTTTTTCTATTGCTGAAAACGTATTGTATTCCCTTTTTTTTTTTTTTTTTTTTTTTTCCTTAAAAAGGGCGACGGTCTTGAGATATTATCATTGAGCTGACCGACCCCAGGCAACTTATTAGTAGTTGGTCTCAATAGTCAAGTTCCACCAGCTGGACTCGAACACAGGTCTCCTTTTCAACAGTTCATGGGTGTACCCACTGAGCTAGGCTCATGGGTGTATTCCTTTTGGCGGTTGATGCACCCAACATTGGATTTCACTTGTGAACATCATTAGGTGTCAGTCTGCAGCGGGTGCTCTAAGGTAAAGTCCCTCTTTTTTTGTCGTGACATAAAGACCTGAGCCTGTTGTAAGAAAAAAAAAAAAAAAAGTCCTTTTTTTTTTTTTTTTTTTTTTTTTTCTGTCCCCCCCCTGAGGTGAAGTCCTATCTGACAACACACCTCGTTTCTCTCCGACGTCCAGCAGGTGCAGCTCCCCACCTATAGACCGGAGCAAGGGCAAGGGCAAGGGAAGTGCACACCACACAAAGCAAAATGCACACAGTCTCTCTACATAAAACAGCAAACCCGCAGTGCCGGATGTCAAATTGGAAAAATTCCCGTCATGGACGTTGCATCCCACCGCCCGACCTTCGGACCGTCAACCCCAAAAACCACCGCTGTTTCAAAAAAAAAAAAAAAAACGTGGTGGCGATCATCCACAGTTAACACGAAGTCAGCGGAGGATGACTGCCTCGAAACAGGTCTCGTTTGACACTCCTCCCAAAAACCACCGCTGTTTCAAAGAAAAAAAAGAAACATGGTTGCGGTCATCCACAGTTAACACGAAGTCAGCGGAGGATGACTGCCTCGAAACAGGTCTCGTTAGACACTCCTAAAAGTGCCTGTTTTTTGGATTGCGTCTTGGTTGCACGCAATCCAAAATCCAATTTTGAGATCGAAAATGTGAAAACGGCGTTAGGACAAGTCCTAAAGGATTTAGGATTCCCCAGGCAAAATTGTCCTAAATTTTCCAGTAGCCCCCAGCCTACTGAAAAATTTAGGATTCCCGCGTTTCACGGACTCGTTGCATCGCGCGCATGGCACCGTCGACACGGAGTTGCTGGTGCAGAAGCGGTCCGTCGGGTCAGTGGTTGGACATTGGAGGTTTTCTGCGAATTCAAATTTTCGAACTTCTGGGTCCGCGCACTTTTCACCGACCCGTCGTCACCCGCCGACAGCCCACCGCAGTGTGTACCATGGACACCAGCCAGCAATGGACGGACATCGGCGACGCGGCTGCGTATACGCATATGAAAACCGGCCGCGGGAGACATTTTAGGACGAATCCTAAAAGATGATTTTTAGGATTGCGCGTAACGACGCCGCAGGAAATCCTAAAAATCCTTTAGGACTCGTCCTAAAAATTTTAGGATTCCTTTAGGAGTGTCTAACGAGACCCATTATCCTAATATATACTACCACTACTCACAATAGCAAATCGAAGGTTCCAGAAGCAGGTCTAGACCTTCGGACCAAATTGACGCACAAGACTAGCGGTCAGTTCCCAAATCGGCCCCTTCCTAACACCAAAATTACCTAGGACCTTCACAAACAGGTCTACCGGGAACCCTTTTCTCAGGTAAACCATTTTCAGAAGCATGACCTGGCCCGGTATTTTTTCACGGCTCATAGACTTCCTATCAATCCTATGTAGCCATCCAGCAATCGCAGCAGCCTTTTGGCTGCGATTGGACCAGGATACAAAGTCTTGTCCAGCTTTGATAACAAGTTCACGCCCATATTCGAGGTCTGCCTCATTGCGGACCCTCTGGAAAGAGCCCACAAAAGGTTGTCGCTCACGGATTTCCAGGGTGCAACCCAAGAATTCCCGACCTGGAGGCCCGCTAGGCGAGGGGGTTGCTCTCTTATCACCTCTCCTAGTGGGGGACTGGTTTCAAATTAAAAAAAAGAAGTTCCCCTTAGACATCCCACCTGCAGCCGTTGAGAAAACTCAACGGTGGTCTCCCGACCCGCAGCTGGTGTCACCTTGCTGCCATCCATGCCTTTGTGACCCACCCAAGGGCCGGCGATTTTTCAAGAGGTTAACAAATGGAGGCATTATTATTATTGCAGGATAGATCAGGCATCCCCCCTGGGATGGAAAGGCCTCCATGACGGGCAGTATCTCGATTAGGAAACTCTGAGCCGGCTCTACAAAAACCTGGGCTTTAATAATACTTATAAATAATAAAAAGAATAAAAAGAATAAGAAAAGAAAAAGAAAAAAAAGAAGGAAACTCTGAGCTGTTCTGTGAAGTTTGTAACGAGGGACACTGGAACCGTTTTCGAGAAGGTGCTGCTCCCCACCGATAGATTGGAGCCCTCCGCACAGGTCTTCCCATCCCAGGGGGGATGCCTGATCTATGCTGCAATAATAATAATGCCTCAATTTGCTAAGCTCCTGAAAAATAGTCGGCCCATCAGCGGTGAGTGCTCTTTTTTTTCCTTTTCGTTTTTTTAACAAATGCTCACATCTATTCCTGTCTCTTATACACATCTAGATGTGTATAAGAGACAGGTTCTGTGAAGTTTGTAACGAGGGACACTGGAACCGTTTTCGAGAAGGTGCTGCTCCCCACCGATAGATTGGAGCCCTCCGCACAGGTCTTCCCATCCCAGGGGGGATGCCTGATCTATGCTGCAATAATAATAATGCCTCAATTTGCTAAGCTCCTGAAAAATAGTCGGCCCATCAGCGGTGAGTGCTCTTTTTTTTCCTTTTCGTTTTTTTAACAAATGCTCACATCTATTCGTGGGGAGCAGCACGTGCTGGAATCCGGGTCCAGCGTCCCATAAGGACATTTACAGCTTCAACAAGTATCTTTTTTGAGAAAAGTTGAGAGGACCTCCCCCTGCCAGCATTGATTACCCTGGAATCCAGGGGCGAGGTCCCACGAGCAACGGGATAGGATAGAAAGTATTAGTTTGTGGGGCAGTTGAGTGACCCAAATCCTGGCCTGCAGTACTAGTGATCCCACAGTCGGTATTTTACATCTATTACCCGAAAAAGTAGGGAGATCTTTGTTCCCCTCCTCCTCTCCTGGGCATGCCTGTGCAAAGAAGCTTCCCGCCAGAATCTTTTCACTCGGTTGGGGGTGTGGCCAACCCCAAAACAGGGTGGGGTCGGCCATAGGCCCACTGAATAGAAGATTTTCAGTATTTTACTTGCTTTTTGTGCAATTATCTCATTGGGTGGAGCCCTCCTTCAATCCCGGAGTATATGGAGGGTGTCAGGATCACTTCTGACAGAAGTCGAGTTCATTCCAGAAAATGTGGCGGTTACTTTGTTCACTGTTGTTGCAACTACCACCATCAGATCATTTGTGATCTGATGGCTGGGAAGCACTCTGTCGTGATTTCTGGTGGGAGAGGTCATGGTTTCTTTTTTTTTCTTTTGTCTTTCTCCTGTTTTTTCAGCCCAGAAATTCGTAATGAACCTGTCAGCCCGCTGCCACTCAGTGTCACACTGGATCAACCACACTCCTATCCGACTGCTAATGGGACCTCGCCCCAGGGGATTAACTGAGTAGGGAACGTCCTTTGATTGTAATGAAAATGAAAAAATAAGTAGGTTTCCATTACTAGGACCAAATAAGTAGGTTTCAGTTTCGTTCAAAAAATATTGAATGTCCGTTTTAAACCCACCAGTACTTGGCCCAGCTATAGGCCGCGGAAAAAAGTAGAGTAGAAACGTTTCTAGTTGAATGAATTTGGGCGCTCCTGTAGTGGCCCGTACGTTTCCTAAAATCACGTAGCGTTTACGGGCACTACTTTAGGAAGTACTGGTGGTTTAACGAAGTGGTTGTCAAGGGGGAATAAAGAAGGAGACAGAAAGGACAAAGATAGTGCAGTGGAGAAGGTACCGGAAGGAAGTCAAGCAAAGCATATGGGAAGGAAGATAGAGAAAGAGAGGACTGATTTTTCAACAACAACAAAAAAGAGAGAAAATGGCAGGAGCAGGAAAGAAAGCCATAAACATGCGGATAAACGCGCTGACAAATAGCAATGTAAAATTTTGCGTCTTTTTTCTTTTTTTTCATTGCCGCGCAGCAGAGATTCACATCTGGAGAAGAAAAAAAAAAAAGGGGGCTCAGAGACCCCGATTGCTTAATCATCTTGTGTTCCTTTAGGGCCTCACCGCACCACTCGCCCGAACTCGTTTTTTGGTGAGGTGGTGACGGCACCACCACTCACCAAAGTTTTAAACCACACGTACACAGCCCCAGCCTTGCAACCCGAAACTTGTCGCCACAAGAAAATGAGGCGAGGCCGAAACCTCAAATGCTGGGCCCACCGTTGATAAATTTGATCGGCGGACCCGTTTTCATTCCGCGCCTCCAGAATTTGAGGTGTCAGACCCGGGGCCCAGGTGCTCATGTACTGGTGGTTTAAGTGTCAGAAAGACGTCAGAAATGGAGGCGTACCGACTGGCTTAGCTCAGTTGGTACACCCATAAACTAAAACTGTTGAAATGCAAACGAGAGTTCGAATCCAGATGGAACCAGATGAACGGAATTCCTGAATTACCTAGAGCAAGTCACTTTCACTATGATATTGCAAGGCTGCCGCGCTTAAAAAAAATAATAATAATAATAATAAAAAATGGAGGAGTGCTCGTTCGGTGAGCACTCACCAACCTCGAAAACTTCCTGTCCTTCGGAACATCCGTTAAAATTGGAGCGATACCTAGGCGACCAGCCGGGCCGCCCGGGTCACCCTATTTTCCCGGGCGGCCCCGCCGTGCAAGGACTAAGAAAGGTCCCAGCCAAAAAAACAAAAATTGAAAAAATCCGAAAAACAACTA
>BFEA01000201.1:1487618-1500118 GCA_003427395.1 Chara braunii | reverse complement strand
ACCGGCCCCTTCTCAGCTGGCCACACCTGCGTGGTTGGTTGTGACTCAAAAGGCTCATCAGTGTCGTCAGATGTCTTCTCGATGCCCATAAGAGCTGTGGTCATCGTTTGTGAATTGAATAGCACACCAGCTCTTGGTCAGCACGTC
This sequence comes from Chara braunii, assembly GCA_003427395.1. NCBI lineage: Eukaryota > Viridiplantae > Streptophyta > Charophyceae > Charales > Characeae > Chara > Chara braunii. The sequence continues at coordinate 1,499,971 of BFEA01000201.1, read as the reverse complement.
TTTCATGAGGTTGGGATGGGTCCAGGAGGTTGGGATGGGTCCAGACCAGATTGGGGAATGGCAGAGGGTTACATTGAATGAATCTGACGGGCAGGTGGGTCAGGTGCAGGCAAGAAGGTTATTTGCTGTTGGAGAGAGTGCCGCTTCACAGCACTCGTCCATCCTTCCTTATTTGTGATTGGTGAGTTCCTTCATTTGGTGGGTGGTTCGGCGCAGTTTTTACGCCCTCTCCACGTGGGTGAGACGATTTTGCACTTTGGTGAGTGGTGCGACGAGCCCTTCAAACCACCAATACTTTTGACACTCGTTTGTCAAGCCTCGAAACAGACAAAGCGGTGCGGGCCTTCATTCTACTGGCGCCGCCAGCATCTTACTTGCGGTGGCGTGCATCCTGCGCCAGAGAAAAAATGGCTGGGAAAAGTGGTGGTGGTTTGAACACTAGCAAGAGTTGCTTGGAAATTGAAAAAAATGGTGCTGTGTGACGTGCTTCATAGCAATACAAAATGATTAAAAAAGTGAAAGACATGCTTCAAAAATCTTTTGTACCTATTTTCACAATATGCCGGGCGCGGCGCTAATGTGGTGGATGGACTAACTCCTGTTGGCGTTCAAAAATCTTTTGTACCTCAGGTTTGTACCTATTTTTACGAGCTGATGTGGTGGATAGACTAACTCCCGTTGGCTTTCTTTTATCTGGGAGTCTGACGTTTCACTCCATTGCCGCTGCGTTGTTGCACGTGGCATATGGCCTGAGGGGTGGAGTACAGTGGAGTCAGCCCTTGGTAAACTGAAGTGCGAGTGCAGTGGCAACTGCAATCATGAGGAAGTGGGTGTGTCAGTATAATCAGGGTGCTGCTCGTCATCGGCAACGGGGCGCTGATCATCACTAGCACCATCATCAACAGGGCGCGGTTCGAGACCATCATCACAGTAATGGTTCGTCATCATCATCAGGGTGCTGCTCGTCATCATCATCATCATCATCATCATCACCATCATCATCATCACCATCATCATCAACAGGTCGTGGTTTGACATCATCATCACGGTAATGGTTCGTCATCATCATCAGCCTGAGGGTGCTTCTCGCCATCACCATCATCATCATCAGGGTGCCGCTCGTCATCATCATCACGGTGCCGCTCGTCATCATCATCAAGGCATAGGTCTTCACTTCTGCTCACCATCAGCAACAGGCGCTCCTTACTAAGGGTGCTACTTGTTTGTATCTTCATCAGTATCAAGGAGCCGTTCATCAGGAGTGCTGCTCATCACTATTATCATCAACAAGGTAAGTTCGCCAGTGTAGGGTGCTGCTCGTCAGCATAGGGTGCTGATTGCTCGGTATTAGTATCATCAACATCATTCGCCATCATATTAATATCATCTCATCACTCCGTCATAGTAGGGAGTTGCGCGTCATTATCAACGTCATTATCATTTTGTAATCATAGGGCGCTGTCGACGCTGCTCTTCATGATGATGATCATCATCATCAGTTCGTCTTCATAGGGCACTGTTGGGGCTGCTCGTAATCATCATCAACATTATCATTAGGCCAGTATCATCATCAGTATTACCATCATCAATAGTTCACCATCACAGGGCGTTGTTGGCGAAGCTCGTTATCGTAGGGCGCTGCTCATCATCATTAGCTCATCATCAAAGGTGCTCGTCATTAGCACCACCATAATCCTTTTGTCATCACAGGGCGATGTGCGTCATTATCATCATCATCACCATCATCATCATCATCATCATCATCACCATCATCATCATCAATTTGTAATCACCGGGCGTTGTTGGTGTTGCTCTTCCGTATGATCAGCATTATCATTCTGTCTTCATAGGGCGATGTCGAGATTGCTCGACATTATCATCACCATGATGGTTTTGCTCATCATTACCATAATCAGCATCAGTTTGTCATCATTAGATGTTGCTCTTCAAAACATTGTTTGCTTTTCACATCAGCAGGTGGTCGTCACCATCATCCTTATTATCATCATCTTCAGGGTGTTGTTCATCGTAATCAGCAAATCAAAAAAAAAAAAAAACTTATTTACCTCTTCTTCATCACACAAGCGGTTATCGGGTAGCTGAAAATTCAGGAATGAAAATTCTGAAGTGAGAGTTTTGGGCAGTCTGAAAATCCTGAATGGACCTGAAGTGGTGAAAGGTCCGAAGACCCTGAAAACCACCTGTTTAGGCAGGCTACATCCTGAAGTGGTGAACGGTGTCCTGAAGTGGTCAAGTGAGAGTTTTGGGCAGTCTGAAAATCCTAAATGGCCCTAAAGTGGTGAAAGGTCCGACGACCATGAAAACCACCCTTCACCACTTGAGGATGCAGCCTGCCTAAACAGGTGGTGTTCAAGGTCTTCGGCGCTTTCGCCACTTCAGGACCATTCAGGATTTTCAGACCTGAATGGTCCTGAAGTGGTGAGAGGTCCAAAGACCCTGAAAACCACTTGTTTAGGCAGGTTGCATCCTGAAGTGGTGAAGGGTGTCTTGAAGTAGTGATGAAAAATATGACTGTTGTTAACCTTCTCTCGTCCATCATAATTTTCAAGAATTTCCGATTCTTCCACTCATATCTTATGAATTTTATTTCCTGAACTTCTCGTGTTTTTTCCTCTCCATTATGAATTTCCGATTCCCCTTTGGGCGCACTAATGAATTATTTTTGCGTGGGTGGAGGGTTGGGGATTTAAGGAGGAGAGCTCTACTCTGAAGAGGCTTCACAAGGTGGGGCGTGAAATGCCCGGGAGGGAGTGGGGGCAGATCTTTAGGGGATGCCATATTCTGGGGCTGGGAGAGATGTATGGGATGACATCATATCCCAGCGCAGGCAGATATGGGTGAGGGGTTGGCCAAGGCATACTTTGGGCGGAATTGGATGCCTTAGTGGAAGTAGGGGGAGGCAGTAGGTATGTCCCAAGTTGGGGCCGATAAGGAAAGCTTGCGTCCGAAATTCTGATTCTCCTCTTAAGCAAAAACGAATTATTTATGGTGGGTTAGTGGGTTGGTTCTGAAGGGGAGAGCTCTACTCTGCAAGGGCTTCACAAGAAGGGAGGTGATTACCCTGAAGGGAGACGGGGCAGATTTTGGGGGATGCTCTATTCTGGGACTGGGGGAGATGTATGGGTCAGCATCATATCCCAGCGGTGGTAGAAAAGGGCAAGGGGTCGGCAAACGCATACTTTGGGTGGGAACTGGATGCCTCTGTGGGAGTAAGGGGGGGAGGTCTGTCCCAAGTTAAGGCCGATGAGGAGTGTTCGTGATCAGGGGCGGTCCTTTTTGGTGGAGGCAGCGGTGGGGCAGGAGGACGAGGGGAAAGGGGGGAATTTATATATCCTTTGCTTGTATTTGGTTAGGACTTTTCCTGATTTTCTCTGGAATTTTCAAAACAAGCACCCTTGTTATTCCTGGTAGTTTGAAGAATTTCTCAGGACTATGCGGGTCTGCTGGTGGTTTGTATGAATCTGCACTTTAATTAGACTGTTATATTCAAGATTTGTGGCTGTTCAATGCTAGAACGACGCTGGTCGGAGCCAGGGTGATGCCCTGTAACTTGTCGAAGGTGAGGGCATGAGGCCTTGTAGAGAGATCTGGGGATGCTATGCGGGGGCATCCTAAGGGACAGGTGGGGGTTGTTGACACAGGACAACACTGGCCGAAACTGGAGTCAGTTGCGTTGCTCTGTAACCTAGCAGATAGGGGGTGTGAGGCCTGGATGAGTTTGTCAAAGAATAAGTCAGTTTTGGTGAGTTTTGTTATGATCTGTTGGAAATCCCTTAGATACTTGCGTGTTCGAAAAATTGTGGTGGATTTCAGGAGGTGTTTAGCGATCGTAAAAAAGGATTCATAGTTTTCTCATCATCTATCCCGAAGTTCAATAGCTTGCTCATGATCTTGGAGGACACTCTCAAGCCAAAACTAAGTAATGGCCCTGGTCTCTCAATTTGTTCATAAATTGTTTTTTACATGTCTTCATATGGAACACTGGGCCCTATTCCCAGCACGTGCTGCTCCCCACGAGTAGATTGGGGCACGTCTTTAAATTTAAAAAAAAAAAAAAAAAAAAAAAAAAAAAAAAAAAAAACAATATGCCGGATGCACTGTGAGTGAAACACGCGTGATAAGGGGATAGGATGTCTCTCTTTTCGGAAAGGAATGTGGACAACGTGTTTGGCAGGGTGCAATCGCCAGCCAAAAGGGGGAAACGAATTGAGGCTGCAGGGAATGATAATTCTTGGTGTAAGTACATGCACATTTTCTCTCAGTGAAATGGATGAAGAAAAGTGTGATCAATTACTGAAAAAGCTCCCCCGAAGCAGAAAAAGGCCAAAGATAAAAGACATGTTATTTTCTGTTCCTAGAAACTACGCCATTCACGTCACGTTGCTTTGTCCTGTTATGGCGCCCATGTCCACGTCAACCGCATTGACTATATCCGGAAGGTTGGGAGGGTCCAGCGGCTACTGCTGCAGGACGTTCACAATCATGACCTGATGGTCAGGTCGATAGTCCTAACTGCCCACACGGTCCCTCAACTCCAACTGCATTCCTGTGTCGTTTCGTCCCAGGCATGAATCGGCATGATCTTTTTTTTTTTTTTTTGTGTGTGTGTGTGTGTAGGCATCATCGACTTCTCGGCGGTTTTTTCAACCAACGCTGCTACAGTGAGACAAGGCCCTAGTGATCTGCAAGCGAGACCTCAGTAATGGGCCCACTATTTTGCTGGGTAGAATTGTGAGGTCCACCGCCTGAATTTGTTTTTGATATAGGCAAGTGCTCCACTGAACGCACTTTGGAGAAATTCTCTGGAGTATGTGAAGTACGGTGAGTCCTGCATAATAAAATTTCGATTATTTGTGGGCCTCCACCTACCGGCGCTGTCGGGACTATCAGGAAAACCGCGCCGTGCAAGTCAGACAAATCGTGTTCCTTTTTTTTTGTCTTTTTTTTTTTAGACCACAATCAACCCGATCTGATGCTAGGGGTGCTGGTGAGAGCAGACACCACTAGCATTCCCAAGGAGGCTGCATCTATTGGTGGAGAGCGGCACACGCTGGAATGTCCACCACAGCCAGAATTGCAGTCTGATGCATTGCACCTTTTGTTAGGGATTTTTGGCAAACCATACCGCGGGCGCAGCCCCAAGGTATGGGGATTCTGGCCACTGATTTTTCCATTCTGGGATTTTGAGTGCCTACCGTCTTCACTCGAATAGAGTGCCCAGTCATTAAAGTTGTATTTGGCACAGCCTTCAGCCCAGATATGGGGATAATTACCGGGCGTTCTATTCGGGTGAAGACGGTAGTGTGAGTCCGCCCTAAGAACCCCGGAATCAGCACTGGATCGCTGCTAACAGACAAGACCTTTCAGAGAATGTAGGGGATTCTTCAGTGAATGTACGCGGAATCCATGAAAGGGAAAAAAACAAAAGTAAAAACGCCAGTGGAAACCAAGTCCAGCGTCCCATATAAGTTTTTACAAAGTTTTATGAAATACCGGGGCCATAATCCAGAAAAGACAAAATATACGGCAGTGGATTAATCCACCAGTACTTGGCCCAGCTCTCGACCGTGGAAAAAAATAGAGTAGAAAGGTAGAAACGTGTCTAGTCGGATGAATCTGGGCGCTCATGTAGTGGCCCATACGTTTCCTAACATCGTGGCTTGTTAACGGGCCTGACTTCAGGAGGACTTTCAGTTGGCATACTTTAGGAAGACTTTCACTTGGCATCACTGAGGGCATACCCACCCCAGGACTTTTTATTTTCTTTCCTTTCTTCTTTCCTCCCTTACACACCCACTAACTTTCACAGTGGTGTCCCATTTGGGTATATAACCTCTACCACATTCTTGAGGGCCCTTTGGAGGCCAGGCCCGGCAGTCGCCGCCGTCAATAAATTTGATCGGCAGCCGCCGTTTTTGTGTTACCGGCCTCCGAAAGTCGTGGGGCCTCATGGGACCTCGCCCCCAAATGCAGCATATCGAAGGTAGTGGCAGTTTAAACCACCACTGCCCCCTCCATCGACAAATTGTCCAGAAATGGCAGAAAAGTTGAGAAAACTCATTCTGGAATCGGCACGCAGTCCCTGGCCAGGGTCAGTGGCAGGTGTGGCGGGCTGTTGAAAATCGCGCCTGGGGCGCGCCCGAATCCCTCTTTTGCATACCTCCATGCTCTAATTATCTATGATGATGTAAGAAGTGTTTGGTGAACCAAAAATGAATTTGCCTAAACAAATAAAAAGGATATATGCAAAAATAAACTAGTTTGGACTGAACCTATATCTGCTCTTTTTTGCACACATTCTCACGGCCCGCACGGAAGTAGCTCTTCGACCAACGAACACCTTGGTCCTTGCAACGACGAAGAGTGCAGTGAAATGCGATAGTCAATGTGAATTCGAGATATCTGCCAGGCATCCATACATTGAATGCACATGGCGCCCAATTCTGCAGCCGAGGGCACGCCTCGCCTCAGCGAAGAAGAAACCGTTTTTGGCACCATCCCAAAGTCCTGATGTCCAAAAAAAAATAAAAAAAATAAAAATAAAAAATCATGGTGTCAGGTGACAGTGTTAGACGTGAGATTAGTGGCCTCGCTGCACTACGCTTGCATCTTGACTAATCGAGCATTTGTCATCGCTGCACTAAGGGGCTCGTTAGACACTCCTTGGGGCATCCTCGGGGCCGAAGGAAGTTTCCTTCGGGGTTTTGAAGGAAATTCCCTCCATCGCCACCTATCCTCGGGGCGGCCTCCCAAGGACGATTCCTTTTCGGCCCCCGCGGCCCGCTTCATAATATTATGTTCGGCCGCCCCCACGGCCGGCTTCATAATATTATGTTCGGCCGCCCCGCAGCGCCCCCTTGGTCCATTGGGTGATGTCCGTCTCGCGGTGGTGGTCCAGCTGCCGACGGCGGGAAATTTAGGATGGTGCTGGCGACAGAGAAAAAAAAAAACTGTAAAAGCACAGGGACCCTCCAGGTTCAAAATTCAGATTTCGAATTCGGTGCGGGACGTGACGACGGCGCCGTGTGGCAGTCAGCTTGCCTTTTGGCGGATGGTGGAAACAGGCATTCCAGCAGGGTGGTGGCGTACTGGCGTCGTCGTTCGTCGTTTCACAGTCTTCATTTGTCGTCGCGCGAAGGTCGACCACCATCACCTCCTCCTGCCAACGGCCTTGTGTTTTCAGAGAGAGACTTGCTGGGAACGTCATCCGCAACTCTGAGGCGAGGCTGACCTCGTCGTCGGCGTGGTCCTTTCTTTTTTGTGCGGTTGTTGATCCGGCCTTGCAAGGACTCGTGGCGATGGAGGTCGGCGGCGACTAGGGACGTGCCAAGTTGACGACTGTCGAGAAGACGGCCGTTGTGGTAGCCATGATGACTGTGCTCTTCCGTTGTCAGCAGGAGAGGTCATTGGGCAGAATGAGAGCGCAGATCCGCACACGGAGGAAGATGGCCCAGGGAGCCCAAGTCGATGGGCTGGATACAGTGGCCATCACCGAGGTTGTACTCCAGGTTTGCTAAGCCATGGGTTGCGGCGTTATTCCACGCGCGAGGCCAAGATGGTGGATGAAAGGAGGACGGGTGGGGCGTGGGAGGATCTCAGGCAATGTGACCACGCGACGGATGAGTACTTCCAGGAGAAGCCGCGTATGTCGCCACGTGTCTTTCGGGAGATCGCCTAAGCTTTGTCGCCTTGTCTACACAGGCGTGTGACCTTTTACAGGGAGCCACTGCAGCCTGATCACATCGTCGCTTATGCGTTGTATAGGTGGGCATCGGGGGAGACGTACGAAAGTGGCACATGCAACTTCGGGATCGGGAGAGCTGGGCTGGTGGCGGTTCGGGACGTGACGGCTGCGCTGCTGGCGGTGTATCGGGAGAAGATATCATGGCCGACGGGGGTGCGCAAGTTGGTAATCCTACGAGCATTTGCTGACAAAGGATTCCCGAACTGCCATAGGTGCATCAACTGTACTCACGTCTACATCGACAAGGCGACAAACGTCCCTAGCGAGGACTACTACGATCATCGTAAACGGCATTTCTCGGTTGTCGCACAGGTGGTCGTTAATCTCAATCTGCGTGTGCTCCACGTTCACATCGGCTACCCTGGAAGTTGCCATGACGTCCGGGTCATCCAACTCTCAAGTCTGTGGGCACGTGCAGAGGCTGGCAATCTTTTCTCAGGCCCGCCAGTGATGCTCCCCTTCCAAGTGCAGATGAACAGGTACTTGTTGGGCGACAACGACTATCCTCCGTCAGAATGGATAGTTGTACCCTATGGAGGCATTGGTCAGCACCCCTGTGGAGGAGCACTTCGACAACAACCAGAAGGTGGCGAGAGGGGTTGTGGAAAGGGATTTCGGAAGGCTGAAGGGGATGTGGCGGTTGTTATTGCGGACGCACAAACGAATATGGAGACCATGCCGCAGCAGTTCGTAGTCGTTTGCATCCTTCACAACATCCTCATCGATGCAGGCATTCCATTTGACGAGAATCTGTTGTGGGAGGTGGACGCCAACGGAGTGCGGCACCGCGTCGACCTCGGGATTCATCGCCCCCTGCGGCCTGTGTGCATGGAGAGTTCAACAGGTGATGCGCTCATTCTGAGGGACGCGTTGGCGGAGCGAATAAATCCCAAGTAACAATGTCCCTCGTCTGTAGCAAGGATGGCAGGTTTGGCATCGGTCCGGGGTTGCGTGGAATGACGGAAGGGTGAAGTCTTGTGTCGTCGTCTTCATTTTTAAAATATTACATCCCCAGAGCTACTCGTAGCATCCACGAGTACCCGCGAAGGTCGCGATTTTTTCAATCAGGGTGTGTCTGAAATGTTCTTCTTTTATTTTTTGGATAGAAATTTCCTTCATCTTCGGCAACATCGGTCCGTTTTCTGCTCAGTCCACCCAGTGATAGGGTGTGTCTTGGAAAGGATTGCATTTTCCATATCGCTGCTGGAACTCCCCAAGCGGACGTCATTATTTAAGTTACTGGTGTGTGTTTGTTTACGACCGCCGTTCTACATATTACAACTCGTTTTGAGAGACGCATCATCGTTGATATTTATCGTGTTTAAATTACGCAAAGTTAAAGTGTCGGCATTGTCTTTTGTGGCGTCGTGTGTGTGTGTGTGTGTGTGCGTCTGTGCGTCTGTGCGTGTGTGCGTGTGCGTGTGTATGCGCGCGCGCGTATGTGTGTGTGTGTGTGTGTGTGTGTGTGTGTGTGTGTGTGTGTGTGTGTGTGTGTTTGTCTGTGTGTGCGTGCGTGTGTGCGTGTGTGCGTGTCTGTGTCCTCATGTTTGTGGGTGTGTGTCCATCGTCTAAGTGGAATTGCATGCATATTTCGATTGCCTCGTGCTCTGACTATCCTTTTATGCGTAGCTGATGATTCTCTACATGCATACATTACGCCTCTTTTATGAAACAATGAAAACTGTCAATGCAATCACATCTTGTCTGCCATAGGGGAATAAAGACAACAAATGTGCGCTTCATAAACACAAAAACAAACAACGAAGAAGATATACAAAATTCACAAAACGTCTACCAATTCGCAAACTTCCAAACGTCTGTGGAGTGAAATCACATCGCAGAGAGAAACATGGATAGATGGATATATACATATATATATAGAGAGAGAAAAAAAAACGTTGGTGGCGTGAAATCGCATTGCAGAAGGCTTAATGTACGACTAAAATGTACAGAAAACGGGGACGGCCAACAACCTGAAGGGCCCTTCTACACACTCTAACACTACCTTCCCCGCTGCAACGCGTCTGAGCCGCCTACCCGCCTCTTGCTTTCTGCTGTTGGATGATGGCCACAATGATGGCCGCCTACCCCCCTCCTACTTTCTGCTGCTCGCCGTCGCCATCGTCCTCCTCTTCAAGAGCCCCCGTTCCCAACCAATCTAAACATTTCGCATCATCGGGTGATTGCAAGCTTGCGTCATGTCTGAATTTTACACCACAATACGCCCAGTCTGGGATGTACTGAGGGGAATCCGCTAAAACCATGGGGGGCTTGCCCAGCCGCTCCGTGACGGCGTTCGCGGCTTGCGTGATGTGTCGACGCGCGTCGAATGAGCGATGCATTGCAGCTAGAAGGGTCAGCTTCGCCACTAGTTGCACGAAAAAGGACGCCTCCTAGTGTGAACGGAGATCATCTACCGACATGCGCATCAAGCACATGACGACAACCACAAAACCCTTCATCCCCTCCACCACATTGTTCAACCTATCATGTGACAAGCGACCGCCATCGTGAAGCTCAGCCGCGACCACCGCGCTTGTGAAACCAGCCACAAGGCGTTGCAACATCGCCTCTTGATATGTCGTGAGTTCGTCGTCTTCAGGCCTGTTTTCGATGTGTGCACCAACGAACCACAGTGGGAGCTGCATGTCCAAGTCCAGGGTGACGTGGCAAACAGCGGAGCTCACACACACTCCATTCTTCAGCGCACCACATCGCGGGTGCGATGTCTGTCCCCACGTGTTGGAGTAGGTACCCGTACGCGGCTGTGAATGCTCGTGGCCTGCTGGTGGACTTCCAGCCATGGATCACGCGCAAGACCACTCTTTGCACCTTTGCTGCCTTCTCCATAGCTTCGCGCAGTTGAGATTCGTCCGTTATTGTCCCCTGCGCGACGGAAAAATGCGGAAGGACGACACTTCGCGGGAGTTGCGGAGGATTCACACCTTTGGCGACGGAGACAAGATAGTTTCACGTGTCGTTGATGATCTTGTATAGCTGATTGCCTTCCGTATCGTTCCAGAATCGGTTTTCGTCAACCCATAACCTTGTCTGGTCCGCCAAACCAATCGGCCCATTCCCTCTCCCCACCCTGTTCGCCAGCGGTTCCTCGTTTTCATCATCTTCGTTGTTGACCCCATGCGCCGCACCACCCGCCGCCACCAGCGCCTGTCGCTGCAACCACGCCACCAGCGCCTGCCGCTGCAACCACGCCACCCACGCCTGCTGCTGCAACCACGCCACCAGCACCTGCCGCTGCAACCACGCCACCCGCGCAGCCAACGCCACCACCACCAACCGCGCGTTCGAACGCACCTGATACGGCCACGTCCTGAACTGCTTGACGTCGCGGGGTCAGCGGGGTTGATGACTCCGTCTGCTGAACTGCCCGCGTTGTCGGGGTTGGCGGTCCGACGCCAGTTTGATGGACCCCCTGAACCGCTCGACGTTGTCTGCCCACAGAACCTACCAATGGACCAGAGGCTGCAGCATCAACTCCTTGGGTCGTCCCCGCAGCACCCGCCACGTCAACGTCAATCACGTCCTGTTGAAGACGTGTCGTCAGACGTGGTTGCTAAGGCTGTGCGTCTCTGATTTGAAGCGCGCTGCCCCTTGTGGTGTTGCACGTCGGTTGTCGTGCAACTCCTCCTCCTCCATGAACACATCGTCTTCACTTTTCACATGCCCGAGCCGCACCGACCCGTCGTTACTTCCAGCACCAACGCTCCCCGAAGCGCCACCAGCACGTGGTTTTTTCCCCTTGGGCATTTGCTGACCTTTCCTCTCAACAGGGTTGACGTCGTGTTTCCTGCCTCGACATCGCGACGAGTGAATGCGAGATGTGAATGCGAGATGTGAATGCGAGATGGCAGAGCCGAGACGGCGACGGAAGGTAGACGGTAGAGGCTAGACGGTCGGGGCGAGATGGCAGAGGAAGTTGACGTACGCTAGGCTGCAGAGGCTAGACGGCAGAGGGAAGACGACAACGGAGGTTACACGGCGAAGGCGAGACGGCGACGGAGGCCAAGCGGCAGAGGCGAGACGGTGACGGATGGTGGACGGCAGAGGCGAGATGGCGACGGAGGGTAGATGGCAATGGCAAGATGGCGACGGAGGCTAGACGACAGAGGACAGACGTGAAGATCAGATGTGAGACGTCACGAGACGGCGGCGACGAGACGACAGTGGCGAGACAGCGAGGGAGGCTAGACGGCAGTGGTGAGACGCCGACGGAGGCTAGACGGCGCCGGGGGTTAGATGATAGAGGCGAGACGTCGAGATCGGACGCCAGAAGTCAAGATTAGAAGCGCATGATGGAGAATTCAAGGCGAGATGGCCGGCCTGCGAATGACAGGATGAGCGGTGATCCAGTAGACAAAAGTGTGAAGCCCTTGCCTGCGAACGAGGGTGGGGGTGTGCCGTTTATATCCACGTCGAAGGGACACGTTGGGTGCAATGCAGCGCATGGGCGGCAACGACGAATCGTCTCGCAAGACAAAGGACGACAGACTGTGACACGTACACCCTTCGTCTAACTTGGGCCCCTCCTTTTTTGAACTTCCACTCGCGGGCCGCTTCGACTCACCCT
>BFEA01000201.1:1455551-1470907 GCA_003427395.1 Chara braunii | reverse complement strand
CCTCTCTCTCTCTCTCTCTCTCACACACACACACACACACACACACACACACACACACACCGCGGCATGTTCACGGCCATTATCCCCACGTGTAACGTAAACCACCAGTACTTCGAAGAAGGTCAGCCATTGACGGGCCAGCCATTGCTACAGTGCCACGACGTGTCCACTTTAAATGAATTTATCCCGACCCTGCGGCCCCATTCATCTCAGCACATTGCGGCAGGTTGACGGCCGTGACTTTCGGAATTACCCCGCGCTTTAATTGCGATTACTTTTGCGTGAGCTATGACATCCTTTTTTGCAGCAACTACAGGAATTTTGCAAAATGATTTAAAAAGGGTTATATAATTATACTGCTTAAACGCCATGAAACAAAATAAAAAGTCAGTCGGCGTACATTATACAGATCATCCATTACCTATCAGAGTACACCTTTTCTCTTTGTGGGGACCATTTCTCGATTTATGTGTCATACTAGAAAAAGGGGCCATGCTTTTCGAAAAATTAGAAGGCACTTTGAGACAGGGGGCACCACTTAAGGAGGTGATCGGAGCAGCCTCCCGAAGGGGGCTTCCTGGTTGACGGCTCCATCTATTTGTGGGGAGCTGCACCTGGTCAGGAAACCAGGCCCACCATGGCTCATTGTCCAAAACTTAGCACTCTTGACTGCTGATCTTCTCTGCGTCGTTGCAATTCTAACAGATGTCACAAAGGAAGGACCCGATCATAGCACACCTAAATGTCCACCCATACAATAAATATTAAATACATGCTTGAACCCCTCAAAAAGGTAACCTTTAAAGTTTAAAGTTAAAAAAAAGAAAAAGCGCCTTCTCCCCTCGCTTTGCAACTAGTCGCTTCACAGCTGTTTTTTTTTTTTTTTCCCTTTTTTTTTATATTCGAACAAACACCTGCTCACAACAACAAGTGCTTTGTCTTTTCATCATATCTTCTTTTTCTTTTTTTCTTTTTTTTTTTTTCTTTTTTTTCAGGCTAATTCTTTTAAGCCCCCAACCAATTCAATTACCTGTTGAATCTGGACAGGATGGGCCTTTCAGGCCTTCATTTTGTTGTAATTTATGATTTATGATTTATCCCTGTTTGACACTCCTCTCCTCTCACACGGAACATGGTGCCAGACTGTGACTGTGTTCGTTTCCGGCCGGCTTGTTTGTCGGGAATTCTCAGCCTCATGGGTTTCATAATAATCGATTCCTTGCTTTTTTGAAGTTTTTTCAAAAAAAAAAAACAAAAAAAAAAACAACGCAACTCTAGATGAGGTGCTGCATAAAACCTCCAAGATCATAATAGATAGTGAAAATGTGAAATTGAGAGAACAATAATAGGATATACAAATATAGCTTAGTTTTTAAGAGGGGAAAAAAAAAAAAAAAAAAAAAAAAAACTCCAAGATCATAGTAAAGTAAGCCCTTCCGCTTTTTTCGTAACCAAAGGCCTACCATCTTCACCCGAATAGAACGCCCGGTCATTATCGCTGCATCTGGACTGAAAGTTGGCCCAAATGCAGCAATAATGACCGGGCATTTTATTCGGGCGAAGGCGGTAGTAAAGAGTCGACTCCCATATATAATGATGTACATTTTTTGGTCGCATCCACTCCGGGATCCAAGGGAGTTATTCCCTCAGGCTCTGTCGAGCAAAGCCTGCTCATACCACCAGCGTTTGGCCCAGCTATCGATCGAGGGGAAAGGAATAAGAGTAGAAACGTTTCTAGTCGGATGAATTTGGGCGTTCCTGTAGTGGCCCGTACATTTCCTAAAACCGCGGCCCTGTATAAGGGTACGACTTTAGGAAGTACTGCCCGTCTAAGCCGGCAGATACCTAGACCCCTTCCCCTACCGGCGAAGTAGCCAGTGCTTTCCTGTTACCCTGTTGCTTTCGGGTTAGGCAGGAGGTACTACGGGTCCTCGGACTTCGAGGAGAAAAATCATTCGCCTGGACTTTTTTCTGAATTATTTTCAGGTTTTTTTATTTTCTTTTAAATATAAAGTCCACGGTGTTGTAGAGGTCGGTTCCTGGACCCACGACAGGCACCTATCTACAGTCAGCAACTGATTTATGGGACGCAGACCATCCTATCTCAGAGCATCCCCCTCAGACAGCGCCCCCCCCCCTACTGCAGGTTCCCCGACGATTTCCTCCACCAGAGTCTGTCTACTAACAACCCCCCTACCGGGATCCCTTAAGACAATCCCCTACTGCAGGGCAGGTTCCCCACCGATATTCTCCAGCAGAGCTACCCCATCCCACCTAAGGTCCCCTTGTCCCCCCCCCCCGTCCCCCTACCGGGATCTCTTAAGACAAACCCCTACTGCAGGTTCCCCACCGATATTCTCCAGCAGAGCTTGTCCCAAGTCAACCCTCCGCCCAAACGGGACCCCATCCCATCTAAGGTCCCCTTGTCCCCCCCCCCCCCCCCCCCCCCTCTAAAGCAAAGCCTAAGGTAACCGACACACACATGAGCCATCTGACCACAAACCCTAAACCTGCATCCCGATCCCCATCAGACCACTTTACTGTATCAGGTAAAAACCACTCGTAGGCCAGAACCCAACATGCAACACCATGGATGATCCCTCGGGTAGTGTCCAGGCCGTGGATGTAATAGCCTACCTGTGCATCAGCCCAGGGGAGGGGAGTATGCAAGTGAGCTTGCGTTATGCAAACGCCCGCCAGTGTCTCTGAGCAGAGGCTGTAATAGCTTACCTTGCGTTATGTAAACGCCCGCCGGTGTCTCTGCGCAGAGGCGCGGAGTTTGGAACCCACACCCTCAAACCACAATCCACATTGACAATCGGTGCCCTAACCACGCGTTTTTTTTTTCGTTCAAGGGACCTTTCTTCTTCTACCACTCGCCAGCTGTGAAAGCGGTTGGGCCGCCAGCTGTGAAAGGGACCTTTCTTCTACCACTCGCGGTGTATGTTGTGCACAGCACATTCAACGTTTCCACATTCGACGAGTGAGAGGTGGAACGTGGCACGGCAACACTCGCAGAGGCAAAGCCATCACAATGCATACCAAAAAAAAAAAAAAAAAAAAGACCAAGGGCAGAGTCACACAAGCAGTGTCAAGCACTTCATCTTTTTTTTCTTTTCTTTTTTTTTTCCCCCACAAGCACATCCTGAATGTATCTGACTGCATTACTGATTCCGTGCGAAGAAACACTACTCTTTTCTATTCATCTAAATAGACGGTACAGTCATTATCACTGTATCTAGACTGAGAGGTGCCCCAGATACAACAGCTATAATGACTGCCGATTCTTTTCGGGGACGAAGACGCTAGCTACGCTAACGTGGGCATATGCCCTGCAGAAGGTTCAGCGAAGTTTCAGAATGGGTGACACGTGTGCACAGAGAAGAAACAAAACACACACACACACACACATGCAGTGGGTCTCGCTCCACTGCACAACACTCTACATGCATGTGGACACTTTCTGGACCAGATGCATTTGGACGAGTCCAACATGATTTAATGTATCCGGTCGACAAAACGTCCAAATGCATGTGAAGTGTTGTGTAGCGGAGCCACAAACGACGACACATCTTAAAAGTGGCAACAGAGGAACCACTTACCGACAGGCACCCATGGACACAAGGACTACCTCGCTTGAGAGCATATTCACACTAGCAATATCTTAAATGTATCTGACCGCAATTACAGCCAGACAGGGATGCACCTGACCCCAGTTACGTCCACACAACAATCGGAAGCCTTACGTGTGCACATATGCCCGGCAAGACGCTAGCTCCATATGCGCAGAAGGTTCACGAAACGTTCGCAATGCATCGCACCAGCGCAGAGAGAAGAAACACATCCACAATGACACATGAAAAAGTGAAAACACAGAAAAAAACTTACCGAAAACAGCCACACGTGGAGACGAGACTTGAATTGTTGGAAAGCATGCAGAGTCAGGGGAAAAAAAAAAAAAAAAAAACAGCACAAGGGGGTCAACGCATACACAATGGGGCTCACTCCACTACTCTCGAAATGTGCAAAACGAGAGTGAATCTTTCCGCTAGAACACGGAAAGATGGACCGCCATGATTGTTTTATCTGTGTCTTTTGTGCATGTCGGGAGTAGTGGAGCGACACCTAATACCACATGCAAAGAAACAGCAGCGGACACCGACGAAATCTACATTGAATTGGAGAGCATGCCGAGTCGAAAAGCATCAACAGCACAAGGGGGTGGACACATGCACAAATAAAATTGACAAACAGAAAAAGTGGAAAAGGAGGAAACACTTACCGAAAACAGGTGGCCATGGCGACGAGAACGAGCTTGGAACTGGAGAGGATGCAGAGTCCAAAAGAAAAATCAACAGCACAAGGAGCCGGAAGTCTGCAAATGGAAAGAATCCGCCGCTAAGGATAATATACACAAATAAACCAACCAATCGAAGGGCTGGTCCAGGTGGACCTACCTGAAACAGGTCCAACGGGACCAGGTCTCCGACGGAATGAATCAGGTCAACTCTCTTAATAGGCAAAAAAAAAATAGCCAATAGCCAATAGCCAGCCAATAGGCCAGGCACAAAGAATCTTCAAATGCCCCAAGTACCAGGGCCCCGTAGGGTCCTGGTCCCATTGCATACACACACCCAACTGGCAAAAAAAAAAAAAAAAAAAAAAGGGACAAAAAAAAAAAAGAACCTGTACAGAGTACCAGAGAGGCCCAATAACACTACGAGGTTACCAACCAAACACAGGCCCCCGCGCGGGACACATACCCTATATAATTCTTCCGTTCCTCCGTTAGTCCATTCGTCCGCCGCAGCAGACTTTTCGACTTTTTAACGGAGAACACACCCGCACCACACCGCCAACCGGCATTGGCTGGCGAACCTGACAGCGCAAACACAACAGCTGCCCAAAGTTCCGTCACTGTTCAGTGTTCACCCTTCTCATCCTCTCCCAGTCTCACCTTCAGCACATGGAGACCCTTGCCCTCTTCATACCTGTGCTGCTTCGTAATAGCTTCCGCCCAACCCCAGCCTCACCTTCAGCCGCGCCGTTGTTTCTGACTGCAGTTTATATATATATATATATCGTCAAACAGAACTGTCCAGTAAACCGTCGGCAGAGAGGGAGAAGATATATATATATATATATATATGTACGTATGTATATGATATGAGCATAGCAACCAAGAGAGAGGAGGCAACTGTCCGTCCCAGACGAGAAGCACAGATCCGCAGGAACTCTTTCCTAATCAGGAAACCCATCGACTAAACGCCCGTCATCCGCTACAGACTCGTCTTCCAAAACTTCATCCGCTATAGACCCATCGTCAGCTACAGACTCAGCAACTATGGATCCAACGGCTAAACAATAGACCACGTATTGACAAAGTGGCTAAAGGATAGACCATCTATTGCCCAGATGGCAGAAGGCGGAGCGCATATTGTCTAAAGAATAGACCATGTATTGACCAAGTGGCTAAAGGATAGACCATCTATTGCCCAAATGGCAGAAGACAGAGCGCATATTGGCTAAAGGATAGACCATGTAGACCATCTATTGCCCAAATGGCAGAAGACGGAGCGCATATTGGCTAAAGGATAGACCACGTATTGACCAAGTGGCTAAAAGGATAGACCATCTATTGACCAAGAGGCTTAGAGGAGATAGACCACATCTTGACCAAGCAGCAGAAGACGGACCCCCGCATATTGGCTAAAGGATAGACGGATCCAAAGGCCCAATCGGCTAAAGGATAGGCCACGTAATGACAAAGAGTGGCAGACGACGGACCGCATAAGAAATCAAGCGGCCGAGTGGCTAAATAAAGGAAAAGGCAAGCACCTAAAAGGATCTGTCTGCTCTAGATCAGCAGCTGTAGATTTGCGGCTCGCACATTTGCGACAAGAGATGGATGGTCCTCCTACTCATTGCAGTCCCATCATGGCCTTACTTTAATTCAGCATTCTGCAATGCAAAGGCATACTGCACATTTGCTGAGACATATCAGTTCAAACTTCAAACACCAGTTTGATCGAAGCTAAGCCTGTCCCTTCCCGGTTTACACGGTAAGGTCACGAAGCATCTGGCCCGGGCCAGTACTGAAAGCGAAAGGACACTGTGGGGCAAAAAAAAAAAAAAAAAAAAAAAACAGCTAGGCTCGCAAGCCTTTGAACGTAGCTTCATCAACTTAGGTTCGTCTGAACTGTGACGCAAGCATCGCAGATTGCAGATTTGGCGCCATCAACTTAGGCTCGGGTGACAACAGAGGAGACGAACTAGCGCCCTCAGGAGTCGGCTGGATATGAGATTGATGAGTAACCCTGGCCCTGTTGTAATGTGGGCCGGAAAATACATAAAAACAGACCCGCAAGATCGGAGATGTCGGTCGGCAACAAGAGAAAGAGATTGCACACTGGTCATTCACTATCTTTTTCGGCACGGAGTTTCCCACGCTCGCTCATGTTGGAGCTGCAGCTCGATCAGCACGATACACTCATTCGAGGGCACGACTCCGAGACAGGAACGAGTTCCCCAAGCCCCAAGATCTTGTGCCGTCGACAGCGAAATACGCATGCAAAAAACACGTATGAACATATATAGTATATACCCATCAAACTGCATGGTGGGACGGATACGTGAAGGCAATCCCATTACAAGGCCACAGCATACTGTCGCTGCCGCTGCTGTCGTCATTGCAGCTGCACGAGCCTTCGCCATACCAAGTACCCCACCCCCAGAGTGGACCCTCTCTTCTTGTTGGATGACAGGGCGAGGCAGGACAAGGCAGGACAAGGCAAGCTGGCAATACGGCTCGTTTCTGCAGAGAGGCAGGAGACCTCTCTCTTGCGATGTAGCACCATCACAGCAACACATCTTCCTCCATTCGCCCCCTAAACAATCCTTAAACCGCCAGTACAAAAATTTAGCGCCTCGGGCCTACCGGAACTCGATGGCTGGTGGTGCCAGCCAAAAAAGATAAAAAATGCGCTGCTGGCGGTTCGACAAAGCTTGGCGCGCACTGGAACGCCCGGGTGCACTGGTCGTTCAACCCCCCCCCCCCCGCCTCCTCCCCCCTCCTTGCAAAGAAGCTGGGTAGCATAGTGCGCATTGCATGTCACAGGCCACTCTTTACAGAGGCACTCATTTTCTCCATAAGCCTGGCATAAGGGTAGGAAACCCCTCTTGCAACGTAGCAACAACGGCAGCAACTCATCTCCCTCCATTTCCCCCCTGGAACCCTCCTACCCACTATGCAAACAAGATGGGTAGCAAACTGCACATTGCGTGTCACAGGCCACTCGCAACAGAGGCACTCAACCTCCCTCCCCTCCCCCCCCCCTCCCCCCTCGGAGGTTCCTTGATACTTCCCTGTCTAGTCCCCTTGCTCGGGCATGGCAAGGTTTGAGTTTAGATGTCATGATGGTGAAATATATGTCTTCCCGAATTCTAATCAACTCCCAAAATTTTTCCTGCTTCCGCTGCATGATGATTTGTGCACTGGCTCGCCTCCTTTTACTTCCGCGGTCGAAACGCCGGAGGCTTCGGTTCAACCTACCCCTGATGCAGAGCAAAGGTTCCCTGTTCTTGCCCTATCCTGCACACAAGCAGCCTGGAATCGACAAGTCACTGATGCGTTAAAAAAAAAAGAGGTACCCGTGATTCGAACTAAGAGCGCTTGCTACTTTTTCCGCTTCAGTTGCCGAACAGTTTGCACGAGTTCCTCGCGTTCCATGTCCAGTTCGACGACGCGGACGCTCAGGTTCATGTACCGGTCCCGCAGATCCTTCAGCTCTTCCTCAGCCATCATTGTCATAGTCTTGTTGGTCTCTTGTAATCTTTGCACTTCTTTCTCCAGTGCCCCCCGCGCATTCTTGCACAGATGAAACTCCTTCTCCTTCTGTTCACACTCTGAGACCTCGTTCCGTAGCCGGAGAATTTCCCGGTGGATATCATCTGCCCCTAGAGGGAACTTGCCCGAAACTAACTGTTCATTCAGTGCCTGCAATCTCTCAATTTCCTTGAGGAGACTGTCTTCCCTTTCCCTCATATCGGCTTCAGCCAGTTTCATCAATGCCAACTTCACAGCGAGCTCCGACTCGAGCCGTTTGATCCTTAGATTGAGCCCTGCTATCAGACTAGTAGTCTCCGCGCTCCACCCAGAGATTGGACTCTTTTTGCCGGACGTCGCTGATGGTGGTGCCCCAACTCCATTCTGCAATCGGTCCTCTAGCAAGGCCATCGCTTCTATCTTTTTTTGCAGTTCATCCTCTAGCGCAGAGACTTTCCTCCTGAGCTCCACATGTCCTCCTGTCGGGGAAAGGGCATCATTGAGAGCACTTCGCAACTTGCCCACCTGATCGGACATGAGGCCGTTCGATTCTGTCAGCGCCTTAATCCGCCGTTGTTGCTCTTCTACCCTTCCTTGCAACTCCTCCACCACCTCCACCTCCTCTTTCAACCGCAACTTCTCAGCCAGAAGCTTGTTCATCTCCTGTTGCATTTCCGCTTGCACTCGTTCTCTTTCCGCAACGGCTTCCTCGCACAGTCTCAGCCGGCTCGAGAGGGTGCTTTTCTCCTCGCGCTCGGCATCCACTGTCTTCGTCAGCGCCGCCAGCTTTTCGTCCAGGTCCTTCCTCTCTTTCTCAACCATGTCCTTCACAAGTGTCAATGCACTGTTCCTGTTCAGCATATCGGCTAATTTCTCAGACAGCTCATCCCTCTGCTGCTCCGCCGTCGCCAGCAACTCTTTCGTATCCTGAAATTCGCCCCTTTCCAAGTCTAACTGTTGTTCGAGTTCGCGCACCCTCAACTCGGCACCTACTCTGAGCTCTCCGGTCTGAGACACTTCCTTCTTCAGAGCTTCAACTCTCAGGGTTAACTCATTTACCTCCTCGTCTCTCTGTGCTCTCACACGAGCTAGATCCTCTTCAACTCCCTTGAGTCTACCCTCCAGTGATGCCTTCTCCAATTGAAGTGCCAACGACTCCCTGAGCGATTTGGATGTCAAGGCCTCCCTTTCAATCTGCGCAGCAGCGAGCTGCTCCACCAATCTCTGAATTTCGCCTTCAAGCCTTCCGATAGTCAGAGACTTCTCTTCCAGGTTCTCCTTTTCACAGGCCAGCTGCCTTCCAAGTTCCTGCACACTCGACTCTGCTTGCAACCTCGCGCCCTCGATTCGCCGAGTCTCTCTCTGCAGACCTTCGATGCGCTGCTCTAACTCGCTCACATCCTTGTCTCTCCGAGACTTCTCCTCCTCCAGCTCCTCTTCAACCTGCCCCAGCCTGTTCTCCAGCGACGCCTTCTCCGACTGCAGCGCCAACGACTCCCTGAGCAATTTCGATGTGAATGCCTCTCTTTCGATGTGTGCAGCAGCGAGCTGGTCCACCAATCTCCGCACTTGGCCTTCCAGTCTTTCGATAGTCAGAATCTTCTCTTCCAGATCCTCCTTTTCAGAGGCCAGCTGCTGTCCAAGCTCTTGCACCCTCAACTCTGCGTGCGATCTGTCATCACTGACCTGTCCCAGCTCTTTCTCCAACCCTTTGATGCGTTGCATTAACAGACTCACGTCCTTGTCCCTCTGAGCCTTCTCCTCCGCCAGCTCGCCTTCAACCTGCTTCAGCTTGTTCTCTAATGCTGCCATCTCCGCCTGCAGAGCAGAGGACTCCCGGAACGCTTTCCCTGCGACCGCCTCTCTTTCAATCTGACCTGCTGCCAGCTGCTCTATCAATCTTTGCAATTCACCTTCCAGGTTCTCAATGGAAACATCCTTCTCCCGAATCGCCACCTCAGCTTCTCTCAAGGAAGCCCCTTGCGAATCTCTGACACTTTCCAAACTCCCGATATCTGACAACAACTGATCCATCCTCATCCGCGCCGCTTCCTCTTCAGATCGCAACCTCTCCTTCGCGCCAGATAGCTCTTCCTGCAAACACCCAACGTTCTTTCTGGAACAGTCAAGGTCTTCCTGGGAGCTGGCCAGCTGTTCTTCGAGTCGAGATATTGTCCCACTCAGTTCGGCATTCTGCAACCTCAGCTCATTGTCTCGAGCCCGTGCATCTGCCAGCTCCGATTGCAGTGAGTCAATCGTGGTTTGCATGTCCTGGTTGTCGCTCTCCGCCCTCTTCCGCACTTCATCCACTTCTTTCTCCATCTCACCAAGCTTCTCGGCCAACTCATCTGCCTTCCGGAGGGCAAGCGTTCTGTTCTTCCCAGTCAGAGATATCTCTTGCTCAAGCCGCCGTGCCTGGTGCTCAAGCACTTGTATCTGCGCCTCCCTCTCAGCCTTCGCTTCCGTCAACTTGTTGATCTCCAGCTGCAGCTCATTCGTCTGCTGTGTCAGCATCTCAACCTCACCCGTCGCCTTCGCGGAAGCCTCTGTCAGCTCCTTCTCCTTTGCCAGAGCCTGATTCCTGCATTCAGTAAGGGCCTGAAGCTCCTCCGCAAGCCTCGTTTCAAGAATGTGAATCTTCTCATTCGCTTCCACCTCTTGCTCGCGCATTCTCATCTCCAGGCGCTGTTTCTCATCGCTCGCGCTTTGCAGCTTCTGAAACTGTTCCGCGAGTGCTCTAGCATCAACATCAGCTTTCTCCTGCGCGGCACGAACAGCCATCTGCAGAGTCTCCGCCCTTTCGCTCTCTCTCTCTGCTACCCAAGAGGCATCTGCCAGAGCCTGTTCCTTTTCAGTCGTCTCCTCCTCCGACAGGGCGAGGGTCCTCTCCAGCTTGGCTTTTTCGGCAAGGAGCTCGTCGACCTTCGCATTCACCAAGGCCAAGTTTGACTCTGCTTGTCGCAAACCTTCCGCAAGAGCAGACCTCTCTGCTTCACTCTGCCTTTCTCTCAGGGCCGCCTCCTCCTCCGTGCATCGCCCAACCGTACCACCACTGCTGAGTATCTTCACAGAGGCACCTGCTGATACAGAAATCGCGTACGGAGGAGTCACAGGAGATACATGGAAGGTCGGATCTGCTCTCTGTTGTGATGTGTTCGCAGCCTCGTCTGCTGCTTGCACAGGTAGCAACCCTGCTGATGAAGGGAGATTTTCCAGGACCACCACCCCCCTCCCCTCCCCTGCAATACCCTGAGCAACGAGCTTCTGCTGTCCACTGCAATCCTGTTGGTCCCTTGCAGCCTTCTTAGCAGCCGCTTTCTCTGCGGCCAAGCTCTCTCTCAGCAACTCGTTCTCCGCAAGCAGTTCCTTCACTCTGCGACCTGCCTTTTCCGCCACTTCTCTCAACCTCTGCACCATAGCTGTATTCGCTCTTCTCTCCTCTCCTAATGCCATTGCCGTCTGATCCAGTTCACTACCCAGATCTTCAATCTTCGCCTCCAATTCCACAATTCTCTTCTTCAAAACGCCCCGCTCCGCGGTCAGTTGCTGCACCCTTCGCCGTGCGTCGTCAGCATCTTCCGCCCTTGCCTCCAACATCCGCTTCGCAAGCCGCTCGTTTCCTAACTCCTTGGTCAATCTGCTGACTTCAGCCTGCAGCTCACACACCTTGCCTTCCAGCGAGTCCCAGCTCTCTTCCGCCTGGGCTGTCTCAACAGCTGTGACGTCGGCAGCTGACACAGCAGATTGCTTCTTCGTCAATTCCCTGTCCGTCATAAGCTCATCAGCATGGCCCTCCGAGACCTGGGCAATTCTCTGCTTAGTTCCTTCTTCACACCCATCGGAAGGTCTGAGGAACTGAGGAGACATCAGCTCATCATCAACAACTTCCCGTCGTGACAAGCTTCCATCTTCGTCCGCCACGTGGCCTTTCGTCCCCGTGACATCAATTCCCACCACCTTCTTCCTCAGGACCTCCCTCTCTGCCAAGAGTTCCTCCACCTGACCCTTCAAGTCTTCGACTTCCAAAGCTGTTTCTTGGAGATTGTCGCGCATTCTGTCGAGCTCTGCCTGCAGCTCTTCTGCCCTCAGTTCCGCCTCATCTTCACACTCCTCCGCCTCCTTCAGCTTCTCCTCCAGCTCAGCTACCAGTCCGGCGAGCTTGTCTGCACTCTCCTTTGTCACTTTGACCATCCTCGCCCCAACAGCCACTTGCTCTTCGAGTTGCCTGATTTGTAACAGAAGGGGGGCGGTCAAGGGATCGAGCCCAGCCTGAGACACGACCCCTCCTCCTGCCCGATGGCCCTGTACGTTGTTTCTTGCCGACTGTGTCCACTCTCCTGCCTCCCCTCCCAAGGATGGCCCGCGCGGATGGTCCTCATCGGTGTATGTCAAGGCGTCCAAGTCAGACAGCGCCTCTCCCTCAAGGCCCTGCTGCTGCTGCTGCTGCTGCTGCTCCTGCTGCACATCGTCCTCTGAGTCTGCGGACCCTCCCAAGTGGAACACCGCAGCCCTGTTGCGATCCCGATCTGCCATCAATTGGTCAATCTGAGCCTTAAGATCTTCGACTTCCAAAGCACTGTCTTTGAGTAAATCGGAAGTTCGGTTCAACTCCGACTGCAACTCGCTGGCTTTCTGCTCTGCGAAGTCCTCACCCTCCTCCGCCTCCCGAAGCTTACCCTCCAGCTCGCGCACGAGT
The DNA here is from genome assembly GCA_003427395.1 of Chara braunii. Lineage (NCBI taxonomy): Eukaryota > Viridiplantae > Streptophyta > Charophyceae > Charales > Characeae > Chara > Chara braunii. The sequence continues at coordinate 1,458,386 of BFEA01000201.1, read as the reverse complement.
TCCGCAAGCGTTTCCGCACTTGCCTTGGTCTCCTTGATCACCCTCGTGGAGATCTGGACTTGCTGCTCCAGCTCCTGAACCCGAACCTTCAGCTCCTCCACCTCCTTCTTCCTCTGCCGTTGCTCTTCTGCAGAGGGAGGGGGAGGGGGGGAATCCCTCCGCGGCTTCACGTTGGCAACCTTTTCCTCCTCCTCCTCCTCCTCCCCCTCCCCCTTCGGTCCGATACCCTGCAAAGGAGGCTCCGGATCACACTCGTGCAAGCTCGACTCCTCCCCCCGCAGTTTAAATTGACAAGCGCGCAAGCTTGCCCGCAACACCTTGATCAATGAGTCTCTCTGCAACACATCCTTCCTGGCTTGGTTGCGCTGCACAGCAAACTCCATGCTCTCCTTGGACATCTCATCCAGCTCCTTTTCCAGCTCAGCAAGCTTGGCGCGCAGCTGCTGCACCTCTTTCTCTCTTTCTCTCTCGTTTATCTCCCCCCACCCGACGCCAAACTTCCCCGCAAGACTCTGATCCCCTCCCCCTCCCCCTCCCACCCCGCTGCCAGCTGCAGCGTCATAGTGGTGGCCATCTCGCCCCCGCATAAGCTGAAGCTGCGCTCCTTCTAGAAGCAACCTTTGCGCAAGCCTGCGGTTTTCCTCTGTGCTCTCCGCCAGTCTCTTCTCCAACTCCCCTACCAAGTCTCGCACCCCACGTGCCGCACTCTGATGCTCCCTCGCCGCCTGCACTTCTTCTTCGAGGACCCTTCCAGCCGATTTACACGTCTCCAGTTCGGCTTTCAGCTGATTAACGACCTCCTCCGCATTCTGAACGTCCTCGTTCAGCTTGTGACATGTGTTCTTCAGCTCCGTGATTTCCAGTGCCTGCGATATTACCTGCTGAGATAATTGCTGGTTCTCGACCTCCAGAGGATGTTCCTGTCCATCCTCATCGTCTCCCCCAAGCCCGCGATTAAATAGATGCTGCTGATTCTCACCCTGCAGGCTATTCCTACCGCCATGGCCATCGCCATCGCCATTGCCAATGCCATTGCCAGCATCATGCGCAGGAGGACGATCAACGGTGCCGTCGGCTGCCCCCAACCTTCGGCGCAATTGGTCCCGCTCAGCAGTTAGGCGGGAAATTTGCGCAGCCTGATGGTCTCGTTGCACCAGCGCTTCAGACAATTCGTGCCCGAGCAACCCTACACGGGCGTTCAGCGATTCAAGCTCGTTCTGCCGCGTGGCGCGCACAGCAAGCGCCGCCCCCAGGCGCATTTCCGAACTGTTTCTCGAACCGCTGGGATCGCTGCCATCCCCATCCCGACCGGAAGAGCTTCTTCCTCCTTCCCGCTCAAGCAAGGCTGGCTGTCGCTTTTGTTGCTCGGGATTTAGCGATGGAGGTAGAGGAGGGGAGGAGGAGGAGCGTGGAGAAACCACCTCCTCCGAGGCTTCATTCTCCCTTTGCAATCCCAATCTAGAAAGGATTGGCGAGTTGAGGAGTCCCCAACCCCTGAGCTCTGCAGCTTGATGATCTCCCCTGCCGTCGCTTCGCCCGTTGTCGGATCTTCTTCCAGAAGAACCATTCCACCAATGCCCCGTGCCTTCTTCCCGCATGCTGCCACCATTACAACTCCCGGCTTCCTCTTCAATGCTCCCCCCGCCGCCGCCATCGTCGCCTCCTTTACTCTGATCGCGTAATCCAAAACTTTCACTCCCTAAACCTGCAAGGCTATGGGTAATCCTCCTCACTCCTGCTCCTACCTTCTTCGAATGCCTAAGTATGGTGAAATCGGGTATACACTGTAGTTCTACCCCGGTCGGGAGTCTAGGACTGCACCTGAAATCATCCGCCGGGGGGGGAAGCTGACCGCTGCGACTGTCGGGAGTTGGCTGTTGATATGCTAACAAGCCTCCGCTGTAGTAAGGTCGATTAGACTGAGGGCTCCCGGCGCGGCGCACATGAAGCTGATTCTCCGGGGCACTCTTATACCCATCATCACCGATTCGTTCCCGCCCTCCCGCTCCGCCCCCCCTTTGCTCTCTTCCTCCTCCTCCTCTGAGTTCCCCCGCCTCCAATCGCGTCTCATCCTCTTCGTCACTTTCAAGAGACTTCTCGGGGTTCGTCGTACCGTGGCCGACAAGTTTAAGAGGATGGCATTGAATTTTCACGTGCAAAACGGTCCCCGATCGGCAATTAAGCAGCGGGAGAGCTCTGCTATCAACCAGATTATTGGTGGTGCACTCCGCGAGGTTGAGAATGGCCTCGCCGAGGACAGCGCCGCGGTTGCTGGAGCCGGCGGCAACAAGAAATTTGAACTCCTTTTTGTCCAAAAGAGAAGTCTTCCGGTCGCGATAGAACTTAACCTTCTCAGTGATGACGTCATCCCAAGCGCAAACGCCGTGCTTGACAGGGGATTTCCGAGTCGCACTGATGCTACGGCCGACGTCCACAGGGATGACGGCAACGAAAAGTCGGTCGAAACCGGCGTGAGGGACACGTGTTGCCTGGAAGCGGAACTTGAACTCCCATTTCTCCCGCTTCTTTCCCGACCTTCTCGTCAGAGCCTTGAACATCTTGCCTCGCTCTCGAGATACACGACGACTCCCAAAGAACAGGGAAACGGAAACTCGCGAAGACGACTATGTAACTACACAGGCTAGATGAGGAGACGACCGCGCTAAAACTCCGAAAGCCACGCGAAAGTCCGTTCGTCCACACCCCGCACTCTCGTGAAAACACCAATTGTCACCTCAGCCGGATATCAGTTGCCGTCCTCTCTCTTTCTCTCTCTCTCTCTCTCTCTCTCTCTCTCTCTCTCTCTCTCTCTCTCTCTCTCTCTCTCTCTCTCTC
>BFEA01000201.1:1441649-1455366 GCA_003427395.1 Chara braunii | reverse complement strand
CTCTCTCTCTCTCTCTCTCTCTCTCTCTCTCTCTCTCTCTCTCACACACACACACACACACACACACACACACACACACACACACACACACGTACGCTATTTGCTATTGCGGAACCGGATTGCGGAGCTAAACCTTCAAGATGTCCACATCTTATCTAACATCCAAACCAGTCTCCTATTCTATATCCAAGTATATAACGAAACCTCCTATCCACGCTTTCAACAAACACCCCCTGTGGATTGATATTCCCATGGGATGTATATACATATTATATACATAGATATATGTGCGTATATATAGGCTATACGATCAACACAACGTTGTCATCAACAAAAAATAACTTTCGTAAATCCAATCATTGCAGGTCTGGCACCAGTACCTTCCATGAAACGGCTGGTTACCACGAATGCCGCGTTTTCGACGTACCCGGCCTGCCTGCTCACGGTCCAATACATAAACGACGGAAAAACTGTCACGCCGCCGCAGAAGGGACCAAGGTCCAGGAAACTGTTACGCCTTCTTCCACCCTCGCAGACACGCACAGACAACGCTCGACCCAGCGCCTTCGACTTTTCCATCCACTCTCTCTCTCTCTCTCTCTCTCTCTCTCTCTCTCTCTCTCTCTCTCTCTCTCTCTCTCTCTCTCTCTCTAAGGAGGAATACGACTCTCTCTCTTTAACATTATTTCGGTAGAGCGAACACCATCATCTCGTAACAGCTCACAAGCTCGCACGCGTGCCCAGGGACAAATTAAGGGTAAACAATAGACAAGAAAAAAAGAACTGCACCATCATCTGCCCTTCACTAGGCTTTCCAAGAAAGGAAAACACAACCGCACCATGTGCATCAACTAATCTTGATCTGCAGCTGATCGAAAATTGCGATTGGCATTCCGATATCACATGGCGACAGAATTGATCCTCCTCCCTTACCACAACCTGAAAAACAAACCGGCAAAAGAAAGAAAAAAAAGAAAAAAAAAGAGAGCGCATACTCTACTGTATTACGCGGAGAAAACGACGAAAAAAACAAAAAAGAAGTGCCTACAATCACGCGGACACACGAAGGTCTGACTTGACTTGAACCCTCAAACAAAATTGAAAATTCACGGTTACGAAAAAAAAAAAAATGAAAAGAAGAGGGAAAAAAAAAAAAAAAAAAAAAGGGAAGGAAAAAAAATTGACACGGTATCGACGTCAACACCGGCGAGCGTTATCGTTAATCATATACCGATATAAAGACCGCAGTCGGGATCCCCTTTTCGAAAGACGACGACGACTCCTACTCTTCCTCTTCTACGAACGTTCCATCGAAACTTCGATCGAAAGTTCGATCGAAACTTCCCAAATTCCGACTACTCAGCGACTGGTTCAACAAGATCTACATCAAAAATTTTCGAAATTCCACACGACATTCTCAAATTCCTTAATTCCGTCTAAGAACCCCAATTCCGCCTAAGACCCCCCTTCCAACTGCATCTTGCCGTTCGTTCAATTTTTCGCCATAACGTACCATTGCCAGACTGGTCCATGTAAAGGCTCAACTACCCACGTCACTCCAACAACTCGTGATTCTGCCTTTTTTTTTTTCCTCCTCCTCCCTCCTCCTCCCTCCTCCTCCCTCCTCCTTCCTCCTTCCTCCTTTCGTCCTTGTCCTAAGTCCTCCTTCCTTCGCTGTCTCCCTCCTTCCTCCTGCTCCTTCCTTCTGCTTCTTCCTCCCTCCCTCTCCTCCCCCTTTTTCTTACTCCTTCATCCCCCTTCTCTCTCCTTCCTTTCTTGTCCTAAGTCCTTCCTTCCTTCTTCTTCTTCCTCCTTCCTCCTCCTTCCTTCTCCTTCTTCCTCCTTCCTCCTCCTTCGTCCTTTTTATTATTTCCTTGCACTTCACCTTCTTTCCCCTCCTCCCTTTTCCTACATTGATGCCTATATATTACGTTGATTTCTTTTCGTATGTCGATGTCGTATTGATGATGACGATGCTGCTGCTGATGATGATGATACTGCTGCTGATGATGACGATACTGATGATGATGATGATGAGGAGGAGGAGGAGGAGGGGAGGAGGATTACGATTCCCTTACCAGCTGATGGGCTCGTTCAATTCAAATCTCAAACAACGTGGTAGATAGACACAACGACGGACCTGCCCTCCGGCCTGTCCTCCTCCTCGACGTCCTCCCGTCTGCCATCAGTCTCTCGATGACAACAGGCATAAGACAACACCACGCAAGCATCCATCTCCAACTCCTCCCTATGAAAGGCACAACGGACTTCCGCAGAGTTCTGTGGCCGAGCTGGCAGCAATCCAATCAATATGTGGGGGGGATCGCGTTTCCCCCCGCCAGATTGTCATTCACCCACCCACCCACGCTTGTACCAATTGTTCCAGAAACCGCCAAGTGGTGCGCTCCCTACTCACTTCCCCTCCGAGGCGCAAACGACCTCCGCTGCCGTCGGCGCGCTGCCCGCCCTTCCCCCGCTCCCCCCATCTATTCCCCCGTGCTGGGCGACGAGCTGGGACCCCGCAGCCACCCCGCCGTTGTCGTACCTGCACGACCAAAACTTTCGATGCCGCGCTGCGATCACTCACCCCCACCACTTTGGACCCTTCCGGGCGACAAAGTGCCGCAACGGAGACTCCCTGTCCTCTCTTTTTCCCTTTTTCTTGTTCACTAAAGCCACCTCCACCCCTCCTTGTCCTTTCCGTTCAGGAAGGAGGAGATAAAGTGCGCCGATCAAAAACAAAAAAGAAAAGAAAAAACCGCGTCGATCGAGTCCCCCTCTGTCCTTTCCGTCTGTTCGACAATACCGATGCTTTTTTTTTTCGTTTTCTTTTTCCTTTTTTTCCTTTTTTGTTTTTTGAATTTTTTCCTTTTTCAAATGAAATGGGAAGGTCGACAACTCCCAAAAAGAACAAAAAAAAAAAAAAAAAAAAAAAAGAGGAGTTCGACAACACCAATGGCGCTGGGGGCTCCTCGTATGTGCGGCGAAGCAGGGAAGACCCGATGCCACCTGGCGGTACCCTGTCCGTGCAACAAGTCCGACTTTGCCTGCTTTGCCCCCGCCGGTCGGTCTGTGCGACAAAACCGAACCGAGTTTACTTGCCCGCTTGTGCGGCCTCTACAAGCGCGCCAAACTGCCTTCACAGCTGCAACGGCATACTGCGGCGTGTGTACCCACCAGCCCTAAATTGCGTCCATGTTCCTACTCGCACAAGCACTGGTTTATGTATTGTATGCACAGCTGTGGGTGTGGCCTGAGGTACCGAAGGTACGGTTAAAAAGACGGCTTGCCGCACCGTTGTTTTGTGTCGCACACTCGGTGCGTCCGTTTAGACCTTGGTGCACTGGCGCACAGATGTCGCACACCGCGGCCAGATGAATGTCGCACACATCAGCTGCACACAGCCCCGGCAAACACTCGCTGAAGCATGTGAATCTCCGAGACTGACACGTGCGCAACCGACAAAGTATCGTTTCGCCGACCCCCCCCTGGACAGGATTACGGTCAAATGCATGCTGACAAGAATGAGACGATGGTGCTAGAACTATTAATCGCCGAGCTATCAGCTGTCTACAATCAATGATGACAGTGATATAACCCCACTCGATCCGACAACACCTCCGGACATCTAGTGGATAGAGACTACAACAGCCCATTGCCCAGGCCGCAGCAGTGCTTCTGATAACGATTAGTTGGTTGATTGGTTGATTGATTGATTGATTGATTGATTGGTAATGAAATCAGTTGGCTCCTAGAATATGATGTGATGGATGACCATGAGCACCACGGCACTAACACGTGGGCCCATTGCCAGCAGGATTTCTCCCTATCGTTACTTGTACTACTACAGTAAGGCGGGGTTGACAGATCTGGGGCTAGGTCCCACTTACACGAAACTAAGCGATATTGACCGTAGATAGCAAAGATCAACGGCCAGAATCTATTAATCCGTGCAAGTGGGACCTTGCCCCCGACGTGTAAAGATTAGCAGAGGCCCAGAGGGGGAAACGCGAATACACGACTGTTCCTCCCGCTCCCTCTCCCTCTCCTCTCCCGCCATCGGTTTTCTTTGGGTTTTTTGGTCGGGTTTTTTTTTTTTTTTTCAAAGGCCTTCGTGCAAGGCCTCTATCCCGGGGTTAGGTCCCACTTGCACGAATTAAGAGATAGTGACCGTAGATAGCAAAGATCAACGGCCGAAATCTCCTAATTTGCCCAAGTGGGACCTTGCCCCCGGCGGTGGTAAGAGAACCTCCAGGGGCGTGGTCCCACTAGCAAAGAGGATCGGATCAAATGCCCGAATCTGGACGAGTTGATGGAGATGTGCAGGAAATAGAGATTGAACTGCTTTTTTTTTTCCTTTTTTTTTTTCGAGAATTGAACTGCTTTTCTGCATCTCTGCTTGACAATCCAGCGGCCTAACTCAGTTGGTAAGGCTCGCAAGTGGCATTCAGGAGGTCGTGGGTTCAATCCCCATTAGCCTCATGTACCTTCCTGGGCATGCTTGGCGCCCGCCACCTAGAGATAGACCACTGGGTCCCCCGATTGGCATTTAGCAGAGTCTGCTGATGTTCATAGGGGAGGGGACCTGAGGGGAGGCACAGGGATTGGTCCTGTTGGCATGGTCCCTGATGCTACCGGCTGTCCGGGATTGGTCCTGTTGGCATGGTCCCTGATGCTACCGGCTGTCCCCTGGCCGGTATCGCCCACCTGCAGGTCGGGAGCAGCCCCCGCATGTTCTCTCGTGAACACGGTTCTGGCGAACGGGGTTCCCCGTATGCCTACAATTAGGAGTAGTGGTAGGTAGGTAGTGTGAGGTGAAATTGAGAGAAGAATATAGCTTTAAAAAAAAAAAAAAAAATCTCTGCTTCACACATCCAGAATTCACGAGCTCGATCCTATCCTTTTTGCTAATGGGACCTTGGCCCAGAATTAAGGCCTTGGCTGTCGGGCTGCTCCATCTATTGGTGGGGAGTGATGTTACTTTCCTTTTCGTTTGTTTTTTTTTTTTTAATAAAAAGGGTGACCTTTCGGGCAAGTAGCCTGCCCATTAGTAGGGAAATGGACCTGAGTGCTGGTCACACTGAGGTAGGATAGTGGGATAGGGGGTGCGGTAGGAGTATTGACATGAGGATGGGATGGGAGGTGGTCTCATATTCCAGGACACCCACGGCCTACTGCTCCAGATGCTACTGGCCTCTATAAAGAAAAAAGGCTAACCTGTCAAATATCTTGCCAGTAGCATCAGGACCCCTCCTGAGGGGCATCAGCAGTCTCTGCTCAATGCCACTTGGGGGGAGGAGCGCCAAGCATGCCCAGGAAGGTCTATGAGGCCAATGGCGATTGAACCCAAGACCTCCTGAATGCCACTCGCGTGCCTTACCAACTGTTTTGTCGTGCTGTGGTGCCTTTCTTTTTCTTTTCTTCTTTTTTGGGGGGGAAAAGTGCTGTGTTTATGGTCCCACTGTGGTCCCCTTTTTTTTCTTTTTTTTTAAAGACCTTTTCTCAATTTATGCGTGTCATCCTTGCGCAGGGGCCATGCTAATCTTCTTGGGGGGTCACGGGACACGAAAGAAAAAACGAAATGACTGCATCTTCCTACAGAAAATGGCCAGGTTCAAGGTTTGCTATAAATAGTAACGAGTGTATTTTGCCACCTTTCGTGGGCAGATGAACTCGTTTCGCGCGCCGTGCCGCGAGACCCTATATCCTTCCAATTTTAAGGGATGTCCAAAGGATGTCCACCCTTGCTGAAGACCTCTAATCTCAGTGATGGTTCCTTGTCTCATGGGCCTGATTAGGAAACTACATTGTTCCAGTATCCTGAGAAGAATCAATATTACCGCTTTGCCATCATCGAGCTACCTACTCAGGCTGGCCTAATAAGAAATTGAGAGAAGAGGGAAGGCAGGGCCATGTCCCACCTGCCAAATCCGAGCTGCGTGATGGCGGCGAGGCGCTGGTCGCGGTTAGGAGGCTTGGCGCTGGTTGCTCACGAGTGGCGAGGAGCTGGCTGCCGACAGGTGGCGAGGCGCTGGCCTTTTGAGAGGGACGAGGCGAGGCGCTGGCAGCTTTCACGGGGCGAGGCGCTGGCAACCAATCAGGGATTGCTCGACATAGGGGGGATCATGAGACTTCTGCCCCATGGGCGGGCGAGGCGCTGGCTGTGCGATGGCGGCGAGGCGCTGGTCGCGTTTGGGAGGCATGGCGCTGGTTGCTCACGAGTCGCGAGACGCTGGTTGCTGACAGGTGGCGAGGCTCTGGCCTTTTGAGAGGGACGAGGCGCTGGTTTTTCACACGTGGCGAGACGCTGGCAGCTTTCACGGGGCGAGGCGCTGGCTGCTGATGGGTAAACACGAGTGGGCCAGCATGATGGTGATGTGGTGAGGGGGTAGGAGGTGGCGCTTGACGCACGGGCAGAAACCAGAGGTGCTAGGCCACACCACGTCACGGGCTGACGTGGCATCTGATCTGAGTCACAGGAAGAAGGGAGAGTGGTGGCGAAAGCTGCTGCTCGATCATTCTTCTGGTGACTTCCGCATGAAGTACTACATAGCCAACGCCCCAGCAGGAGGCTGTATTTGCTCAAGCGAGTTGGCGCAAGCCAACAGTCAGTGGAGGAACGTGGAGTTAACCCCATGGAGACTGAAGTGTGTTGGACGACATACTAGAATGGAGTGCAAAGTGCGAAGGTTATCATACGATTGGAGTGTGTGGAGGGAGATCATCAGGGAGCTATTCGTCAGCATCATCACAGCGCTGCCCATCATTATCGACAGGGAGGTCATCATCTGGGATGCAACTGTTCTTCATCAAGAAGGTCATCATTAGGGGAGCTGGTCTTCATCAAGGAGGTCATCATTAGGGGAGTTGCTCTTCATCAGGGAGGTCATCATTAGGGGAACAACTCTTCATCAGGCTGTTTCCTTGTTCTATTGTTTGTTTTGTCTCTTGCAGATTATCATCATCTCAGTATTGTAGTTGGGCGGCTATTATCTTCATCAACATTTTTGTTCCCTGTGATATTGATCATCATCATCTTCTTCATGCTACTGTGCACTCATAGCACAATGGCAAAAAAAAAAAAAAAAAAAAAAAAAAAATCTTCATTGCACAGTGTGCTGCTGTCACCATCGCGCTCTTCTAGGGCATCGTAAATTCAATGATTCCGCATGGCGCTTTTCGTCATCTTCAAATTGATTGTTGACATCATCAGGGTGCGGTGGGTCTTCCTCATCAGTGCGCTGCTTCTTCTCATTAACCTATTCAACAGTTTCTTCATCCTAGAGCAGTTATCGCCATCATCATCTCATTGAGTTTTCCATTCTCATCAGCTTCATCAACCATCATCATCATCATCATCAACCTCTCAATTCTTATTTCCCTGTTCTTTTCTATACTTGAGGTTGTAAAAATCCTCCCCACAAGGTTGCTGACGTGGAGGGCAAGATGGATTGAGTGGGGAGAGCTCTTTTCTGCAGGGGAAACACAAGATGGGAAGTGTTTGCCTATAGGGAATAAGGGCGGATAAGGGGGACTGTCTAACTCTGAGGCTGGGAGAGATGGAAGGCGGAACATCATCTACTAGCTGTGGCAGAGTAGGGCAAAGATAGCTTGAGGTAGGCTTTTAGGGGGAACAACCTTCTTTGAGGAGAGTACTAGGGTAGAGGGAGGCTTTCCTATTGTTGGGGTTGTGAGGAACCGTTCAACAACAGTGTGGTTCTCTTTAGTGGAGGCCGCAAAGGAGAGGAGGGGTGGTAAGTGGGGAGGAGGGGTGGACAGGGGTCAATCAACATCAAGTATCATCAGCAGCAGCAGCATCAACATCATCAACATCATCAACATCATCATCAGGTTGGTTGTTTGCTCAAGATCCCACTATTATCAGATCTGAATTCTTAGGTTACATTCTAGTCTAGCTGATTTCCTAATTGGGTTTTTATTGTGTTCTTGCCCAGGTTGAGTAGCATCCAGAACGACGCTGGTCGGTGTTGGGGCATCGCCTTGTAACCTTCATAGGAGCTTGAGGCCATGGATAGAGATATGGGGATTGCTGAGGGTGGAAGGCAATTACAATATTTGACCAAAGGCTACAATCTGGCCGACGAGGGTCGGCGCTGGGGTGGGTGGCGCTGCCCCGTAACCTAGCTAGATTGGGGTGTGAGACCAGGTAGAGGCTTGGTTAGCATACAGTATTGGCTCGGTAGAGACTGGCTGGTTGATATGGATATCTGAGATTAGGGTTAGGGTAGTATGTGAGATATGAGTAGATAAGCACTCTGAATAGTCAGCTTCAATCTCTAACTTATTATCTCAATCATCCTGAAGTGTTCCTGAATCATCCCAAATTTTCATCAATCATCAATGTATTCCAATTATAAGGGACGCTGGGCCCAGTTCCCAGCACGTGCTGCTCCCCACGAATAGATTGGAGCATTAAAAAATAAAAAAATAAAAAAAAAATGAGAGAATAATATTGTTTTTTGAAGAAGAAAAAAAAAAAGCTCAGTTGGTGTATAGTACACCCATGAATTGCTGCAATGCAGACGTTAGCTCGAATCTCTCTTTATGGATCTGCCTGCCCACGATGAGATATCTTTGAATCAACCTCATGCGCCCTCCCATGCCCGCAATGAGATATCTCTTAATCAACCAGATGCGTCCTCCCAAGAAAAAACAACCAATGGGTCTCGACACACACATGCACAAATGACAAAAAATATGGCAATGTATCTTTCCATGTTCTCGTAGAGAATTCGGTCTCATTTTGCACATTTGGAGAGCAGTGCAGCGAGGGTCCATTGGTTGATTTTTTTTTATTTTTTTTTTAACACCCCCCCGCCGATGTTAGAGGTGCTGGTGAGCAGACAACACTACCATCTGGGGAGAGGCTCCATCTATTGGTGGGGAGCATCAACTGCTGGAAAACGGGTCCAGCGTCCCATGTACAGACTGAATTTGGAAGACATCAGAAAAACATCAGAAAAACATCAGAAAAACAATTGTGGGAGGATCCTGCCAGAATTGATTGTCCTGGAACCTGGGGGATTGACTGAGCAGGCTTATTGAACTCGCTCCCCAAACAACCCCAATCCCAACTGTTTTTTTTGCTGAACACTGGGTTCAGCGTCCCTTGCATACATCTTTCCCCACTGAGAAGTAGGCTCAAATTCCTTTGGAAGTTCCAGAGGAAACGAGAAGATCGGTCCTGTTGGCTCAGGAAACGGAAGGAGCCACTGGGGGGCACCAGTGGTAGCCTCCTTCCATTTCCTCACCCGACCCAACTGTGTTTCCTCACATCTACTCTGGGAACTGGACCCAACATTCTCCTTGGGGCTTCAATTGTCGTTCTTGCAGGAATTTTGGGAGACGCTCGTCTTCGTTGTAGATAGCGTCGGGCGGACGAGCCTTATTTAGGTAGAGTCAAGTAGAATTTCTTCCAGGGACCACGGGTGAGGGGGGAAGAGGTCTATAAAATCCTGGGCTGGTCGTAACGGGTCCCTAGGGTCAACTTTTGTCCACTCATGAAAATGCAGTTGGTAGTCCCTTTCAAACTTTGTCTGTTGCCCCACCTCCTCCTCTGACGAGTGTCTTGTTTGCCCATCTCATGCCCAACACACCTTCGCCACCCATCCCTCCCTCTTCCTTCCCAACCAGTCTTCACAGAACTGGGAAATGATTTTATTGATATCGCCCCTGGTATATACTTGGTTTAGTTTTGCCTTAGTCGCCCGCCACTGGGATGTAATCTCGTATTGTACTAAAAGTCGTAGTTGCTCTGTGACCTCCCCGTCTTACACCCATGCTCCCTCAATTCCCAAAATGCACCTTCTCTACCATATTACCCGTAGAACACCGCGTCTACCCAGGTGGAACATGTTTTCTTCGAATGTGTTCCCGCGAATCTGGGGGTAGTGTCCCAGGAGTAAGGCTCTCCTGTCCAATGACCGTAAGGAGTTTGGCACCATGTGCCGCCAAATCCTGTCCCACCACCTCCATAGTAATACGACTGATGGGCACTGAAGGAAGATATGCTCGATCGTCTCAGAGCGCTTTCTTTCGGGGTAGCCTTGAAGGCACTTGTGGCACCATGGCAGTGCCCGCCCCTGTTGCTCTAACCGGTGCACGATTTGCCATTGTAGGGTAGAGTTTTTTGCCGGTCTCTTCCCATATTCACCAAACCACTTTATTGGCTTGAGCAGGCCACGGTCTATGTTGAGGTGACGATACCATCTGTCTTCTACGAAGTCACGCAGACTGTGTTTGGGTCTGAGCATTCGGTATACACACTTGGTCTTTAGGCTGGTTAATGATATCGTATTTTCCTTCCCCACCCATCTTGGGCCTTTCTGGGACCAACATCATTCATGGGGATCGAGGGGAAGGTCCTCAATCGGGGTCATTGGTCGATAGGCCCTCCAACCTCTTCCTTCACCCATCACTTTGACTCGGTATATTTCCTTTTTCTCCTTCCAGAAGAAGGGTTGACGGCTCCCTCGTAGTTGGCCATTCTCCTAGATGGAGAAACCTTCAATCAACACTTATGTTTGTTCTGCTAAGTGCACTAGACCAACTTGTTGTTCGTGGTCGGGTAGCCCTACCGAGTCTTCTTCTTCTAAACGAGGGTCTTTCCGAAGGATGAAATACCAGTGGAGGGGGAAGTTTTCAATGAGCTCATCTAGTGTTGACTTTGTGAAGTGGCAATATCGCAACCATCTACGCATACTCTCGGCGCTCTTCCACTCTCCCGCGTTCGTGTCCTAAAGGTTACCCACCCTTCGGGCCTCATGCTTCACCCAACCTTTCCATGGGGGGTCCGAACTACACCTCACGTGGCCCGTGGAGTCCGTGATCAGTCTGTTACCAAACAATGGTTGTCTGACTATTTCCTCCCACCTTTCTGGTTCCGAACGATCGGGAGGGGAAAGTTTCCTCCATGCTCGTAGGAGGTGCAGCCATTGCTCGTCTGTGGGGTCCCCATTCCTGTACTTCCTTGGTAGCTTCCAATACCTATCCTCAAGCCACACCAAGGGGTCAGTCTCGGGTGGGGCCTCTGGTGCTAGGGCCGCAATTTGTGCCAAAGCTAGGGGGACCCAAGGGGAGGCTAAAGTGAAAATAAGGTGTTGGAGCCAACGAAAGCTGAGGGCTTGAAACTGTGTGGAACGGTCCACAATTCTCAACCACCCACCAGCCTTGGGCTGAATCACGGACTCCCAAGCAACTCGACTAATGGCGCGAGAATTATCACTATCCCATTTCCAGAGAAAGGCCGTCAGCTGCCGTTTCAGCGTCTTGAGCCCTCTATTACTCAAGGGTCATAATATGGCTTTGTACTAAAGTGTGGCTTGTACCACATTATTTATGACAAGGGCCCGCCCGAATATTGATGTATGCTTGTTTTTCCACCCCGCGAGTTTGGCTTGCGCCGGCCCTGCCAACCACTCGTCATTGGTGACGGGCTTACCTTTGGCAGTAACTAACGCCCCTAGGATTCTAAGGGGATCATCTTGGGGGAGCCAGCAGATTCACGAGTTTTCGGGGGGTCTTCCCCCTTGATGATGTAACCACCAACCTACGGTATGTTTCCCCCAATTAACTGTCATATAAGACATCCCACAGAACTGATCCATAAGATTCCGCATTTCTTTCATATTATGTGCGCTTGCATCCACCATTATAGTGAGGTCATCCGCAAAGAGGCCATCCGCCTCCTCTGGGATGCAGTGATTCTGATTCGTGTAAGGTCCTTATTGTGTCTCAGGTTAGCGGATAGTGCTTCCATTATAACCAGGAAAGCTCAAAAGGAGGTGTCACTGACCCGTTAACCTGCACACAGGTAGTGGCATTGCTGTGTAGAATCCTCACCCAATGCTTGAAGGTGGGACCGAAGCGCATTTTGTCTAAACATTTGTCTAAAAAGTCCCTGTCGACGTAGTCATACGCTTTTTCGAAGTCAATAAAAATAATGGTCGTGTTTGCCCGATTCGTTCGTGTCAATTTAACCACTTCATTTACCAGATTGACAATCTGCAGTTTGAGTTTTTTTTAGGTAGTTCCCTTTTTTTTGTAACAAGAAATAGTTGTTTTATTAGGGCCCAGTGCCCAAGGCAAAAATACAACGTCAAAGAACTGCAGATTCGGGGATCGCAAGGTCTCCAATCCCACGTCGTCCAGTGGAGCCCCTCCCCTGTAGAAAACCACTTTCTTCCAACAGAGAAAAAAAAAACATTACCAAATCCCCGATTCGCACTTTCCAAAAAACACCCAAAAAAGTCCGCAACGAAAATCCATTGTCTTCCAAAAAAAAAAACACTTTCAAATCCCCGATTCCCGCTCTCCAAAAGCACAAAAAAAGTCCGCAACGAAAATCCTACGTAGGGTTTCAACTAGTGCCACAAGTTTCGTAAAATTCACAACAACAGAAATTCCTAGTTAAGGTTTTTACTAATTCCTAGGTCCCACTACCAACCCTAACCCTAACGAACCCGAAATCCCTAAACTACATGTAATCCGATTTTTATTTTTACCTAAAATGGCAACCGTAAGCCGAAAAAATTCAAAAAAACATCAATCATCAACATATTACAAGTATTACGCAAAATTGGCAACACAACCTGTAATACTCCAATACAGAGGTGAATGAAAAAAACCTAGGTAGATAAAAATTTGAACTAATACTATCAATGGGACGCTAAACCCGGTTTCCAGCAGGTGCAGCTCCCCACCAATAGATGGAGCAGCCCGACAGAGAAACCCTCAATCATGACGGTTCTCTTACTACCGCCGGGATAGAGGGTTTTACACAAGAGCTATTCGGAAAGATAATAATAATAAATAAATAAATAAATTTGAACTAATACTAAAGCGGCAATCCAAAGTTTATTAACCTCATAAAATAAAACAAGATGTAAAAAACCACTCGTCTTCAGCAAGTCAGCATATAGTTTTCCTTGGCAAAGGAACAAGACGTACGGGAAACCATAATTCCCCTAGCCAAGAGACTCAGTGTGCAGAAAAACCAATCCGTGCTAATCAAGGAAGCTCACAGCCGTCTCGATGGAAAAAACCTTGGCAATATCAATGCGTTGTTTGAGAAATAAAGCTCCATATTCGAGACGAGCAGCGCCAATCGCGCCCTGATCTTGGTTGCATATAGCGTAAAACAGGGGAGATTCACCAGCGCTTCAAGTCATCCATTTATTATACGCAACACATCACACCCACCGCCAACAGACACTCCTCCTCAGCGCATGCCGGATAAGCTCCACATCCACAACACATAAACATGGTCGTCGTGGGCTACTAGAGTCGACTAGGTATGGTGGCCTTAGCCTGGGCAAAACCCTAGCTCTAGCGCCAACAACTTCGGGCAGTCAGCGCTAGGCCGCTTAGTGATGCACCGCTGTTTGTGCCTCCCCTGGCGGCGTGTTAGCACTGCATTACCGCAGCTCTAACACGCGGTCAGTGCAGCTTGACTTTGTTTATAAAAAAAAAAAAAACCAATATCGTTCATATTGGTGTTGGTGAGAGTAACAACTTATGCTTCTAGACATTAGTTTTTTATTGTCTGTCGAGGTGAGGCTCAACCGGAGGGTTACGGTCTGACTCTTCTAGCACTGCGGCCGTAATAAAAAATATTTTACGAAGGGAAAAAAAAAAAAACAAAAAAAAAAACAGCAATAAGCTCCAATGGACCAAGCGCCAAGTGACTGTTGAAATA
>BFEA01000201.1:1403335-1414263 GCA_003427395.1 Chara braunii | reverse complement strand
CCACCCCGCCCACCTACCCTCCTCCCTCTTCTTCATCCTCCTCCACCCCCCCTACCCAACAAGCCGGCCAGGGTGCTCCTCTCTGCCACAATGGGATCGACATGACAAAAGATAAATGGGTGGACACCTCATCATAACAGGGACAAAGACAAACACGATCAACCACTTCAAGTGTCCGATAGCAGGGGAGAGTGGGTTAAGGACTTACAAGATCAAGGGTTTCAGGATTTACGGTTAGGGGCTCAGGTTTTAGGGGATCAACGGGTTTTGAGGGCATCACGGATAAGGCCACGCACGGTGAAACTGTGGTGGGTTCATTCAACACCACAACCAACACTCAACCACAGAAGACAAAAAACATCGGCAGGAGGGGGTAACTTGGGGACTTAGTGGGGGTCTCAGGAAGCACACTCACAACTTACACCCCTACACTAATATGCGCATACGTACATACATACACTGCTCATATCCACTGCAACCCACAATCCACAATTGACAATTCTTCACTATACAAATGGAGGAACATTTCATTTCACACAAATGCACGCAGCATGCCTCTCGCAGGCTGTGACATGCATAACAAACAGAATGACATATCATAGGAACGACCTCTAATATGGAAGCACAGACTACACTCTTACACCTCTATACATTCGCACTAACAGATATACACAAACATAATGACATAAAAAACCTCACAACCACTGCAACTCACAACTCACAACTCACAACTCACAGCTCACAACTCACAATCCACAAATCTCTAATCTCACTTCACAACTTACAACATCCATGCCTACATAAGGCTGCAATATATACAGTGTACACAATGGACAATAGAAACGACTCACTGTACACTAACCTATACCTATACCTACACCCACTTTCACTTACACTTACATACTGTGTCTGGGTAAGGCTGTAAGAAACATGG
This sequence comes from Chara braunii, assembly GCA_003427395.1. NCBI lineage: Eukaryota > Viridiplantae > Streptophyta > Charophyceae > Charales > Characeae > Chara > Chara braunii. Next base: position 1,413,329 of record BFEA01000201.1, on the reverse strand, counting down.
AAGGATGGAACCCAGAGCATTTCATAGCCCAGTCTGTACAATCAGATTAAAAATTCATACAACATGTCTACTTTTCAAAATATGTATAGGGACCTTGGACCCGTTTTCTAGCAGGTGATGTCCCCCACCAATAGATGGGGTCCCCCGAGACTGCTAGAGGTGCCTGTTTTTACCAGCACCCCTAGTATTAACTCAGGTCGTTTTAAAATATTTAAAAAGGGACTATGGCTGTAGCAGGAGGAGGAAAGGGATCCAAAAAGTCTAGTATTGAGCGCATTGGGATGAAGGGTTCCACAGTAGTCCAGTTTTTAAATAATAATTTGTAGCTCCTGCAAAACTCCTCAACCTCCTCCTCTAAAGCCCCATCCCACACAACCTTTCCCAGTTCCCCCCCCTGGTTTCCTCCTGCAGGTAAAGTTTTGGATATGTTTGACAATTTCTGTTCGTGGAGATAAAAAAAATGATTTTTTCTTTTGTCTGTTCCCATTTCATTGAAATCTCAGTTTGGACCTGTTGTTTGATTGTATCAGTAAAGTCAGGTTCATCCAACTTGCATCCTTTCATTTCATAATTACATCTCCTCAACCAGATGATCCACATAACCGCCATTTTTTCAATGGTGAAAACGTTATGTATGAATTCTTCATAGGGATCTGACAACCATGATTTTAGAATTATTGCCTTCCAGTTCCAGGACCACTGGATCCCTGACACCAATTAACTCCAAATGCACTCCCACCACCTCCACAACTAGATAGTGCAAGAGCATTGCAGAAATATACACTCTATGGTTTCAGGAATCGGTCTACTTGAGAAAGCATACTTACAAATTTTGCCCCATCGAGATGCTACCCCTTTCTGTTTCATGGAGGATCTGTCGATCAACCAATCATTTGTAGGCAAACATCGATGCTCAATTTGTCATTGAAGTAAGACTACTTTTGCCGATTTTGATTGTATTATGTTAAACTACCTGATTTGTCTTAAATCCATTCTACTAAGATTAAGGTGTTTCATCCACCTTAGGGAGATCATAACTCTAGGGTTAATTTTAACTATCAATACTCTGTGGGTTGATTTTATTGTTAGAGTATGAAGATTCATCCTATAAGATCTATTCATTCTTTTACTTCTTCCTTGTGAGCTCCAACTCCAATTGATTGGATATACGGGTAGTTCTGGAATAGGTGTGTAAGGCTTAAAAACTACTCAGTTATCGTTTGTTTTCTGTTTTCCTATCTTGAAAATCTGGTTGCTTTGTACCCATCTGATCTTGTTTTGGCTTTTGGAGAGGATGGTGTAGTCCTGACCTAGTTCAAAGATAGATAATAAACTATCTCCATTAGAAAATTTATCAATAATAATACCAATATCTTGAGGATGATTCCTAATGGCCACCCAATCATTGCTCTCAAGCTTAGGACCTTTGCGCAGAATACGAATTCATTCCAAAGGGACCAAGTCAATGATTCTCTCAATAACTTATATTGGGTGATGACAATAACATAGGTGAGCAAGCAATAACAAAGGGTCAATCCAATCATTTGTCTCTTCTTTCTCGATGTTTTCAAGCCTTAGTGCCCCATTTTAAACCCATGCCTTCCATGGTGAATCAGTGCGGTGGAGAACATATCATTGAAAATTTTTGATTAATTTGTTATCAAATAGTGGTTGCTGACATATCTCTTCCCATCTCTCTGGGGAAAGTTTGTCTCTTAGAGGTAAATTTCTCCAAGTTTTGAGAAGAGTAGTCAAAAACGGGTCTTTCCAAAAATCATTTTTCACAGCTTGACAATTTGAGATTGTTTGTCCTGTTAAGATTTTGAGACTTTTTCTTTGGAGAGGTCATGCATGATTTTTCACCACATCAAAGGATCAATATCCTTTGCAGTTGGAAAAATTGATCTTCTTATTTGTTCAAAGGCTAGTGCAAAGCACTTTGTTTGGGGGTTAAAGAACAAACGTTTGATCCATTGTAAGGATAAAGTCATAGCTTGAGTAGATGGGTCAATAATCCCCAAACCCCCCTTACACTTAGGCTGAATTATCGATTGTCAAACAACTCTGCTGATGAAATTCTTAAGATCATGATTGCCTCTCCAGAGAAGGACTGTTAGTTGATGTTGACAAACTTTGAGGGTTTCCTTGTCCATTGCCCATGTGGTAGACTTCTACTACATGCATGCAAGGAATACATTGTTAATGACTAATGTTTTCCCTAATAAGGAAGAATGTTTGTTCTTCCACAACTCGAGTTTGATTTAAGCCTGCTGGGTGATCCACTCATCGATGAAGTTTGACTTTCCTTCAGCTGAGAGTGACATCTCTAACGCTCAGATTGAATTGTCGTGAGAAACCCATGCAAGACTAATGGTCTCCCTGAGAAGGAAGAATGTTTGTTCTTCCACAACTCGAGTTTGATTCGGGCCTGCTGGATGATTGACTTATCGATGAAGTTTGACTTTTCTTCATCTGAGAGTGACATCTCTAGCGCTCAGATAAGAGTATCATGAGAAATCCATTGAACTTGAGGATGCTCTGGTGGCCTCACACCTTGATTATGGATCCACCATCCCAATGCCTCACTACCCCAATTAACTTTCATGTCAGATAAGCGACAAAATTTGTCCATCATTTTTTGAATTCCCACTAAGTTATCATGTGGCGCCTCCACCACACGGGAGAGGTCATCAACAAAGAGAGAGCAGATCGTGACTGCATCCTCAAGGATAAATGTTACTTGGATGTGTCTGATATCTTTATGATGACGTAGGTTTGCCGCCATGACTTTCATAATAATTACAAATCAAAAAGGTGTTAAAGGATCTTCATGCCTTATTGATCTATGCAACGAGATAGAAGGATCAACATTGTCACTAATCATTACTCTAGTAGTGACATTTTTATGTAGGACCTCAACCCACTTTCTAAAAGGTAAACCAAAATTTATTTTTTCAATGACATTTATTAAAAAAGAACCAGTCAACATGATTATATGTTTTTTTCAAAATCCATGAAAATAAAAGTCGCATTATGCTTAGATTGACGGGTTAGCTTGACTAGTCCATGAATTAAGATAACATTATCTTGTATATTCCTACCTGTAATAAATCCTGTATAGTTAGGATGAATGATATCCATAATTATTTTAGTAAAACAAACAACAAATATTTTAGCTACCAATATATAAACAACTGTGAGCAGAATGATTGGAAGATAGTTTACAATATTTATCTTCGCTCCTTTTTTTATAAAGTAATGTTAAGATGACTTGCCCAACTAAGTCCATACTGCCTGATAATGTTCACTAAATCCTGAGAGATGTCCAATAATGTTTCCCATAACTCCTTGGGTAGTTTATCTACTTCATAGGTTTTCCCCTTCTCCATTAGCATTAAGACTCTCCATATTTTCTCCTTTGTGATGAGTTTTTCCACCATTTCTTTTTGTTCCTCAGATAGAGTTTTAGATAGTGAGAGCAATAAATCCTCAATTTCATGAATTATTTGATTCGCAGGATACCACCGTTTTCTGAAGACAAAAGGAATTTGAAGAAATCTCTAACAATTTTTATGTAGGTTGCTGTAGAGATAGCCCAAGGATCTTGCTTATTCAGAGGATTTTGAAAAGCTTCAATCACATTACTTTCGGTCATTGCTTTTGCCATCATGAAGAAACGTGCATGCATTCTCTCTTTTATTTGACAACGTTTAAGCTTACTTCTGATTCTTACTTCTTGCCATCGATACTTCATTTGAGTCAATAGTTAACTTTTTGATTCTTAGATTTCATTGGCTAGAGGTGCTCGAATCTCGTGTTCTTTAGACTCTATCTCTCGTTGTTGTGGTTCTTGGAGTCTCTTTTGTAGTTTGGTTTCTTTTGAATGTCTTTGTGCTACTAACATTTTGAGATATTTATTGCATTTACGACCTAAAAACATCAGGCTGTTGTTGAACCATCCTATGTCATTTTTAATGAGGGGGTTTTGTTGCCTCTAGAAATTTCATACATCTTGAACATATTCAATGAAACAATCCATTTTAAAATGAGAATTGTTTAATTTACAGAAGTTTTTTTTTTTTGGTTAGATTTCTTTTAAAATGAAAAGACAACTACACACGTGGCATGGTTCAAACCTGGGAAAGGGCCCGGGAGCCTGCATTGACTACCCTTGCAGCTGAATCGATCCTTGCTTCCCATCAGTCCTCTGACCCCTATCCCAGGGATCTTTCCGATGATGAAGTCCCCCATGTTGCCCTTTTACTTGTTTTGCCCCATTTAGCCATCAGTCTTCATCTTCCCTATTATGAACATGCTGTTTGAAATTGAATATCTCATCAGCCTGGCCTTACTGAAGCAGGTGGAGGAAGAGCAAACCTGGGTTGATGGGCCTCGCTAAACCCAGATCTATGTGTGGCAAAGGAAGGGAAGTGGAAGGGCTAGGTCAGGAGGATGGTTGTGTGAGAGTGCGGTTGTGATGATCTACGTTTTGTGAGTGCGCGATTATCTGCACAATCGGTAGTGGGCATGAAATGGACCCGTACATGATTATGGGGCTGATCACTCTGTTGCCCAAGTTGTAATGTACGAAGGGCATTTCACAACATGTGGCCAATTTTCTTTTCTTAAGGCAAGCAAACGCAAATAAAAATAACGACGTGTTTTTCTCCTTTTTGCTCGGAATTTTACATGGTTGGTGGGAATTTTTGGTGCAACGATTACGTTGCTGGGTATTTGAACTTTGAATTATTGTCGGTCACTCGACAATCCGGACATTTTACTAATCGAAATTTTATTTTGGGGAATTAAGACTTTAATGCACTTTATAAGATTTGTGTTGTCTATTGCTCGTCCTCAAAGGGATGGCGGGTGTATCACCCCGAGCTTCCTATAAGGAAACTTCCATTGGACCTAGCAGATTGGATCAGGAGGTATACTAGAAAAGTAAGGAACAAAAGTTGCAAACCTTAATAGTCAAAGCATTCTACCATTTGTTGCGGCCCTGGGTAGGTGTGGGCCTTGATCCCTGAATCTGCTCTATGAAAGTCAAACATCATAACTAATAGTGCTATGCCCAAGGCTGGTATTGGCATTAGCAAACGGGTTGCGGATGTTGCATGATTGTACCGAAATGCCCTTGCGGGAAAGTTGATGTGAGATGGATGCCACTCTCTCGGCCATGTGAGTAGTAAGGGGTTGGTTGGGTGCATGGTGATACCGCGACAGTCCTATGGTGGACACGGTTGCCTTGTAGGGAAACTAATGTCGAATCGAGAGGTGTGTCCTACTCTCGATGTCTATAGACCCATTATGGGGTGGTGGGTTTTCAGAGGTGGTTGGATGTAGTTATTGACGACGGTCGATGACTCCACCATTATCATTGGTTGACTCTCCCTAGCGAACAGACATAAGCAAAGCTCATTGGTAGCAGAAAGCAACCACATACATCCACACAGACTATGATATCACATGAGCTCACATAACAACCAGCATACTCATCAACCAACACTAGCCATATATGATCCGAGTTGTGCCAGGTTAGTGCTTAGAGGGGCTCATAGGTTGGATCGTTAAGATGAGTGTGTTGCGCTGGCGGTAGCGCCCTGATGCYGGCGGACCGGTAAGGCCCGGTCCTCCCGGCTAGACTAGTGCCTGGGGAGAGGAGCGCCTCGGATGCTAGGCCTGTGCGCGTGCCCGACAGATGACTTGAATAGCTCAACGGGTAGAGCTCTGACATTGTAACTTGGAGGTCCCGAGTTCAACTCCATACTATGCTCATTCATCATATCAGCTAGGGACGGTCCTCTGGACAGAGTCGGGTGGAGACGTGTGCCTTTCTTGTGGGAAAGTTGATGTGGGATGGATGCTACTCTCTCGGGAAGGTGAGTAGTAAGGGGTTGGTTGGGTGCATGGTGATACCGTGGCAGTCYTATGGTGGGCAAGGTTGCCTTGTAGGGAAACTAATGTCGAATCAAGAGGTGTGCCCTACTCTCGATGTCTATAGACCCATTCTGGGGCGGTGGGTTTTCAGAGGTGGTTGGGGGTAGTTATTGACGACGGTCGAGGTCTCCACCATTATCATTGTTTGACTCTCCCTAGCGAACAGATATAAGCAAGGTTCATTAGTAGCAGAAAGCAACCACATACATCCACACAGACTATGATATCACACTAGCTCACATAACAACCAGCATACTAATCAACCAACACTAGCCATATATGATCCGAGTTGTGCCAGGTTAGTGCTTAGAGAGACTCATAGGTTGGATCGTTAAGATGGAGTCCCCGATATCCACCGACGCTCACGGAACCGAGCTAGCACCCTAACGCCGGCCGACTGGCGAGGCCCGACCGCACCCGGCTTGACCAGCGTGCTGGAGAGGTGAGCCCCTCCAGGCCGCTAGGCCTGTTCACACGCCTGACACGTGGCCGTGGTGTTCTGCTTGCCACGTGCCACCTCTCGTTTGGTGACGTGGACGCCCTGCGAAGCGTGAACAGGGGAAGCGTCAACCGTGATTGATTGGAGGATTACTGCACAAAAGTGGTATGGTTCTTTGAGGGAACCACGACTACCATGGAGGAGAATTAGGAGAGGGAGCTACATATTGGAGCAAACGAATGGTTGATTACCTTGGAGAACGGACGCAGATGGCCACAAGAGATTGTGAGGGACATGTCTTTGCGGCTGCAAATGGAGCCAGAGGTCGAASGGGGGGCGATCGCTCTGGCTGTTTGGATGAAGGACAAAAGTGAGGACATGCTGGCGATCATCTGGGAGCTGGAGGAGGGGCCGTATCCTCGGCTTGACGTCTGCATTGATTGGGGGAGGGAAGATGGCATCATGTCAGTCTGCAAAACCCTCTTCAATGAGGGTCACGATCTGTATGCTTTTCTGGAAGACCGGTTGGAGGGCATTATTCATCGTGAGGACGCGCACAAGGTAACAACGATAACATCAAGATTAACAACAACAACAATGGATGGGTGCGACAACAACAACGACAACAATGATAATAACGGTGAGAACACTAACAACAACAACAACGACGAAAACATCATCAACAACAACAAMAACAACAACAATAACAACAACAACAACAACAACAACAACAATGATAATATCAACAGCAACGACGACGACGAAGACAGTGACGACTATGGAAGCAGCGGGGCTGACAGCTGTGTCCGGGCAGTTGCGACCATCAGCGACATGATGGGGAAGATGCTGCAAGCGGATGAAGGGGAGATTGGGGTTGGAACGGAAAAGGGGTTGGTCATCCCCTCCCCCCCCCCCAACGATAGGGACGATGACGACAACAACTCTAACTCCAACAACAACAACAACAACAACAACAACAATAACAACGGCGATAATGACGACGACCACGACCAAGGGAGCAACGGGGTAGGAAGTGACATCAGGACGGCTGAGATTACCATCACCACGATGGGAAGGATGCTGCAAGGGGACGTGGTGGGATATGTGGTTGATACAGAGATGTGGTTTATTGCTATCCCCCTCTCCAACCTTCATACGGAGTTCCTACTCATGGTTTGGAGGAGGATAGGAGTAGGATAGCCGGGGGTGATTGATGTTGCCCGGCCTGCAATACCAATCATCAACGGGGGGCTGATCGTCTTGTTGGGTGGTGGTGGGATGTTTAGGGATTAATTAGCAGGTGGACTGGACGCCCATATCATACATCTCTCATCATGATAGTGCTATGTTTTTAGGCTTGATTCATAAAAGATCATATGCATCATATATTACTTAGGCTTTCGTGATTATACTTCGATAGATATAGAATATGRAGAGTATTATGGACATATGTAGATCGTTTYTGCCTGTTGGACATTGTTACACAACACGATATAGGGACGTTGGACCCGTTTTCCAGCAGATACAAATCATATAAGTGTAATAGACATCACATCATTGTTAAAAAAAAAAAAAAAAAAAAAAAAGTTGGATCGTTGAGATGAGTGTGCTGCGGTAGCGCTACCGCCCTGATGTCGGCAGATGGGTAAGGCCCGGTCCTCCCGGCTAGACCAGTGTCTGGGGAAAGCATCTCTTCGGATGCTAGGCCTGTGCGCACGCCCGACAGATGCACGCGGTTCTTTGATTGGCCACGTGGCATCTGTTGTTCGTGACGAACGTCCATGACGTGTGKGCAGGGTAGCGCCAACCGTGAAGTTGATGAGGAAACGCATAGGGGTGCAGCTATCTAGGTTTGCGATGGAGCTGGTGGGGGTGCTACAACATGGAGAAATGCCTTTTGACACTAATGACGATGTTTGGCATATAGCGGATAGTGGGCAACATCGAGAAACGCCTTTTGACACTAATGACAACGTTTGGCATGCAGACCATGTCGGAGCAAACACCCTTACAAGGGTATTTGCTCATGATTTTGCATTCGATAGAGTATTGATGCCGGTCGCCGTGCCGGAGACGGTCCCGAGTGAAAAAGTAAGACTTTTTGGCATGGCACTGTGAAGCAAACTTCTCGATCATTGAGGCAGAGGTTGCTAGGTGGCCATGCGCAGTGATATGACGTGTACGGCAACAAGTAAGAGTTAGTGAAAGTAAAAGTCTTCGGCTGCAAGGGCCGGAGGGGTTGGAAGTAAAACAAGAAGAGATCACGCGGTGTCAAGCACATCGGTCCGACACTGCTCAAGGGCAGCGCGGGACCGTCCCGGCCGCGTCACGTAGGAGTTGGTATATAACCCCCGTCGCAATATATACATGGAGCTTCCATAAGCCGCTCCGGCCGAGTGCGCCTGCCATACCTCTCGCGAGCCCCTACGRCAGGATAGGGCCTACGCGAGGCACAACTTACCTCCACCTTACGGGAGTTGTCACCTCCCTTCGGTGGTCGTATCCCTGCCGAGCTACCAGTCCACAATACGAAAGCTAATCAGCTGCAATCGCARAGGTGGACCAGCCRAGGGCGTTTCTCGTTCGCTGTAGCATAGGGGGTATGCGCGGTAATACACCTCTATCGAACCCGTAYGCGAACCGACATCTTAGAGGGCTGAAGTCCCAAGCGCGGTCCGACGTCGGTCGACTAGGACGTAACCCACTCACCACGCGCACACCACTCTACGGACACAAAAATAAAACACACACGTACCCGTGTACACGAAACAACGCAGAACAAACAACGYGACAACACTCCTACTCCCTTAGTAGGCATCCCATAACTTTCCAATGCGGAAGTCAGATAGGCGTTACGCCCGAGACTTACCATAAAACAGCGCGGACGCAGGGCCTACTCATATCGACTCGCAATGCAAGCGTACGCAAGTAGTCGCAATGATGGCGTACTATGTAGTGCCCATGACGAAGCGGTCCCTCGTGGATCCGAGTACCGCTTATGACACTCAAGTGTCAGACTCGAAGTATCGTGATGGTCTAATTCCTCACGATATTGCACGGCTAAAGGAATAGCCGTGCGACCGCCGCGAGACCTCCGGCCTTTGGCCTGAGAGTCTCGGCAGGYAGGGCAAATAGACTCTGTGCGGGGGAAAATTCCTTCCACGCAGAGCGGCTTGGGATGTCCTGGACAAGGACCTTGAATCCTGGCCCAGGACCAACGTCCGACTGAGAATTTATTAAGAAACAWATCAGAAGAGAAAAAAAAGGTTTACCATCTCTTTTTCTAACCCCAACCCCAACTTTTCTCTTATACCCTAAAGGGAAAACCGGTCCTCGCGTGACGCYGCCACCGGGCCCAGGGAAAGTCGGGCAGGAGGCCGCGCACGGTACCGCGGGGTCGTGGGGACGTGCCCGTGGGATGGCGAAGTGGGACGGCCAAGGAGGTCGTGACGTTTGGGGAGGCCGGTAGCCAACTGTCGCAGGGTCCCGTCGGAGTGGGCCGGTAGCGTGACGGGCCGGTCGGGTGGACCGTCGGGAGTCGGTCGGCAGTGGGGTGGGGCGGTTGGGTGGACCGAGGGCGGAGCGGGCCGATAGCGTGGTGATAGCGTGGTGGGG
>BFEA01000201.1:1370714-1389539 GCA_003427395.1 Chara braunii | reverse complement strand
TTTTTTTTTAATACGTTCGGCCGAACACGTTCGGGTGGCGTTTGGCTGAACACACGAACATGTTCGGACGTTCGAAAAAGCTCCGAACATGTTCGGTGTGCTACACAGGTTTTACCCTTATTTTTATTATTTTTATTTTTTTTGCTATCTCCTTTTGACTTCATATATTAAACAAGAGGTCAGAGAGGAAAAGAATGCAAAGCATTGGAGAGGAGAGAGGCATTATCGGTTTGTGATGGTGCCTACCTCCTCCATCCGCCTCCGTTCTTGTCCTTGATTGGTCCTCTCAGACGCCTTCCTCTTCAACTACAAATGGTTGATAATGATTTACACTGAGATAATCATGGTTGATCCTACTTTAAGTTCCAGACAGTCAATTGCATAGACTTGACATGATCGATGACAGGGCAATTGCGGGAGCTATGCCGGAGTTCAGGAGGAACTCTGGAGGCAGGGAACCATAAGGTACGTGGTGCCTATTCCTTTCCCATATACCCTTACAGGCTACAACCATCTATTGGACTGCGTGTATGACTGTATGACCTATTGTTTGTGTTTTCTTCAGGACTAAGCGCATAAAAAAGGGAAAAAACTATATGATTGAAATAAGAATTATGCCTGAAGTAAGGAAGAAACCTAGGAGAACCGATAAGGAACCTAGTCTGCTTGGGTTTGGTAGATAGAGCATTGTGATGGAGGCTCCCGTGAAGTCGTCACACTGCTTGCTTGAACTAACTAAAGTGAGTGATGGGATACTTTCAGACAAATTCACCCAATTTAAGTAACGGTTTGATGAAATGTCTATTTGATACCAACACTGGTAATAGGAAGTTGTCGTGCAATTTCCTTATTACCTTACAAGTTGGATCAAAAAGGTAATCCGGTACTCCCGAGGGGTACATGTCTTTGATGATTAACAAGAGAAAAAGGTAGTAGGAGACTCTCGTGGGGATCTCCGATCACCTATCGGACTAGGCTTGGAAGGGAAATAAATATTCACGGGATGAGTACATGAACTCCTAAGTCTAGGACGATCCGTCCGACTGGAAGATGAGAAAAAGAGAGTTTTCCGTGGAAACTAACTTATCTCCAGTTGAACGGTCTTCTTGGTAAGGGAACAAGGGTGAGGTGATAGTTCCGTATAAACTAATTCCACCATGAACTAAATTATGCATAACGAAAATCACTTGATAAGAGGAATGCGGGCTCCCGTGGGGTCGGCATGCCCCTTGCTCATACGCGATGCATAGGCCAGATAGGTGAACGGTCAGAACAACTTGACTAAGAGTTGTTTTGGCTGATTTCCTAGGCATCAAACTGGTAGTAGGATAACTCCCGTGAAGTCATCCTAATACTTGTTTGATTTGAGGGTCAACTAACGAAGGAAGGAATGAGGTGATTGTGTTCGACCATTAGAGAGATGCTACCGTGTGAGTAATCCTACTACTTGTTTGGGTATGACTGATGAATGGCATGTTTAATTACCAACGACCTATCTGTTTAACATTGAATCAGGTTATGGGAGACTCCCGTGGAGTCGTCCTCTCAAGTGATATTCGCAGTCATTCGGGTAGTAATAGGATACCTCCCGTGGGGTCATCCTACTGCTTGCTCGACTCTATCTTGACAAACCTAGTAGGATACCCCGGCAAAAGGAGGACCTGATGTTTGTCTGTGTTTACTAACTCAATCCCAACTCGTCTAACTCTGAAAGAGTACTAGGGAAGCTCCTGTGGGGCCTTCCTATTACGCTTTTAAGAATAAATTGACTTTGATCAAGGAATAATAGGGGACTTCCGTGAAGGTCACCTGTTACTGATTTGAATTATGTACTAATCTTTGATAAAGAGGTGGTCTGAATTGTTGATGAATGTAGGAACAAGTATTGAAAGTGCCTCAACAAAGCCTTCCTCACTACTTGTTGTAACTAATAAAGGGATACTCCCCTGTGAGTTATCTGGTCGCTTGTATAAGATTGTTTAAACTGATTGATTGCTTGAGAACTGCATGGACCTTCAAGAGTGGTTGAGTGCTCCCGCAGGGCTACTCGACTACTTCTTTGACTAACCGTTTTGCCTGGAATTGATTAAGTAGTGGAAGATTTCGTATAACTCAGCCACTACTTGCGTATGTCAGGACAAGAAGAAGAGAAAGGAAAGAATGAGTGCTCCAGCGGGAATGACTCCAAAAATCCTAAAAGAAGCAGAATAAAGGACAAATACCGCGAGGGAAAGGAATTAGAAAAGAAGAGGCTTCGCATAACCTTAATTCATGGTTAAAACTCCTAAGGGGGAAATTGCCAACGGCATGAATTGATCTCAGCTAGACTACCGCATAAGCACCAAATAGTGTGCTTATCCGCAAAAGAGAAAATGCAAGGATTGAGAGTAGGGGAAATATGAGTTCCCTAAAACAACTTAGGACATAGGCAAGAGACTCCTTGAACAAAAGGAGGAAGAGTGACAGACGTCATAGGGTAGGTAGAAGCTAAAAGGGTTGGACACTAGATGGTGATCTCAAAGCTCACAGACCAGATCTAAGGGCTTGACCCTTAGATATCAATATGTGAGAAATCGAGTGGGGGTGTTGAATCTTTGTTGACCTGTGTATGTGCAGATCCATGTTTTGATCTACTACAATTGAAGGATAAGTCCTACAAAGAGGACTCAATTTTTCTGTTATCTCTCGATAACAGGTCGGTCGTTGCCGATTCAACTTTTCCCCCTTGGCTCGATATCCACGTCTAATGTCAAACCTTGTTGTCAGTAAAATCGTGACCTGTGATCATTGCCTAAATGGTCCTCGTCACTCTCAAGGGTCCTTTGAATAAATGTGAGGGGGTTGGGCTTACGTCTCAGGAAAAATAGAGTTGTCATACATGGTTTGGGAAGTGAGGGAAAATGTCTAAGGTGTGGATTGATGGTTGACGCCGTTAGTGCATGACGTCTGGATTGTCTTTGCATTATTCTGTGGAGGTCTGTTTTGTTCTTGGGTTTGGATTGAACTGGGCTCGATCTCGTGAAGAGTCTTGGACACACAACACTTGTGAAAGTGGAAAGGGTTCTCGGAGGTAATACCTATATATTCATTATTTGTCCTATATAATTTTTGTAATATTTGATGTCCTGTTAAGTCGTGACATGTTAAAAAGAATAGAATGCCCTAAGTATTAAGCTAATTTGATGGATACCTTGTTCTCTTTTGGCAGGAGAATAATATATTTTAGATTCAGAAGCGGTTATAGACAGCCTTATAAAAAGTTCGACCTGAATATCTAGAAGTCCAGGATAGGGGAATCACATCCTGAACCTGACTTGACTAACGGGTCTGTCTTAGGCGTCTTACCGCGCGTATCCCATTACTATGTTGCGACGATCGAGAAAATGCCCTCGACCGACCTACCTCTACAAAGGCATGTAAAAACCTTCGCATGTGGGTCGGTAGCTCAGCAGGGATACACCTACCTAAGGGTGGTGACAGCCCCTTGGGTAGAGGTAAGTTGTACCTCGCGACACCCCAACCTGTTGTAGGGCATTGTGAGAGGTATAGCCGGCGCGTACGGTCGGAGTGGTGACCAGTTGTTCTTCAAGAAAAATAATTTATGCGTGACACGACCGTGAGGTTCAGCGCTCCCCAACAGGGTTTGGGACCATCGTGCGCGACAGATGGCGCCGTTGCCGGGGACCTTCGGTTGTCTGCCAGGGTCCTATGTGAACGGACCTGGGTGTGGTTAATTGAAGCCCTAGCAAAACGACATATGAAAGACAGAGTAGTATATAAACTTCCGCTAGGTAGTAAGAAAACTAATAAGAATAATTGTTGGTCTACTAATACGAAGCTTTTGTCTGAGGGAGTGCCTTGAGATACGACAAGTGCAAGCTGAAGTATCTCGCCTATCATCATTACGAGCCTTAGTTTGCACTTTTATCACTTCCCGGGAAGATATTTTCTCCTGAAAGGGGAACATACGGGTAGCAGGAAAAGACACAGGAAACCTTCATATAGCAGGATTGATAGGGGTAGTGGAGGAGACGATCGACACAATAGAAGTTGACAAGATCTCGTCTAGTTTTCCGAAGAGGTTTTTCATAAGATATTCCTGTATGATCGTAACGCTTCCTATCCCTACAACGACCACACACTCCTACTTTCCGACATCCTTATTAAAGACTCGTCAGACAAACTAAATAGTTTAACTGCTTATACTACACCGCCATTTTTTATATCCCTCTAATCCATATGTGTCCCCAGTCTTAGGCGTTGCCCTAGTCACCTGATGATTAGACGCTAGTCACCTGGTGATTAGATGCTAAAGACACTTCTCTAGGTAATACTTTTAGCCATGTCGCGCGGATCAGGGGCAGGAAGGGGAAGAGGTGATCGGCAAGGGAAGGCTATAAAAAACCCTATTGATTTGACAAGAGCAAGAGAGGAGCAGGAGGAATGAGAGGAAGAGGAGGAGAAATAGGAAGGGGTGCGATTGCGCCGATATCAGGAAGATTTTCGCGAGCGTATGCCGTGTCCCGGAAGAATGACTTATTATTTTTATAAGTACGAACAACATTACGGCGCTCCGCCCCACGTTTTGAACCGCCTCATTGAACTTATCCAATGGCATATTCCTCCCCTTCTTCTTCCATGGCATGTCGTCTTCAGCAGTTAACCGTCCTTCCCCAACCGCCTCGACCAACTCTTCCGCCACCTCCACCGCAAGTGCCCGACCCTCCTGTAGTGCTTCAGGTTGCATTGACGGATCATAGGTTATGTATTATCCTGACACAATTTTTCATTTGCCAGATCGAATTATGCAGGTTAATCTCATATTTGTTATACAGAAGAATCATTTAAAGTTGTCATCCTGTCAACACGAAGCTTGACTAGGATAAGTAATGATTTAGTACTTGTCTAGGTCATTAGAGAAAAACACCCTCAAGACAGAGTAGATCACGATGACTTTTGTACTTCTCCCCTTGTTAGTAATAATACCCATAAAATGGCGGAGGTATCCGTCTAGTAAGAGAAACGAGAAGGTGATGAAAGGTTTTGGCATTTTCTTAGGAATGACTGATTTGGATAGGTACGAGATAATCTCTGTAGAGTTTATGTCGAAGATAGGTGAAGTTTTTCCTTTGTTCGTAAGTAAGAGTGCTAGTCGATTAACAATAGTCAAAGAGGAGGAAACAGTTCTGGTAGAATACTAATGAGTCACTAATATATCCGAGAATACAAGGAGGTCGAAACATTAATAATGACAGTAAGGATCCTCATTTGCTGTAGGTTTTTAATTTTAAGAAATGTAGGTTGGGTCCGTCCTTGCGATAATTTTAGAGGTTGGTTTCGCCTATAATGGACAACCAAAGGTTCCTGATCCTGAGTGCCGTCAGTAAGGCAATGAGGGATCTGGTGTTTGATCATCATGTTTATGTTTAACTTTGTGACAAGATTCAAGAATAAGGTTATCTGTGAGGGTTTATCTAGTTCAAAGACGATCTACCTGATCATATCGAATTGAATATTAGTGCTTAAATTTCTTTATTTTAAGACCATTCATTGAGCTTATCTATGTAAATTTATCCATTTATGCCAAGTTTATTCGAATCACGCATATTTAATACTATTCATAGGTTGAGATTATTTATCTGATGCAATTTTATTCATGGTTGCTCGCCCGAGTTACCCGTTTGAGTTTATTTGTTTAAAATTGTACGCCTTAGTCCATGCTTGTGAACTAATCAAATGTGACTATCTGTTTATGTTTATTCACTTAAACCTGTATGGTTGGATTACTATATCTATAAAGAGTAGAAGTGCTACGCAAAATCCACGTTCGACGCGGGGTCGAAGGTGAATGGAATGACCGACTTCTTGGGAGAAAAGAATATATGGAGAGATGGTGAATGTGTAAAGTCTACTCTTTCGGGAGTTGCAATCCTAAGTTATCCTTTCCCTAAAAAGATGGCTTGAGGGAGCTATAAATTCGTCTTTAAAAGTAGTAATGAGACCCGCGCGGGAACTATGTTCCTGGTCCATAGTTGGGTGCTGTCACCTAACCCATAGAGGAATGATGACTACATTACTATTGAGAAGGAGGAAAGTATTTGGGCCTTGTTAGGGTATGGTCAATGACCGAGGCGACCACTACCTGCCGCAAAGAAGCAGGGGGTGATTCCCCAACTATCTTTGTGACAAGTAGGTTCATCAGCACGAAATGGGATATGACATCCTAGAACGTGTATGGTGAGATTGTCTACTAATTGGCAAATGTCTGCAAGGAACGAATATTGGAATCGGAGGGTGAAGCAGTGAAGCTTGGTCCTTGAGCGGGGCACGAGAGTATACGATGTTAACCCTTTTTAAGGGATTACAATGCCCCTTAACACAATATACTCTGTCAAAGTCCAGGTAGTAAAGTGTAGTACTGTCATTATTTTTGCACCGAAAAACATTTATAATTGGAGAACTTATTAACCACACAGCATGACTGTTGTCCATCATAACAACTACCATAACTTTCTCATCATCACTATGCACACATATACCAGTTGAACTTGTCTCTTCGCTTGCTGATAATATTTACTTACTCAAGTATTATAATTATTAGTTATTGTTGTCGCTATGACAATATATCCCTACTATAAGTAACGATTAGTGTGATCATTTATGACATTCAATATTCAAAAATTGCAAATGCATTACTATCGCAGTATAATTTCATCTGTTTTTTTAATGGTCTTAGACGTTGGAAATAAACATTGTCAGAAGGTATGATTTAAAGATTACCTTTCAAAAAGAGTATTGTAGGAAAGAGAGACTTTGTATAGTGATAGGAGATGCTTGTTGGGCGTTTATCTATGTGATCAGGGCCTAGGGGTAGTTGAAAAAGGTCAGAATGTCGTGTGTTAGGTAATACCCCAATGTAGCTTTGCCTATTGAAAGAGAGGATGAGTCGGAGTTGTCCTTGCCAAGACTAGTCCGAGAGAATGAATATATCAATTCTTGCTGGGGTACATCTTTGAATAAGGATATCTTTTGGATTGAATCTGGCTTCAACAATGATGGGGACAATGCAATTGTAAAAGTAACTACGTACATTTCGTCATCTTTTTGGGTTACTGTTGGTATCAAGCTGGTACTGGGATGTGGAAACCTGCTCGTAAGGTCATGACGGCTAGCTGAAGTGGATGCCAGAAAGTGAGCAAAAAGAATGTGTCAGAGGAGAGATGAGTCAGTGTCCATTATTGTAGAGGTCAGGAGTGTTGATAAGTTTGTGTTCCTCTCCTCCCCATTGCGAGTCGCTCTTCCTAAGATCCTTGTGGAAGAGTATTTCAATGGACGAGAGAAAATAAAAATAGCAGTGGAAGTCGCCTTAAAAGTACGAGGATGGGGACACAAGCGCTATACGAACGAGGTAGTATACAGAAATAAAATTCGTTCTCATCAACCAAGAACTTCGAGATACGACTTACATTGTTAGCACCTACAGTGATTCTCATGATCCAGACGAAAGATTAAAATATTTGGATGAACTTCGAATGAAGGTAGGCGGGTAGTGAATATTGTTAACTTTCTCAATCCGCGCTAGCAACTTATGGAATTAAGTCAAGTGTCATTTCTAACGCATCTGCTTGCATGATTCGTACGAGTTCATGACGTCTTTAATTGCTCTGTCAAATTGGTTGTCTAAAAAATTATGCATTCGTATATCAGCAGTTTTTTTTGTTTTTAGATTTGTTAAGAAGGGATGCTTATTAAAAACTATTTTCGGCTTACGGCTTGACGCTTCGTCGCTTACTGTACTTATACAGATCAGCAAAGGTAGTCATGGCTAAAGATGACGGTTTGGCTAAGGTTCCTACTTTGGAGGAATTTGTCTCTCGCTAAAGCACTAACGCGCAAGTTTGTAAACGAGTCAATGCCCCAAGACCTTAGAGCTCTGTTGTTTCAAGGGAAGGACCTGCCTAACTTTTAATGCGATTACCACGACTTTAACATTTTGAAGGAGTGGGATGAGAAGGCGATGTTGACTATGCTGCCTTTGTTCGTGTGTGAGAAGTTGAGCGAGGAAGTGTATGATATCATGTTGAGATCGAAAACTTGGAGTGAACTCGAGGGTTTGTTGAGCTTGAGGTTTCTGGAAAACGAAGTCAACGGTCGTCATTGTGAAGACCCTGAGCGAATAGATGATGGTACGTCAGCGCGAGGGGAAATAGGCAATATACAGAAACAAGTGAGGGAGTTGGAAGAGAGAATGATGCAACTAGAGAGAGACAGGAAAAACAAGCGAAAAGTCCCGGCGGGACTGTCAGACGAGCTAGCTGGTGGAAGTGGAGAGAAAACAAATGATGATAATCGAGGCTCTCTCTGATCTGCAAAGGATGAGCAAAAGTGGTGTGACGACCAAGAAAGGAAAAAAGGTAAGAGAGTGATTGATATGAAAGAAGAACCTAGACCTCGTAAGTTGACCAAGGTCCAGCGAAGGGCAAGAAACCGAGCTCAAATGATCATAGGTCGTGGACGAGATCAGGATTGGGGAAAAGGTCAAGGAAATGGTGGTCGAGGGAATGGTGGTCGAAGAAATGGAGGTCGAGGAAATGCTGCTCAAGGAAATAGTGGTCGAGGAAATGGTGGTCGAGGAAATGGTGGTCGAGGAAAAGGTGGTCAGAAAAGTGGTCAAGAATCTTGGAAAAGAAGAGTGAATTTGAGAAATGTTGTCTCCAGGCATTGTACCCAAGAAGGGCATACAATGAGCATTTGCAACGTCAGAAAGATTGATGAAGTAAATAGTCTGATAAGCACTGACATTGAAGGAGGTGTTTATGATAGATTAAAGAATCTCATTGACCCAAACATACCTGGAGGGACGAGATAGGAGGCCTTGTGACGGGAGTGTGAATGGTGGAGAAGGGCGACGACCTATATTAGCGACAGAGAATTGTGAGGTCATTGGATGATAACAGTGTCAAGAAGTCACGACTACCAAATATAGAAATATTTTCCTTTAAGAGGGGATAATTGCAATGTGACTATTGGATGATGGAATAAGGAAGGTATGCAGAATGGTAAGCGAGCAGAGCACGGAAAATTTGTCCACAAAAGAAATGATATATAACAAATGAGACAGAGCGTGAAAATAAAATAGAGAAAGAGATGAGAGAATTTAAGCGGAGTCTTCATATATTATTGAATGAAATGATGGAGTCCGCAAAGATAATTAAGTGGAAAAAAGGAACAGCGATTTGTAATCATAGGTATTATTAAAACACTCCTCGCGTAAGGACGGGTGGAGTGTGAGAGTTCAAAAAGAAAACATCAAAGGATGGTGGAGAGCAGGGAGGAGTAAGTGAAAAAAGTACTAAGCTTATTACCACGTACTGCCTCTGAAGTCATTGAGCCACTGACTTCAAAGGTGGTTGAACAAATTCTTCAAAGTTTGCATGGACGGTAGAAAAATAGGAGAAGGTCTTACTTTGAGGCAACAACTCATTCGTTAAAAATGACAAAAAGTTTAAAAGAGTCATCTTCACATGACCAAGAGGACAAAGGAGGAAGAGAGAAAGTTGTGTTGGCGCTATATGAAGGGGATATAATTGAGAGAAAACTGTCATTGGTACAAAAAGATGAGGCTAAGAGTTTTTGCTAAGACAGATAGGAGCAAGAGGCTTATTGACATGAAGGGATACATACGTAAGCAGACAAAAAAAAGGTTCAGATTCCAGTTATTCAAGTAGTTAGGGCTTCACATAGGGGAATTAGGAAAGGTTTGCGCCTAACTGGTGGAAGGGGGACCTTTTGATTTCTTTCTTTTGAGTGCTATAATATGAATCTCACATTTTTCTTTCTTCATATAAGATATTGTACTCTAGTAGCCGAGTGTGAAGAAAGATCTGCGACATGTTTATTATTTATTCCCGTTTAGATGCAATGTTGTACTTTAGTGAATAAGATATCTGATGTGTCTTAGAGTATGTACTTCGTTATTTTTAATTGTTAGATTTAGAAAATTTTGTTGTCTCTTTTATACTTTTCTGACTCGATGGTAGTACTTTAGCATTTGAGGATAAGAGAGGGAGGTGACCCGAGTTTCAAGTTTCGTTTTTAAGCAAGATAATTGTTTTGGTATCACATTTCATATTCCACTGAGGTTTCTTTCTCCTGAGTCATATTTGAATTTTATTTATGGGGTATGTCGGCGGACAACACTTTCACTTTCACAATTGAGTTGGTCCAGTGTCTGGTTTGGATTGATGAAATGTAGCTTGGATACGTGTGCAAACTGTGCTATCAAGTCTTGAACTAGGATGCTAAGAAAAACACCTAAATGTTCAAGAAAGATAGAATTGAAATGTGACGTGTTCAGTCTGAAAGTGTTTTGCATTGTTGGTCGGTCATTTTTCATGTTTTTTCTTATGTGGTTATTTTTGAAAGAGACCCGAAAATTTGAGTTATGAAAAAGTCAAAACTTTTGATGCATTTCAGAAACCTTGCGAGAAAGGGAAAAATATGTTATGAATGGGATGAATGTTTTTTCCTTTTGACGAGCCAAGGAATCAAACAAATATTTTTTATACTTTTTTTATTGATATTTTAGTTGTTTTTTTTTTATTTGAAAAAGATCTCCGAGACGTGTGTCTGTCCAACCTGTGATCGAGGTCTGGGAGGCACGACCCTAAGTGGCTCTGACGATGCCCCTCGATCAGATACAAATATGACAATCATGTTAAATCATTCTTATTGATTAAATTGTTTTCTTTCATATATACATTTAATGAGATTGTTCACCCATTACAAGACAACTGACGAGGGAAGAAAAAGTATTTGCTCAAATTGATTTTCATATGTACATTTTTTAAATAATCATCGCTCATCCACTTTAGGAGGTCAGTCTGGGGGACTTAAAATTACCAAGCCTATGGTGAAAATTTGATATCGTTGGCACGTAACTCCCAGCGTGGGCTGCTGACAAAGGATAACCAGACAGCGGACCTTCCGATTACGGTCTGGAATTAAAACCTGAGGGGAGGACCTCCTTGATGATGGGATTGGGTCAGGTAGATATCGGAGGGATCAAGAGTCAGGTCTAGATATTTTGATAAGAGAACTTTTATCCCGTATTGAATAACAAAACGGTGGACCGCAAATCCGGCCTGATCAACCGATTGTGGTGGGTTGAGACCAATGTCGTCGATCCCCTCATATTAGGCTTCGGGTGACGCGGTAAAATCTGACTTAGATGGAGACCCATGTCCAAGGAGTAGGATTCAATTATGATTCCTAAGTCCTCGGATACCCAACGAGATCCTGACAAATAAAGTCTAAGGTTGGGGGGGGGAGAGGCTATCATTATCTTCCTTGGTGACCTCTGTAATTGTAG
The DNA here is from genome assembly GCA_003427395.1 of Chara braunii. Taxonomy (NCBI): domain Eukaryota; kingdom Viridiplantae; phylum Streptophyta; class Charophyceae; order Charales; family Characeae; genus Chara; species Chara braunii. The sequence continues at coordinate 1,378,168 of BFEA01000201.1, read as the reverse complement.
TACAGATCCAGTATCCTCACTTTGAGTCATATGGACTAAGGTATTACAATTTTTCGAATATGTGGGAGACCCAGGTTAAAATCCTGGCAGTATGGATGCACCAAGGAGGACAGTGAGGGTCTCCAAACCGCAACTTCATCCAGAAAATTGAATTTTGACGACTTGTCGCGCCAGAAGATCTTTGCTTTCATTTAGATTCCCCAGCGACGGGGATGTCGCTTAATGGGGTCCGGGAAGACTGTTGGAGCAAATACCCTTACAAGGATATTTGCTCATAATTTTGCATTCGATAGAGTATTGACGTCGGTCGCCGTACCGGAGACGGTCCGGAGTGAAAAAGTAAGAATTTTTGGCATGGCACTGTGAAGCAGACTTCTCGACCATTGAGGCAGAGGTTGCTAGGTGGTCATGCGCAGTAATATGACGTGTACGGCAACAAGTAAGAGTTAGTAAAAGTAAAAGTCTTCGGCTGCAAGGGCCGGAGGGTTGGAAGAAAAATAAGAAGAGGTCGCGCGAGATGCGGCGACCACGATCTAAATCAGTCAAAGGCTCAGGCGGTGAGGCAAAAATGAACGAGTCCGGGAGCGTCGGACCAGCCGGTATAGGAAAAAATCGGCAGGTCACGAAGCCATAAAATCTAAAGACGACTTTAAAATTTAATATAACCTCGACCATGAGCCCGGGGCAACCAAGAGAAACACATTGCCTACTATAATTGGGAACAACGGTCGAAATCTTTATCCTTACTCGTATGTCGTGAGTGGGGTTGAGGCTCCGGCTCTGCCGCCCATATGCAGAGAGGAAGTCTCCTCTTGAGTAGCGATTTCCTGTCCTCACGACCACTAGAGCAACCGGTGGCTTCGTCCCTTTGCTGGGGAGACACCGTGGCAAATTCTAATATCGTCCGCATAGGGCCTAAACTCAGGCTATTTGAACTAGTACCGCCTACCTACAGGTATTCAGCCTCTAAAAATGTCAACTTTGCTTTCTTCTGATTAGCCTCGAGTACCCGACACATCTACCTCTACTTGGTATGGTGCCGGCTTTACCCGCTACTTCAATATTTTCCCCGCCGCGACCCTCAATGTCGCGATCGCAGCTAAGTACCGACCCTTCGAGCCATCCGATCAACAAAGTGTCCTTGCGGGTCACACACACTCAACCCGATAAATACTCGGACAGACACGCAGACCAGTGGGCGTGCACACACTCATAAACTTAGAACCGGGCTCGAGCCACTAGTTGCGTTGAGCCAGAACTCTATACGTACGAGAGCAGCTCCCCTTCTTTTTGAAGTAGGAGCTAGCTCAGTAGGTTTCGGGGTAGGTTGTTAAGTTGAAGATATGTGGATCGAATTCGCCAGACCCCTGAAGCTAGCCCCCCCTTTTGTTAAGGAGCACCAAAATATTTTCGCCCGGGTTCAATCTGTCGGGACTTGAACCCACGACCTCAGGGTTGGGATTAGTTAAGGTTAGTCTGGTAGCTAAAACTTGAGTATCGACCCGACACTTGGCACGACAGGGTAAATAGCAGTTAGATTCGTCTTTTTTTTCTTTTGTTTTCCTTTTCTTTTATTTATCTTAAACAGTTAAATTCCTTATTTTGTTATTGATTTTATCATTATTTTTTTCTTCGTAGCTATTTCAGAAAGTTTTGATGAATCAATGAATCTGTCGCAAGACCCACGACTGATTCATCAAAAAGAAAAATCTCATACCCACGGATCTTGATGTTGGAAACCAGAAGTTAACTTGAAGAAGTCGCGGACAGCTACTACGAGAAGGGCAACTGCGGGAAAGGCCATCGGGAGAACAAACAGGGAGAGCGGGGTGTATCGCGAGAAAGGGAAGGCGGGCTTGATGCGCAGAAGAGGGAGAGAAAAACCGAAAGGGGGAGGGTTCTGTCAAGTGGTATGTCGATAAAGAACCTCCTCTTTTCTTTGATCCGTTGCCTATTGAGAGGTGATTCAAACATTGACAGGAATGTTACCGCTGTTATTATTTATTTTTGTTATAACTATTGTTATTGTTATTTATTTATATTTTTACCCTTTTTTTTTTCTTTTTTTTTTTGCTTTTTTTTTGTACTTCATATATTAAACAAGGGGTAAGAGAGGAAGAAAATGCAAAGCAATGGAGAGAAGAGAGGCATTATCATTTTGTGATGGTGCCTACCTCCTCCATCCTCCTCCGTTTTTGTCCTTGATTGGTCCTTTCAGACGCCTTCCTCTTCAACTAGAAGTGCTTGATAATGATTTACACTGAGATAATCATGGTTGATCCTACTTTAAGTTTCAGACAGCCAATTGCATAGACTTGACATGATCGATGACAGGGCGATTGCGGGAGCTCTGCCGGAGTTCAGGAGGAACTCTGGAGGCAGGGAACCATAAGGTATGTGGTGCCTATTCCTTTCCCATATACCCTTACAGACTACAACCATCTATTGGACTGTGTGTATGACTGTATGACCTATTGTTTGTGTTTTCTTCAGGACTAAGCGTATCAAAAAGGAAAAAAACTATATGATTGAAATAAGAATTATGCTTGAAGTAAGGAAGGAACCTAGGAGAACCGAGAAGGAACCTAGTCTGCTTGGGTTTGGGAGATAGAGCAGTTTCATGGAGACTCTCGTGGAGTCGTCACACTGCTTGCTTGAACTAACTAAAGTGAGTGATGAGATGCGTTCATGCAAATTCACCCAAGTTAAGTAACGGTTTGATGAAATGTCTGTTTGACTCCAACACTGGTAACAAGAAGTTGTCGTGCAATTTCCTTATTACCTTACAAGTTGGATAAAAAAGGTAATCTGCATCACGAGTTTCACCAAATAAGAAGACACCAAGAGCTCATAATTGACAATGCTGGTAAAGTCTCATTATCATCATCAATGAAGAACCAATGTTGATATCCTATCTTGCGCTCGGTGCCAGACTACAGATGGCAGATCCTATCTAGCCTATACTACAATGCCGAATGATGACGTCAACAACTTTCCCTAAGTACGAGCATACAACGACCAATGTCGCACGCTTCCAACACCAGGTATGTCTCTCGTATCACTCACAACCTCGATCCCCAACTCACAGATGCCACATACACCCAAAAAACCACCATGCGCCCCATCCCCTTCCTTTTCTCTTTCTCTTCCTTTTTCTCTCTACTTACCTTTGCCCCTACTCTCACATCTGTGCTCCTGCTCCTTTATCGATGCTGCCCTCTCGTGTACATAGCTGGACTCACAGCTAAGGAAAAAAAAAAAAAAAAAAAGTAATTATAATAATAATAACAATACTAATACTAATACTAATACTAATACTTGATAATAATAAGCCTGAATGAATTCATTCATATTTCCAGTCCAGTGCAGTCAGAGTAAGGAGCGCTGTATTGTCGAGGGAGTCAGTCGTCCGACGACGATCCTCGATCGGTCTTGGTAAGTCTTATCTTCTTCTTTCTCTTTCCCTCTCTCTCCTCTATCACACATATACACACGTCGAGTCCAAAACGGTAGTGTGCGATCACATGTACACACATATGCACGCACACATACACACATACATGGTTACCGTAATGTATACTTCCACGTTCTATCGTTAGATTCGTTTTCATTATTATTATTATTATTATTATTATTATTATTATTATTATTATATTATTATTATTATTATTATATTATTATTATTATTATTATTATTATTATTATTATTATTATTATTATTATTTTATGCTATCGATGGAAGTAGCCTTAGGCTAGCCATGGGGTAGGAGACTTACCTGGTGGAACTCATCACGATCCGACAAAGTGCGCAGCATGCCGGGACAACAACATGGGGAAGACGACAGGCACAGGTGGCACTCCAACAAGTCGGTCGGTCGATGGGCAACGCCTATCCCATCAAGCCGGGCGATGACGGTCTCAACCTCACTTAAACGTCACTTTTGCGCTCATCCACTATAGCGCTCACCTTCTTTCCCGCCACACTCTCCTTCCTCCTCCTCCTCTTTTCCTTCCTCTTCTCCCTCTCCTTCTCCTTCTTCTTCTTCTCCTTCTTCCCTCTTCTCCCTCTCCTCCTCGCGCGACCTCGCCTTCTCTTTATGCACATGATTCACCTCCATCTGCACGCCCGCTTGTTGTCACCATCTCAGCGTCGATATTCTCCCTCATATCACACTTTCTTCCCTCTCTTGCTGCGCCGACCCTCCCTGCGACTTTCTTCCTCTCTTTCTCCTCCTTCCCCTCCTCCTTTCCTCCTTTTTCTCTGTCTTCTTCTCTTTCTTCTTCTTCTTCTCCTTCTTCTTCTTCTTCTCTTTCTTCTTCTTCTTCTTCTTCTTCTTCTTCTTCTTCTTCTTCTTCTTCTTCTTCTTCTTCTTCTTCTCCTTCTTGCGTGCCTCCTTTCTTCTCGTGCGACCACCTCCCTTCTCGCTTGCTTGCGTTATTTCCTCGCGCCCGCTCGCTTTTCTCTCTGCTTTCCCCATACTCACCTCATTTTCTTCCCTGCGCCGTGCCTCCCGCGCCTTCGCGATGTCGCGCCGTTGGCCTAGCGGCTAGTTATCTCGCGATTCCGGTGAGACGAGTTACTTGGTCGAATTTGACCCGGTTTCAGAGGTAGATTCACTTTAGTGAATCTATGAAAGAACAACAATGGGACCATAAAAGAAAAACTAAGAAAAATAGAAGAAAATGAATCTAACTAAAAACGAAAAACAAAAATGAAAGAAAAATCAAAACCAAAAAAATAAAAAATAAAAAATCTGAATTGCTAACTACCCCGTTGTGCCAACTGTCACAACGGGGCCTATCCGTAACTATTCCCGAATTCAAGATCATGGGTTCAAGCCCCCGTCGCCGGAAGTCGGGGTTAAAGTGCAGCTCCCTTATATTAGGAACAAAAAACTAGCTCGAGGGTGAGGGCAAATTCAATCCCTACATCTCCAGCTTGACAATCTGCCCCAAATCCTACTGAGCTAGCTCCTACTTTGGTTAGAAGAGGAGCTACTCAGTTCTATATAGAGCAGCGGGGCTCGGTCCAACTAGCGGTCCGATCCATTTCCTAAATCTATGTGTGCACATACTTGCCTGTCCGCATGCCTGTCTGAGTGCTTGTCGGCTCGAGCGTGTGTGTGACCTGCAGGGGTACTTGATCGATTAGAAGGCTCGATGGGCCGATACTTACCCGCGGCCGAGACATTGAGGATTGTGGCGGGGAAAACATTCAAGTGGTGGGGAAAAATGCCCGCGATACTAAAAAGCAGCGAAAAACTCTCACATAGCAGGTAGGCCGGTACCACACCAATTAAAGGTAGGTGTGCTGGGTACCCGAGGCTGGGCAGAAGAAGACAAAAGTTGGCATTTTTAGAGGCCTAGTACCGGTAGGTAGGCGGGTACCGATTCAAGTAGCCCGAGTCTGGACCCTGTGCGGACGCTATCAAAACTTGCAACAGTGTCTCCCTCAAAGGGACGAAGGCACCGGTTGCTTGGGTGATAGAGCGGACACGAAGTCGCCACTTGAGAGGCGACTTCCTCTCCCATATGGGAGGCGGAGCTGGATTTTCAACCCCACTCACGACATACGAGTAAAGACAGAGGTACCGACTGTCGTTACCTATTATGGTAGGCAGTATGTTTCTTTTGGCTGCCGCGGCCACATTGCCGGGGTTGTATTAATCTTTCAGTCGACTTTAGATTTTACGGCGGCGCGACCCGCCGACTTTCCTATACCTGCCGGTTCGACGCCCCGTCACTTATTCTAATTCAATCTTGCCTTACTGCCTGGGCCTTTGACTGATTTAGATCATGGCCGCCGCATCCCGCGTGACCTTTTCTCGTTCTCGTCCAACCCTCCGGCCCTCGCGACCGAAAACTTTTAATTTTTACTAACCCTTACCTGTTGTAGCAAGTGTCGTATCACCGCGAATGATCACCTTGAAATCTCGGCCTCAATGGTCGAGAAGTTTACCTCATGGCACCATGCCAAAAATTCTCACTTTTTACTCCAGAAAGTTTTCGTTACGGTAACCGGCGTTGGTAATGTATCGAATGCAAAATCATGAGCAAATACCCTTGTAAGGGTGTTTGCTCCGACACCGTACTAAGGAACTGCTATGCCAACTTCAACCCTAAGCTACATACTAGGAGGATAACCAACCCTAAGTCATGAGTCATGGACTGTATCATAGACTGTATCATGGACTGTATCTATTGACCCTGGAGAATCTCTTAACCCTATGTTGTATGGTAATCTGTAAGAACTGACAATCCTTTGTTCCCTCGTACGTCCCTGGAGCCCGTTCCAGCCCCGCGGTAAAGTGCAGTATTTCCTGACACCCCCTACATCCCGTATTAAGGAACTGCTATGCCAGCCTCAACCCTTGACTACGTACTTCCGTCTTCCCCCAAACATAACGCATATGCGTTGTATTCGAGTTTTCCAAAAAAAACCATTTTTGAAAAGTTAGACCCTAGAGTTGCTGTTGGGACGACGCTGACCGGAGTTGGGGCGAGTCATGTTGCTTTGTAACCTAGCCGGGTGGAAGTGTGAGCTCGACAGGGAATAAGACAGTGTTGGATAGTTTTAGAGAGTTTTGTTTGGGAGTCTAGGGGTTCTGACTCTTGAGCATTCGAAAAGAGGTCAGTAGTCATTCATAATTTTTCAACCTATGTTTAATTCTCTTGAATTTCTTCAATAGTTCTCAATAGTTCTCAGATTAATTCTCAGCCGAAGCCGGGTAATGGCCCCGGTATCTCAAATGACTTGTGTAACTCTATATGGGACGTTGGGCCCAATTCCCAGCACGTGCTGCTCCCCACGAATAGACTGGAGCATTTGTCCCCCCCCCCAAAAAAAAGAAAAAAAAGACACTTTTCTTCGAATTCAAGGGCACTTCGAATATAACGCATATGCGTTCTATTCGAATAATACACCGTGGAGCGCATCGACTCCCGCCTTTTCTCACGAAAGGTGAGAGCCCTCGACAGGTGGCGTCGTTGCCGGGGATCAAACCCGAGTCTCCTGAGTGACATGGTCGGGAGGCCTGTCGCCTTTCGTGAGAAAAGGCGGGAGTCGATGCGCTGGACAACGCATATGCATTATATTTGAATTTCACAAAGAAAAAATTGTTGTATTCGAATATAACCTCCTCCCCCTCCCTCCCCCCCCCGACCCCCGAAGGTCAACGCCTGCTCCGTTCTTGCCCTGGTGAACGGGACAGGCCCGTGCAGGCCCGTAATCATAGATATGTTTTGTTTTGGCCTTGGGCATAGCGTTTCCCTCTCTCTCTCTCTCTCTCTCTCTCTCTCTCTCTCTCTCTCTCTCTCTCTCTCTCTCTCTTTCTCTCTCTCTCTCTCTGCTGTCGGCAATAAACTGCCCTCCCCGTCACTGACAAGCTGCTCTCTCTCTCTCTCTCTCTCTCTCTCTCTCTCTCTCTCTCTCTCTCTCTCTCTCTCTCTCTCTC
>BFEA01000201.1:1317331-1330267 GCA_003427395.1 Chara braunii | reverse complement strand
ATTGATTGTTCGGATCACTGGTATCTAAGTCTTCCGCTGTGTTATCTTGTACTTTGTATTGAAAGGTCGGTTCTTGTTCTGGTCTGCACGTTACAATATGCAACACACACACACCACACACACAGAGCGGTAGGCTGCGGCTAAACAGCCTGTCAGGGAAGGCCGGGATGAATGGGCCTGACCAACGGGCATACATTCATTGAAGTGGAGACACCAAGGCACTGAATGGCTGGCCAAACCCTACCTGGTCTCGACCAGGCCCCCCAAGAGAAGCTGCGGATGGCTCGTCCAGACAGGCCTCAAAGGGGGACCTAAAAAATGATCCACTGTGGGAAAGCATTACTCTATGGAGAGAGATGGGCCCTATCAACACCCCCCCCTGGACAGATGGCATGAAGTATGGCGCCAGCCACTCTTCGAGAACCCCAAGATCCTTGACGCAGAGGGATCCCCTTTCTCCATCTCCGTGGCCTCTCACTGGCTCAGATGGGTGCAGCGGGGACTAAACTCGGTGGGGGATCTACGGGACATTCGGCAAGGAACGTGGAAGACCGCCCACCAGCTCCGGTCACAACTGAGACACATTAAAAACATGCAAATAAACTGCAGTCTGCAGTCACGCTGAGGTGGGTGATAGCATTGAAGAAAGGTTCAACAGTGGTAAAGGACGACTGGGTCATTACGAACGATGCCGGTCCCATCCCATGTTCATTTATAAAGTACAGAGAGATGTTGATAATGAGACAAAACTGCAAGCATACGAACCCGACCTACTGGGCGGCGGACGCTAGGTGGGCACTCCTAACCAGGAATGAGGAACAGGATCGTCACCTGCCTTTGAGCCGGCTCGCTAGGGTACGCGTGGTGGGGGACGAGAGTGAAGGATTCCTCACATATGAAATGGCTACCCCCCTGTGTGCCACTGTGCCTTGCTCTTCGACCCGGCTGAATGGGAGTGACCGCATAGAGAGACTACCGCCATTTGGCAATATACGGTAAAAATGGGATAAAAGCAGGCTCACAAACCGCACCCTTTGACCCAGCATGTTCTCAGCAGGTGGCACGGTGATTCACCACTCACAGCGCAAGAACTGTCAGATATCCCGTGGTCGGCCTATGCCCACCTCATTCCCCCGTCCCACAGGGCCCTTCAGTGGCAAATCGCACATATGTGTCTCCCTAACCCAGCCTGGATAACCAGCAGGTGTCCCCCATTGTTCACAATGTGGCGCAGCACATCCCCGGAGAAGGGCAGGTCTGGAGCATTGCCTCCTGGCCTGCCCTCTCGCCCTCCAGATTTGGAAGTGGTGGGATGCATTGTGGCAGCATCTGACGGACAATCACTTCCCCTGGAGGATGGGCCACATTCTCCTCAGAAAACAAAGAGACTACCCGTCAGCTTGGTCACCCTTTCAAGCCAACCTGTTTAAACATACTACACTAGCTATCTTGATGACCATCTGGAGGATGCAGTGTTTGGTGGAAAGGAAGGAACTTCCCTTCGCTGCCCCTCAAGCAAAAGCCCATAATATCGTCGAATTGTTGCACACCAGTTTCATCAAAGCAGGAAAACAGCGGCACGAGAAGCTGGCTTCCACCTCCGACCGGGACAGGCAACAACAACTTATGGAAGATTTCACACTCCTATGGATAGACCGCCATAAGAGAATGTGTCAGCTCACGATTTAAGGAAAAGTGGTCGGGAAGAACTGGTTGTCCCATGAGGCTCAATGGACAATGAGACCAGACGATGTCTTCTTCACACCGCTCCTGGGCCACCACCCTCTCGCAGTATCCGACTTTTGGGGCCAACCGGCCCCCTCGCCCCCGTTGCATCGGGCACAGTCACCACCTCCAGCGCACTCCCCCTTGCCGTCAGCACCGCCACCAACAATACCTCCCCCTCCTGTATGTGCCTTCCCCATCCGGGGGATCAGGGAAGCCCGCCCCTCTCATCAGCCCCGCCCTCACCCACACCCTTTCCCCCCTCCCCCACTCCCATCGGCTGCCCCACCGGTGTCCCCCCCACCCCCCATCTGTCCCCCCTTCCCATTCCCAAACCACCCGGCCATTCACCTCACTTCCTCCCCTACCCACGCCCCCCCCCCCTACACCCCTGCCCCCCCCTTTCGCGCACCCAGGTGAGGAAGGGAAATCAGTTCACACCTACAACCTTGTCTCTTATACACATCTAGATGTGTATAAGAGACCCCTACACCCCTGCCCCCCCCTTTCGCGCACCCAGGTGAGGAAGGGAAATCAGTTCACACCTACAACCTTGAAGCCTTAGGGGAGTTGCAACTGAGAAAAAGGTGAATGGCTGAGAAGGTGGCGCTAGGAACAAGTTACAACAGAGAAAGCACGAGGCGGACCTTGGTAAGCGTGTTATGATTCTGGTTGTTTGTTGTCTGATGACCAACACTCACTCACATAGACTTCCATGTATGCCCATACATACACAGAAGGAAGGGGAGAGGACAGGAGTATCACACCGCACAGTGAGAGATAACACAGCGGAAGACTTGGCCATGCGATATGACCGGGTACACTGAAAGTGCAATTTACTCCACTCAATCCTCACAACCACTCATAAAGAAAAGCCGAGCAGATCACATCCAGGAAACAATGAAACGATGATAGTCCAAACCCAGTTACACACTGTTTATTAAACTCAGAGTCTCGAATTGTCAGGATAACTTCAGTACTATAGTGCGCTGCTCAGAAGTGAGCAGCGCTTCACTCCCCAACCCTGATTAGCACCCGTAACACCCCTGAGCCCATGAAACATCAAGCGCCACCCAAATACAGCCTCCTGAGGGAAGCGCCACCCTGAAACAGGCCTCTGAGGCCAAGCGCCACTCAGAGGATTAGGAAGAAGACCAATGCCACAGTATCTGATGATGACGAAGTGTCGGAAGACTTCCCGAGTGGAAGTCTGCAGCAGCGCCACCAACCCCTGACAAGATGACCTCTGAGGAAGAAGCTGCAGCTATGCTTGCAGCATCACCACCCTGGAATCCCACTCCGGAGGAGGGTCCAGCAGGGCACCAACCTCTCTCGCCTCCAGCAGACTTCGATAACCCAGACCTCTGTCAGCCCCTGTGTGCTGGCAGAGTACAGCGCAGGTCCCAGCTATGGCCGGCGCTCCGAAGGTCTGGCTATGCTTGTCTCCTTCCACGCTGAGCCGTCACCACTTCCGGTTCACGAGTAGCGCAACAGTGATGTACTCGGTACCAACTGCCAAAAACCCTGAACCGATGTGCCCATTCTATCTATAGACTACACTAGCCTAGACTCGACCTAGACCGGACTGACTGACCGACCGGTACCATTTCTGTTTCGGCCTCTCGGCCTCTACCAACCCGGCTATAGGCTATAGGACCGTCTATCAGCTTAGGCCTATAGGGTCTGGCTGTCCTAGGGGTAGCCCGGGTCTGCTATTCACAGTTAGGGTAGCTGTAGGAAATTCAGTTAGTAAGGGCCTGTATTTTCCCGAATTCGCAGATATGTCCCTCACGAATTTTCCTTACAGGTAGGTCTCTCGGTTAGCCCTCAGCCAAACAAAATTACGAATCTAACGTAAGACGCGACCCGATCGAGGCAAGCCCCGAGCTTCGCCCTCAGGCTTCATTACATACTTACCCCCCCGGGGAGAGCGGACCTCCGCGCCCATACTTCGTTTCCGGGTAATGAACCAGCAGCTGAAGTGGGTGTAGAGATAGAACTCTTACCAGAAGAGGAGAACCCGAGAGACTCGCGGGGCAACCTATGCCCCTGATCAAAGCTGCGAACAACAAGGTCATGAGGAGGTAACCTCAAAGTGTCAGCTGGTCTCGACTGCAGCAAGAAACCACGGTAGGACCTGGTCCTTGACTGTCGTGCAATCGACCACTTCTGAAAAGTTGAGGTTCCGTAGGCGACGCCCTATTGTTGCAGTCCGGTCTCCTATACTCATGACCAGCACTATAAACAGTGTTGTCAGGAGAAGGAGAACTCAGAGCGTCAGATGGTCTCGATTGCGTCAAATGACCACAGTAAAACTTGGCATCCGACTAATGCAATCGACTATGCTGAAAAACTGAATTACCTGGACATTGAGCTATATTCGTCGGTCCGGGTATTTACCCCTAGTAGACATGGAACCAAGTGCAATCAATCAGTAGAGTGATATAGTGGAGCCCATAACTCACAACTATAATTATCATTCTAGACTGAGGACTGCAATAAGAGGTTGCGGGCAAAACAAGCAACCTCAACACGGTGGAGCATGAAGACATAAACACCCAGGCTGTCAGTGATAGTCATGCGAGGACTCAACTTGTCTAACAGACAAGGAGTCAGGGGCAGAATGTTGAAAGCCTGGGGCAATGGCTCACACCACTCAGCGTCAAGACGAGGGAAAACTTGCCAAATCAGCAACTAACACTAGTCAGGACATTGAGTATGGCCAGAATTTGCATCAGCAAGTTCTGACAACGCAACACAAATACGCTTGTCCAGGGAAGTAGGAAACATCTCCTCAGAGAAGTCCAATCACAAGGAAAAGGGGCTGCGACCCTTTCTTGTGTGATCCCTTGATCTGCTACAAATCAGTGTTCTCACACATGAAGGACCCTGACGCTGCAGCTCCTAAATGAATGAACTAGAGAGGGTGAAGGTTCAACTTCCGCAAAAGAGGAATCAACACTGGTGGAAGGAGCTGCAAACTCCACCTCTCTCTCTCTAGTTCGAGCCTGAAGACCTGTGAGGCATATGGGGACAATCCTTCAGATAGTGGTCCTCCTCGCACCTCAGACAAACACCCTTGTCCTTCCTCTTCCTCCATACTCCCTCCTGGATCCTGAGTGCATGCCAGGGGAAGGTGGAAGGATCAAGGGGGTCAGTTGGCCAACGGCGTCTCGTGGTAGAGGTACTCTCTGGGCACTAGGGGAAGAGCGCGTCCCTTACCTTTCCCCTTTCTGCTCGTTGGTGCTTTCTGGGCTGAGGCCTTGTCATTAGTCAGGCCCATCAAAGCATCAGCCAGGGCAAGAACAGCAGAATCTGCAACAGATGAGGAAGCAGTCCCAGATGGAGGGGTCCCACCCTGGGATGCTGCATCATCATCTGAATTGGAAGCTGCAGCAGCAAACAGGGCACCCCTCCTCCTTCTTCGCCCCTTTGAGGAGGGTCCCTTCCTTCCTTCAGAAGGTGCTCCCTGGACATGGAGTTTGGACTCCAAATCCAGGGCTGCTCTGCCAAAGGACCACCAGTCCTTATGGCCCTGACAGAATAGAGCAAGCTGGAATTGCTCAGGCGTTGCCCTGAGAAAATGAATGAGCAGATCCTGCTCACTCATCTTCAACCCTGGAGTCGATGTCAGACTCTCAAAGGTAGAATAGAGTTTGGACAGGGAGCCATCAAATTTCTTTTGGTCCAGGTGTAGAATTTTATCTGCTGCTTTCCTGGCCTGCTCCTTGTCTGCAAACCTATCCTGCAGGGCCTGCAGAAAACCAGCCACCCCCAACCTCTGTGCCCAATCAGACATCTCCATTCCTTGCTTGCTGGAGGTGGACGTGCACCATTTCACTGCAGTCCGCTCCAAACGAGCAAGGATGGCTGACACCTTGACATCCTCATCACATTTGAACCCACTCAGGTAGGTTCTTTGTGCAGTGACCCGATCTGCAACATCCACCTTTGGGTCCTCGCCAGAGAACATGGGTGGAGGGGTCAGCTTGGGCCGCTGCATATCAAATGAGACTGAGGGTTGTGAAGTTGCTGTTGATTTGGGTGTAGAGGGTGGAGATGTAGGTCTGGAGTGTGGGGGTGATGCAGGTTATTCTTCAGAAGGTCCAGGAGAGGGAGGAACTGTCAAAGTGGTAGGGATCTTCAAATGGGTGAAGATCAGATCCAGTTTGGCAGAGATGTCATCCAACTTTTTGGAAAATGCTGAATGGCTGCTCTCCAAACTGGTGATCCGGTCATCCCAGTTAGTAAAATAAGAACAGTGAATTTGCAAGAGGATGAATTCAGCCATGTCCTTGTTATACTGGCTGGAAGTCCCACTCGTTCTGATTTTCTCTACATCAGAAATCAGTAGTTTTCTTCTGGCTTCCTTCTGAGCTGCTTCTTCCTTCTTCTTCATCTCAGCCTTTAGAGTCTCAACTGCCTTGGCCTGTTGGCGGAGGATTTCCTCCTGGGCCCGCAGTTCAGCCTCTAAAGGATCAAGCGGAATATGAGGCTTTGCCTCAGAAGCTTCTCCTTTCCCTGCATCTGCCATGTTTATCTCCCACAATTCAGATAAATAAAAACAAACAAACAGTCAGAGACAGAACAGGAAGTAACAGGAATTGGGATTTTTCTTCAGTACTCACCCAATTGTTGTCACTTGCCTGGAGAAAGAAGGTTGGTTAGTTTGAGCAAGTGAGTGCTCAGTCTCAGCAGACCACTTGACGGTCAGAGTCAGTTTAGAGACCACTCAGGCAAAAATCCATTTCACGATTTTCCCATCCCTGACCTGACACTTCAATTGCATGCAATAAATGCAAATCCTGCTTCAATAACTGACAGGATGCAGTCTTGGACTGATTAGTGTTGCTTAGTTAAGTAGACAGAGTGACTAATTAGGGTTTGACAGGTATCCACTGATGACCAAGATGCAGCGATTTACAGGTTTGACAGATCTCCAGAGTTCGTCGCGCTTCGCATGAGCAACTATAGCTGACAGCAGCGCTCACGGTCCGCAATCTTGTTGCGGTCAATGGAGTCAAAACAGCGCGATCCTCCTTCGCTCACTGGTCAATCCCATTTCCCTTTGCAAGAAAAATGAGCATCTGAATGACAGAAGCCCAGCCTTGCCATGAGGCTATGTTAGTTAACCGTGTCTTCATTATCACAAGCCTGATTTGATGGTCGTGCAGTACACCACTATTTTTCTCCAGTATCTCTAGGATACGACTGCCCTCGATGTTCCACGCTGAGTTCCTCAAAATCCGTTACGAACATCCTTACTTGACCATATCCACCCTCTCACACCTCCAAACCCTACGCTCATCCCGAATACAGTGACTCGTGCGTCACCATATCCAAGGTCTATCGCTCCTCGCATAGGTGATGGCTTGGCAGCAGCGCCCACGGTACCGCAAGCCTGTTGTGGTCACCGGGCGGTAAGATATGGTTTCAAAAGGTTGGAGGTTAAGTGGGGAGAGCTCTTCTCCACCGAGGCAGCACAAGGAGGGAGGTGCTCGTCTTGTAGGGGTTAAGGGCAGATGAGGGGGACTGCACTAGTCTGGGGCTGGGAGGGACGATAGGGTCACATCATCTCCCGGCGGTGGCAGTTTGGGCAGGCGCTGGCTTGAGGTATACCTCTAGGGGGAACTGGTTGCCTCGAGGGATTAATGGCAGTGGGGGGTTTCTTTCTTGTTGGGGCTGATTGGTACTACCTGTTATCAGGTGATTCAAATCAGCGGTGGCAGTAAGAAGGGAAGAGGAGAGAAAGGGGAAGAAAGGAGGAGGAAAGAGGAAGACAAGCAACATTAATCATCATCATCTATCTTCAGCATTGGTCACCTTCCATCACCATGATGGTTATCTGCTTAGGGTTCTTTCATAATCGGATCCCCATTTCCTACGTGTTATTAAAAAAAAATAAAAAAAATAAAAAAAATAATTACATTTGCATTTCAAGTTAGGGCCTCGCCACACCAATGTCGAAACTATAGTTTTCGACATTTTTTCTTCGCCACACAGATTGTCGAAGAAAAAATGTCGAAAGCACTTCGACAATCGTAGAAAAGTGGTTTCAACATGGGTGTCAAACGGCCCGCCTGCAGCGGGTCGAGTTTCGACATCACGGAGACGAGGTGTTGAAGGATGTGTTCATTTCGACATCTATGCCTCAAGCTCCGGTGTCTTCTTCTTCTTTTTTTTTGTTTTTTTCTTCTTCTTTTTTAAAAAAAAAAATTCTCCTTTTTGTGAAAACGAAACTACGGTGTGTCGAAACGGTGAATGTCGAAAATGGTCTGACAGTTGTCGAATATTTCACCACTTCGACACTGGTGTGGCAAGGCCCTTAGTCTGTGAAAGGTAGTGGTGGTTTAAACTGATAACCTAAGAACAGAAAAAAAAAAAGTTTATCTTTCTGATCAAGCTCAAGCTCTCAATCCATCTCTCAAAAAATCTATATCTGAAACAAAACAAACAAACAAAAAAAAAAACAAAAAAAAAAAACAAAACAAACAAACAAAAAAAACAAACAAAAAAAACAAACAAAAAAAACAAACAAAAAAAACAAACAAAAAAAACAAACAAAAAAAACAAACAAAAAAAACAAACAAAAAAAGCAAACAAAAAAAAACAAACAAAAAAGACAAAAAAAAAAAAAAAATCTAATATGGAGAAGGGGTGAGACTCTGAACGGGGTGACGGTGAATGCGTAAGACTATACTCATACTACAGTAACACAATCTTAATAAAACTGATCTGACCATGATTATCACCTATTTGGATGCATCTGACCATGATTACGTCCAGAAATACGTAAAAAAGTCCTACCGTAGTGTGAGAGTATGTCAGAGCGGTGTAACAAGTAAGGGGCTACTACCGTCTTCCCTCGAACACAACGCACCATTATTTTGGCTGTATTTGGCCAAAAATATAGCTTGTATACATTCATTTTTAGGGCGCGTTATGTTCGGGGAAAGACGGTAGCCACATGGCAGAGATGAGGACAAGAGAGACTTGATGCAATTCACTGGAAAGGAAGCTTTTGGAAATTTTGAAAGGTGAGACACAAACAAAAGAACAGGCAGGAGTAGAAAAAATAAAAATAAACAAAAAAAGCACCGGCAGCTGTAAATGTGAGGGACGCTGGACCTAGTTTCCACAAAAAAAAAAAAAAAAAAAGCAGCCTATATAGCGAAAAAGAACATGTAGGACAGAGGAAAGCAATCTAGTGGCGAACCAGGGGGAGCTGCCTTGACAACCTATGGGTCCGGGGATAGTCTTGGTGGCAGGAATAGGTCAGGTATGGTAGACGCTGGTTAGAATGGCATTGTCTCTGAGATGTAATGTCCTGGTACAGGGAGGGCTAGGAGTTGTTTTAGGATTAGGAGGCCAAAATTGCTGATATAACGTAGTCTTCTATATTTTTTATATACTAATCATCATCATCATTAGCATCATCATCATTAGTATGATCACAGTTTACGTAGAATCCGTAGAAGTTCATCATCATCATCATCATCATCATCATCATCATCATCATATGAGGGACGCTGAGCCCGGTTCTCAGCAAGTTCGGTTCGGTCACTCCAGGTAGACTGTAAGGACCCCGGCCTCAATCTTCTTATTGGTAATATCAGCCTTGGGCACTGACCACATGGAAACCCGAAAACACCCTACCTCCTACCTAAGGGGCAATCAACTAGGTGGGGCGCGCGATAGCGCTCGCGCAATGGAGGAGCATGCTGACGTCAACGCGCGTGCTGGAGGTGCGGCGCTAGCAGCGTGCGCTTGGCGGGGTGCTGGTCAGCCATCGGTGGCGAGGCACTGGCTCCTTGAGAGGAGCGAGGCGCTGGTTGCTCGCGGACGGCGAGGCACTGGCTACGGGTAAGCAACGAGGCGCTGGCCACTGGCGTGGTGTTGGCTTCCTACACGTGGCATGGTGTTGACAGCTAGTGCATGGGGACGCGTTGGCATGAGGACGCTGTAAGGGGATTAAAGGATCTGGCGATAACGCTTAACGCACACGTGGCATCTTGAGGCACTTGGCCAATCCACGTTACACGCTGACGTGGCGGTTGGCCTGAGGCATTGTGGAAGAAGGAGAATAGTGGTGGAAGCTGCCGTTTCTGCATTTCCCCTATGCTTTCCACGTCAAGTATTCCATAGCCAATGCCCTTATAGAGGCTGGGGCGCTCGAGCGAGTTGGCGTCGGTGGAAGAAAGTGCAGTCAGCCCCGTGGAACCATAGTGTGGAGACCGCTGGACCAGCTTGGAGCATCATCACAGCAGGAGGATCGTCGGCGAGATCATCATCAAGGGATCTCTTCTTCATTCTTGTGTTCTTTTGTCGTTGTTTGCTGTGCAGGTTTTTTCGTCAGAAGCGTTGGCTTATCATCAATATTGTCGCTGGTTGTCTTCACATATCAAAGCTCCTCATCATATACGTCACCCACATCTTTTTTTGCCGGTGGTCGCCATCACTGTTGACGGTGTTCATCATCATCATTTTGGTTCCTCGTCTTCTTCATCGTCATTCGGACTTCTCCATCAAAGTCGTAATCATTGTCATCTTCTATGTTCATTACAACAATAGTGAGCTGTCAATCTTCCACATCGGTGCCATTAGGGTATCGCAAGTCAAACGTTCCTTACTTATTTCTCACCAATTTTATTCCATCATCATCATCATCATCATCATCACCATCATCATCATCATCATCATCATCATCTACCAATCTCAATCTTCATCATCATCATTTACCAGTCTCAATCATCATCATCATCATCACAATTTCTTAACATTTTTTCATCAAGTAGTAGTTATCTCTGTGTTGGTAGTTATATTCTCTTTTCCCAGATAGGTTATGGTCTTGTTGGTAGGTAGGTCGGTCAGGAAGGGAGCGCTACTCCGCAGGGGTAACACAAGGTGGGAGGTGATTGCCGTCTAGGGAGTAGACGCAGATGATGAGAGCTGACCTGGGATGGGGCTGGGAGATATGTATGGGGGCGCATTATCTCCTGGCGGAGGCAGACTAGGTCAGAGTGTTAGATTTGAGGTACACCTTTTAGGGGAACTGGTTACTTCAAGGCAGAAGGGAATGGGGAGGTTATCTCTCTTGTTGGGGCTGAGAGGAACTTCATATTGATAGTGGGGTTCAGTTCAGCGGAGGCAGCGAGAGGAGAACATGAAACGAGGGAAGAGGAGGATAGTACATGGAAGAAGGGGAGGGGTGGAGAGGAATAGTCATCAGCATCCTCAACATTATACCTCATCCATGTGATCATCTCAGGGTACTCGTCAAAGTTCATCATCAGAAAGGTTTTTTTTATCAGGATTCTGATATTATCAGATCCTAGATTTCTAGTTGCCATTCTAGCTTAGCTAATTCCTAATTGAGCCTTTTTGTGTAATGGCCAGGTTGAGTTGGCGCCAGAACAACGCTGGCCGGCGCTGGGGTGGCGCCCTGTAACCTGCTTGAGTAGGAGCTTGAGGCTTTGTATGGAGGTCTGGGATTGCCGAGGGAGGAAGGCGATCTGCAAACTTGACTAATGGCTACAATCTGGCCGACGATGGTCAGAGCTGGGGTGGGTAGCGCTGCCCTGTAACCAAGCCAGAATGGGGTGTGAGACCAGGAAGAGGCCTGATTGGTGCACAGCACAGGCTCAGTTGAGATTGGTTGGGTGAAATGGATACAGGAAATTAGGGGTAGGATAGTATTTGAGTCCTGAGTAGACAATCATTCTGATTAGTCATCATCTATCTCTTATCACCTGAATCATCCTAAATCATCCGAAATCATCCTCAATCATCCTCAGTCATCCCAAATTATCATCAATGATCATCAATCACGAATGTATTTCCATCATAAGGGACGCTGGGCCCGGTTCCCAGCACATGCTGCTCCCCACGAATAGATTGGAGCAATAAAAAAAAAAAAAAAAAAAAAAGCCTTAGCCAGAACTTGCTGTTGGGTATGGTGGAGGCAGAGAGGTGATAGAGTGTGTGGGCGCTGAGGTGGAGGCCACTTCGAGGGAGCACAGCCATGCACCTTCCATAGCTTGATCTTGGCCAACGAGAGTTGGTAATCCTTTATTAGCCGCAGAAGGAAGGGGAGAGATGTGGGGTTGGTCAACGGGCAAGATCTGCGCATCGTACATATCAGTATTATCACCTGATCAGCGGCTTTGCCCTCTGATTACAGATACGGAACATGATCGTGTTGCAATGGTGGTTGCAGTTTTATCTGTGCGAAGAGCTGGAGATGAAGGACAAAAGTGCATCGACAAATGTCGAATTCCAGGAGTGAGAGAATGGACTTCATGTCGTGACCAGTATCGCCCACCGTCGCTGACAACGGGTTTCAAGCTGCGACCAGGGTTGTCCATTGTTGTCTAAGCTCCTACTTCGGGCGTGGTGTTGCTCATGATTCTCTTACCTTTGGTGCTTTCACAAATTCTTGATTGTGTTTCTAGATTCTAATCATTTGGCCGTGTCTTCTCAGTATAGAATAGTACCAACCACGGTTGTTTGGGAACTTTGGGGTGTATAATTAGTCTTCGTGGACTGGTAATTTGTTGACTTTGTTTGTCGACAATTAGGGTAGCGTCGTACCGATACTCGCTAGGTAGGATTGGTGCTCATTACGATGATGATTTTCAGAGATTGGCGAAGATCTGCTTCCTTGTTGCTGGTTGGCAGCTTTAATTAGAGGTATACAGAGTTTAGACTCTGCAGAGTGTGATTTTTGTGAATGGTTGTTGCTTTTGCCCGTGGGTTGGTCCATCACGTGGGTTGCTGATTTGGATTTTGTTTAGTTGGGGCTGCTGATTGGAGGTGCATAGGGTATAGAGTTGGAACTTTGTGAATCATTTTGGGATTCTGTCCGTGGGTAATTAGGATTAGATCATTGACAATGATCTTGTTTTCGTGCTTTTGGTTGGTGATTTGTTACCTGGCTTGGATTTCGCTAGATTAGGGTTGCTTAATAATGGGGGTTTGGAGAAGGGGTGGATCAGGATTTTGGTTTCTTAAATTAGGGAACGCGATTTTTGTTTTAGGGTTGGTATTGGGATTGGCTGTCATGACCTTGGGGGGCTGCGGTGGGGATAGGTTTGGCCGAGAGTGCCTTGCTTAGCCCGTTTGGCCGCAGCAAATGAAGTAAGGGACGCCGGGCCCGTTTCCTGGTTATATAATATCTGCTTTGTTCAAAAAAAAAAAAAAAAAAAAAAAAAA
>BFEA01000201.1:1289076-1304898 GCA_003427395.1 Chara braunii | reverse complement strand
CACACACACACACACACACACACACACACACACACACACACACACACACACATACACACTCCATGTATGCCACAGTGTTTTTCACGTTTTGGGGGAAAGAATTAACTTATTTTCCATCGAATGAAAAAACATCATGCTCTGCTAAAGAAACATCATGCTTAGTGCCTCCAGTGTCTGGAATGAGCAGATGTAGCACGCCTTGCAACAGCCACCCCTCATGCAGAAAATAGATACCCCTCATGCAGAAAGTAGACACCTAAAGATCGGCATATGCCGAAGTTATACTTCATAAGTTCCTAGGTGCTCGGTTCGATTGCCACTAGCATCTTCACCCGAATAGAGCTCCTAGTCATGATAGCTGTATTTGGTGCAACTTTCAGTCCAGATAAGGCAATAACTACCGGGCGTTCTATTCGGGTGATGACGGTCGTCCCCTCCGTCAGCACACCATAGAAGCTTTTCAGTCAGAAGTTGTGTGCAATTCTGCCACGTCGGGGATGCGTTTCTGATTGCATTGTGAGCACTCTGTGTAAATATTATTTTGAATGCTTTCAGTGTAAGTCTGGATTCTTCTTGTCATTGACTTGTCTACTTGGTGGACTTGTGTGCTCTTTCATGCTCCAATCATCACACCAAGGTTCCCAAGTGCTATGGTAGCTCTTCCGATGACAAGCTTTGATAGGTTTTGTTCTCAAAAAAAAAAAAAAAAAAAAAAAAAAGACTTTCAAATTGTGCATGTGGTGCATGAATTTCCATCCCTTTGTTTGTGCATTATGAAGTTTATGATAGCCATCTGATTCGATGTGAATTTGAAGTCATGACCTATTTACTATCAGTTACGTCAACTTACTTGTGTAGAGCATTCAGCCATATGGAACAGACCATGGGCCTCGCTGCGCTACTCTCCAAATGTGCAAAATCAGAATGAATCTTCCGCTACAACGTGGAATCATACATCGCCATATTTTTTGTCTTCTGTGCATATTGAGAGTAGTGCAGCGAGGCCCCATGTTCCACCCTCGCCATTTGTTGGTGTGCACTGTTCTGATGAGCATGTTCAATGTACTTGTGGTGGCCTGGGTGGATGAAGTTCCATCCTTTCCATTTTTAACCACACGTTTTTTTTTTTCTTTTTTTTTCTTTTTTTGGGTTTGTTTGTAAATTCCTCATATTCTATGTTCCATGCGTTATTTCTTAAACCATTAGAACAGGGCCCCAGCCTTGCGGAGCGTTTTTGTCTCCACAAGCAAAACTCAGAGGTGCCGCGCGACCCTCCGCGCCGTTGGAAAAAAAAAAGGCGGCCTCCGAAGTGGTGCGTGTTTCATGCTGACACCCGCGGGCTATCAGATTCCGAATCCACCATTCCATGTCAGGATCTGAACTCACGATCTGTTTACTATCTGTCACACGTGTGCGGTACCGTGAATATGGGCCTCGCCACACTACTACCGACTTGGCCATTTTCGGGAGTGCAGCATCGCCACACCAGCTCCCGAATCCCGAGTTCAATCTGTCAGATTGAATTCTGGAGCTGTCAGAATGTGGCTCCCGAGAGCACTCCCGAACTCACCGCCTGCAAAGCTGCCTTTTCGAGAGACCTCTTTCGCTCCTCCGCGTTTCATCCCAGATTCGGGGGTGGAGCTGGAAAGGACAAACGACTTCTGCAAGACTGCTTCGCACTGATTGTGTCCACATGTGGCAAATGACATTTTCAGACTTGGAGCGCGGACGGGTCGAGTGTAGTGTGGCGAAAGGCACTCCCGAGCGGGATTTCACTTCCGGGAGCACTCCTGAAAATTTTCCCAAGTCGGGAGTGGTGTAGCGGTGCCCTATAACAAGGCTCGAAGAGCAGACGCTTTGCGTCTGAAGCCCATGCATTGGAACCGAAGGATGCATTACATCCGCTTCGCAGATGATTTTCTAGTAGCAATCTCTGGTCCCATTCAGCTTTATAGGTGGGAGCGCCCCCTCCTCCCCTCCCCCCCCCCCCCCCCCCCAGGCGGAGGGGCGCCGCAAACAAAAAAAAAACACAACAACCCCCCCCCCCCCCCCCCCCCCCCCCCCCCCAACCCCAGTACACAGAGTCTGCTTCAAAACAAACAAACAAACAGACAAACAAACAATTTGAAACAAACAAACAAACAAACAAACAAACAAACAAACAAACAAACAAACAAGGGGCGAGAGATGATGAAGAGGGAGGTGCAGCTACTGGCAAAATGCTGAGTCTTTGCGTTAGCCGGGGCCCCACTGGCGGCCCCACCCCATCCTCAACCACCATGGTTGGGGCGGGGGCCAACATGCATCCCCTCTGATGACTGGAGGGAGACAACAAATCTACGTTTGCAGGAGTCCCTGTATAAGCCTTAGGAGAAGTGGTAGGTGGGTAGTGAAGGTGAATTGAAAGAATTTGAAAGATGCCGAAAGACTTGAGCGAAGAATATAGCGTAGTTTTAAAGAAAGAAAGAAAGAAAAAAACAAACAAACAAAACGTGTACCATTCAGCAACATGGACTTTGTTGCATTGAAGCAGCTTTTGGTATCCACCCGCTCTCTGTTACAGAATAAGGCCCTGGCCAGGCCAACAAGGATGCCAGTATGTTTGTGCTCCATACAAAGCATGAACCTGGCCGTTTATTAAGACCAGGTTCATGCTTTCCAAGCATGAACAAATCACCACTGTGACAGGAGCCTAATTTAGGCCTTATGCTGTGCTCTCTAAGTGTTGTTCTCAGAACTTTTCTTTCTTCCCCCCCCTACCCCCTCTAGCCCCACACATACCCACACCCACACAAGCCCATTCTGTTGTTTGGGGCACCACTCCACTGAGTCCAGTTACTTGCCCCTTTAGACTTCCATCTTCCTTTTCTTTTTTGCAATTTCTGCCCTTTTTTTTTGGAACCTGCATCCTCAGGGGTGACTTGGATCCGTCCACATTGGTTTGCCTTACCTTTGGAGGCCAGTTTTTTACGCACAGAAGAAGACCGATTCACGCATTGAGGAGAGCTTCATGCACTGAGGACATCGCTTCACGCATGGACGATAGTGCTTCATGAGCGGAAGAGAGTGCTTTATGCACTGATCCGAAGTATGGGAATGAGTGACAACTTTATTGAGCAAGAAGGGCAATCATAAGTTTGTGCTCTACTGGTAAGGATCGAATTTTTGATAGTGATCATCTCCGCGATTTTGTGTTAGCTGTTACTAATAATATTCGTGATAATAAGTTGGATTTTGGTTTTTGATCCATATCAACATTTACTCGGGAAACGATTGTAATTTTCTTCTTAGTGGTATTCGGATGGGTGCATTAATGGTATTTCTTCAGTTTAATTGGCAAAATAATTTTACGAATCTTCTTTATAAAAGTACGGTTCAGTAATATTCTTAATTCGACATTCGTAAATCGGAGTTTGCTCCGGTCTTCCTTGTTTGAGCTTCTTGATACTGATATTCATTCTCTAAAAAAATTCCTGAAAATATGTGCGTAACGTCTTCGCTAAACGATTCTCAAACCGAAGTTTGAGAATCTATTTCGAAAATCCTTCTTGGATATCTAAACCTAAAATTTGTATGTTTTTATTTTTTTTTCCTAATTACATATGTCTAATCTTTAGTTTCGTAGTCAATTCCCTATTTTGAAAATTGAAGTGTTTCGTATTCATTTCTTTTGTTGTCAAATAACTTTCTATTCTAATCTTTGAATTCCTATTTTCAAAATTTTCTCATGATTAATCCCTAGATAGATAGACTAATAGGTTGCGCTTCATCAGGCAAGGTTGAGGCAGGGAGGGGTGTTTGAGATCGCACTCTCAGGATTGGCCTTCTTCCAAAAGAGGATAGTACAAGGTGGGAGGAGTACTGTCCTCAAGGGACGAGGGTGTTTTTGGGGGGGTGTTCTCTTCTAGGGCTGGGCTGGTCTTTGAGTCGGATCAGCCACAACGGTTGGGGAAGAGGACAAGGGCGTAGAGCTGATTGCATTCACGTTCAGCAGGAGGAGTGATTGGTGGGTTGTACCACCAGGCGGTGGGACACGAGGGGGGGAGGAACTTCTGCTCTGCGATAAAATACATTAGGGGGGATTGTATTCCATTTGAGGGAGCATGGGGTGTCCGAAGGGGGTTTGTTCTGAATTGAAGCTGATGGGATATGGGGGCTCCCTATAGCAGGGGCAGGGCGGAACAGAGCGGGGTGCTGAGGAGAGAGCGTGATCGAGGGTGCGGTAGGAGGATGCTGTTTTGGAGTGTGAACCTTGAGGCATAATAATTGCTTTGAATTCTTGCCTATGATCTAGGTGAGGAGTGGTCGGGGGGTAAACATCTTGTTGGCGAGGAAGGCTAACTGACAAGATGGTATTAGGGTAGGCAGTAGGGCGGATGGTGGCCTAACTATAGTAAGTCCTACTGGAAAAGGGAGGGGGGAGGTAAGAGTTAGAAATAGGAGGGGGTGATTGGGAGTTGTTTGCAGGTGAGTAAGATTCAGTCCAAGCCAAGTAGGTCTGGAGGACATTGCTGGGACGACGCAAACTATTCCTGGGGCTTTTTTGTTGTGTAACCCAGTGGGGGCTTGGGTCTGGGGAAGTTCACCGAAGGAGGAAGCTGAAACCAACTTGTCCAACGAAGCCAATGCTGGGGCATTGCTATGTAGCCTGAATGAGTCAGGGGCTTGAGGCTGGGAGGGAGTGGCCAAGGGAGGAAGGCACTCTGGTCTCTGCTGTCAGAACGAGGATGGTCGGAGCTGGGGCAGGTCGTGCTGCCCTGTAACCTTAGTTGATGGGGGGTAAGAGACTGTCTAAGTTCTGACGAGGATTGAATGGTCGGACTGAGTTTTGCTTGCTTGTCAAATGGATTGTGGGAAGAACGAGGAGTCCTGTTTTCCTTTTGCTAGTCTCCTTGGTTGGTGGATCTATAGGTAAGTTTTTTACAATAGTAGAATCTAAAATTTCTTTAGTAGATTTGCAAACCATAGCATCATCGGGCTCATAAAACTATTTGGCCTTATCAAGCCTACAGAGCGCACGCGATCTCACCAAGGTCGGCAGGGGTGGCCATCTGGATCCCGCCAGAATCCTAGATAGAGGTGGTAAACTGGGTTACAGATGAAGAACAGGGAAGGTGGGTATCGATCTTGGGGATGCTGGAAATTGAATTAATTAGCATTTTTTGCATATACGCCCCCAACACAGTAGCGGATAGGGGACTTTTTTTCACCTACCTTCAAACTCTTGCACCTCAAGGAGTCCCGCTGGTTATTGCCGGTGATTTTAATGCGGCTCCCGATGGATGGATGGATAGATGGGGCTCACGGGACTCCTGCCCGAGCTACATAGAGGAGGACGAAAGAATTCTGACAGACCGCTGTGAATCCTTGCCCCTGGTGGACGCTTTCAGACACTTGCACCCGTCAGAGAAAGCCTATACGTGCTACCGCACTAACGACCAGGCCAAGCACTCAAAATCAGGTATGGTCGGTGCTGGGGTGTTGCCCTGTAACCTACTGATGCAGGAGCGCGAGGCCTGGTAGAGAGATCTGGGGATGCTTTGGGGTGGGAATTCCACGGGACAACCAAGGGCTGCTGCTGGGATGATGCTGGTCGGAGCCGGGGCGAGTCGCGTTGCTCTGTAACCCAGCAGGATGTGGGGGTGTGAGGCCTGGAAGAGCTCGACAGGGAGTAAGACAGTGTTGGAGAGCTTTGGAAGGTTTTGTTAGGGATTCTGAGGGTTTTTTAGCATTTGTAGGATCTTTGTGGTGGCTTGTTGTATGAGTGGTTCCTTAATTGGTCATTAGAAAAGTCCCAAACTATTCCCATGCTTTCCGAATTACCGCAAGTGTTCTCAGACGTTTTTTTCAGTCAAGCCGGGTAATGACCCCAGTATCTCAAAAGATTTGTATAATTTGATATGGGTCGCTGGGCTTGGTTCCCAGCACATGTTGCTCCCCACGAATAGATTGGAGCTTTTGTTTCAAAAAAAAAGGTGAGTGGGAGAAGTAGATGGTGGGATATCAAGCGTCCTACTAGTGAGGGGGCTAGCTCGTAGGATGGAAATAGGGTACAGCAGCAGCGAAGATGGTGGCTCTGCTGCAGTAAGTCTTGCCGGAGTGAGGTAAAAGAGGTTTGATGGGGGGTTTCCGAGTCCTTTTCTGAATTTTGCCTATTCCTGAAGTTTATTGTAGTAATTTTCTAAGTAGCTCAAATTTTTCTTAGTCAAAGCCGGGTAATGGCCCCGGTATCTCAAACTTTCAAAATTCTATGTAAATTTCCATATGGGACGCTGGGCCCGGTTCCCAGCGTGTGCTGCTCCCCACGAATAGATTGGAGCCTTGTTACAAAAATAAAATAAAATGGTGCGCTCTAGAGTTTTCTGGGGGGCATCAGCTCCTCCCGTGTTTTCAAAACTTTTTGCAATTTTTTTTATTAAAAAAAAACAAAGCACAAAGCCCCTTCTATTATGGGGGGCATCAGTCCGGTTACTTTTTTTTTCCTTTTCTTTTTTAACAAAAACAAGCATCATTTTATGCTGGGAACCGGGCCCAGCGTCCCTTACAAAGGTGCCACAGTTCTTGAGCTGAGCAAGGCACTTTGGCCAAGAAGAGCCCACACCACGATAATCCAAATCAACGAATACAAGAAACCCAACTCACCATATGCCCTATTTAATCCAAAACAAAACACAAAATCCAAAGGGTCACAAGTCCTATTCAATCTAAGAGAATCTAACAAATCTCTCAATAGCTAACTAACCTCCTAATCCGACCGGAGGACGTGCTGATTGAATGGTACAGCGTTGAAAGAAATGGGAGATTGGCAGGAAGCCGGTACCCCTCCTAATAGATTCAGAAGGACGTCCTAAACAGAATCTGGGTGATAGAGGATGGAGAGAACCGGCGGGCCTTTTTTCCCGAGATTGCCATAGAGGCCCTCCCCATCGATTCGTTGGAAACAAGCCACGACAAACCAAACTCAAAACACTGTCGGGGCTCTCAGTCAAAGCAACGTAACGAATGCTCAGAGTAAAGCGTTGTTTAAAAGACACGGTGATTGAACAATGGCAAAGGCACCTCAATGTGGAAAGGCACTTCCTCACACCAATACGATGGTTCAGCGACACCAAGTACAAACCAGCGAAAATTACATCTCTGCAGTGGCAGATCTTGCATCGGTGCCTACCAACCAACAACTGGTTGATCGATCACACGCAGTTAGAACAACAAGGCCATGCACTCCCTTGGTGCTCTCGATGTCTGCTGGGTTTTCTGACTAGAAAAAGAGCAGAGAAAATCGAGCATATATTCCTACAATGCTGTGCAGCCATTCTTACCTGGAGGTGGTGGGACATGGTGTGGCAACAAATGGTCCCGAGGCATCCATGGCCGTGGGATTGGCGTGCCATTACCCACCCTTCCAAGACGACATCTTTAAGTCAAACATGTTCCACCTGTCCCGACGAACGATCCTGTGGGTCCTATGGTGGCAACGATGCGTCTTAACTCTAGACCAAGTTCGGGTAGAGGGAGAAGAAAGGGTGGAGCAATTCAAAATACACTTCCAATTGGAACTCTCGCACAGATGGAAATCAATGAAGCAATCACTAGATAACCTCCATGGATCCAAAGACATCCGGGAATGGCTACTACAGTTTTCCAGGGAGTGGTTGGGCGGGGACCGAGAGGGATGGGTAGCGGAAGTATGCTGGACCGGGGGTTGGAAAGAGGAGGAGGGGTGGGAGGGCGGCCACGGAGAGGAGGTGCCAAGGGATTACCGATTGAGATTTAAGGATGGGCTGTCAATAGACCCCAACATCCGTATGAGACCTGCAGAGGAGTTTCCAGACCCATTCCGCCCCCCCCCCACAGTCCTTGGAAATACGCCTGTAACCGGCGAAGCCCTCATACGCGATGAAGAACGAGTCGCTTTTAGTCTGCTTTCTCTATTGTATTCTGCTTTGGTTTTCGCTTATGGGTCTGAGTTTGGTCAGTGTCGATCCGGGTCTCTGTTATCTGGGCTGCAATCTGGTTTTTTCGGTTTTCTGTTTTTTTTCTGTGTTAAGTCTGCTTTCCCTGCCGTAGTCTGCTTTGTTAGTGTTGGATCTGTTTTCAGTTATCTGAGTTGCAGTCTGGTTCCTTCTGTTCTTTCTGCTTTTCTGTTTAATCCCTGGTTAGTCTGTTTGTAGTTTCAGTCCGGGACTATCCAGCCATCTCGAAATGTTCCTTTTCTTTGTCCTATCTCATCTGACGCAGCGTGGGTGCGTGGCAGCAGGGTGGTCGAGGAGTGGTCTTTTTGAAGGACGGGCAGGAAGACGGAAGGAATCCACACTGGTGCCCCCCAGTGGTTCCTCCCGGACCCCTGTCCTGGTACAGGAATGGAGAGACCATCAGGCATTCATTTTCACACCTGCTCAGTCAATCCTCTGGTCTCCAGAGCAATCAATGCTGGCAGGCACCTTCCAGACACCATCCAATTTCCTTCCTTTCTATGTACTATTCTGTATTAACTGTGTAAGGGACGCTGGACCCGCTTTCCAGCTGGTGACGCTTCCCACCAATAGATGGAGCCTCTCCCCGAGTGCTAGCGATGTCTGCTCTAACAGCACCGCTAGCACTGGAGGGACTGTTGGAAGAAAAAAAAAAAAAAAAAAAAAAAAACCCTCCCAATTACTATCATAGGCAGAGCCCTAGTTAAGCAGTTCAACAAGACAACGAAAATGAACGAAAAACCTAAATCGGATCGCAAATACAGGCAGATCCTAACGGTTCATTACGACAGACAGTCACATGAATCCTACTTAACCCATCCTCTCTCTCTCTCTCTCTCTCTCTCTCTCTCTCTCTCTCTCTCTCTCTCTCTCTCTCTCTCTCTCTCNTCTCTCTCTCTCTCTCTCTCTCTCTCTCTCTCTCTCACACACACACACACACACACACACACACACACACACACACACACACATGCACACACACATACAACTCGAAAACCATAGCGCAGCAAAAGAAATTACAATTAAGCTCCTTACTCGACGAAACATCAATCGTAGTTAGCGTGACATCATCGCGCAACAAATATCCCTACCGATGATCAAACCCTAAGTAACAAAACCAATACACGGAAAGAACAACCACCAACGATAAAATCCACCACAAACTACTAATTGGCCATCAAACTGTAGAATGAAGAAAATTGTCGCCACGATGGGAAGTCCATCTATCGGCACAAGTACACCGGCAGTGGGGAGGAAGCTTGATCAAACAATCAGTTGTCCCGCTCAGCAACCAGAACCGCCACCTATCAGGTCCAACGCCCCTCATGTCCAGACTGTCATGGTGGCGTTCTCCTCCAATCAAGGCAACAGGGGATTCCCCTGATCGGTTGCAATTTCTGATATAAGGCGGCGACCAGGATCTCGCCCGTCAGTTATCGCCACTTTGAACTCCATCCATTTGTCAACTGAATAGGATTCCCGGCTAATGCCGACCGAGACCGGCCATAGCCAGGGGCTTGATATTACCCCTGCGAAGCGTACACCCCACCCGTCCCTGCACGCCCTACACCACGTGTCGCCCCTGCCAGGCCGCCAGAAAGTTCTGGCTCGTGAAGCCAAACACTCGTTGACCTCGTTGTGCGATCCCCCGCTGCCCTGTCGTCGCCATAGGCGACGCGTTAGTGCTACCTTACCGCAGCGCTAACGGGCGGCCTTTGTAGTTGTAGTAAGGTTCTCAAGTGTGATGCTTTGTATTGCTTCAGAAATGGAAGATGATGGTGGGACCTCACAATTCAACCCGGAAGAAATTACTGGGGGTACCATTACCCAGCTTCGGCTGATTGGTGGAAGCCGGGTCCAGCGTCCCCAAAGCCATCTCTACTCAAGTACTTTCCAAAAAGGTCATGAAGCACCAAAGCTAAAGTTCTAGCTCTCTCAAGGAGAGTGTAATCCACAGCACGTTCAACCTATCGCTACAACAAAAACGAAATTTAAGCAGATTTCTGGAAAAGGAAAGAATCTAGCCTATGCAGACAGCCAGAGACAGAAATGCGCCATTTCCACAAGGCCAACCAAATCAACCTGTTTAAACCCACGCGCAAAAACGCAGTCATACAACAGCTATGCTATCCCGCCAACATAATCCCCTTCACCTCAATCAGGGTTACCCTCATGCCTTGCTGTTCCAAAACCCCTGTGAAAAGCCCGAGCTGCCATGACGGGTTTCCCCCCCCACACCCTTGGATCTTCATGGTATAGCGACCACAATGGGTACAACTCAAGTTTGCTCATCACTGGCTCTCCCGCACCATCTATTAACCAGTTGCGTTCCCACCGCCCCTGGTTACACTCTCACTGTTACAGGTGGCGCTGCTGCTGGTAGTACCATTGGTTTCACCCTGAACCACGGTAAATTTCCCACCGCATGGTAAATTCCCCACCGCATGGTAAATTCCCCACCGCACATACTAGAAGCCATCCACGAAGCACGTGATTCTTCTACCCCTACCATTGAATGAATCTTGCCCCAATCACTACCCCAGTGCATATCAGAAATAGTGAAATTACTTCTAATAGAAATAATCCATAACCCATTACTCGTAAAAGGAAGAGGGGGGATCCGAACAGTTTAACCATTTGCGAGGATCAGGGTCCTCGGTAGGCCTATGGGGCCCTGTTTGCAGCCTTACCCGCCCTAAGTGAAGGCGGAGGTGCCCGCCCTAAGTGAAGGCGGGCCTGGCTTTTTGCAAGAGGCCCTCGACTGTCAATTTCATATTTGGGGTCCAGGCAGTTGCGACGCGCCAGTTGGTTGAAAGAAACACAGGCCGAGCACCGAAGACATTTCCACGGCCTACCGGGCCTTTCCAAAGAATGCAGGCCCTGGGCGTGATTCGCAGCCTCATACAGAGACAGTTGGGATCCCAACCGAACGAGGCCCAGCAGCCCAGTAGCTGCTGCATCCAGGCAGCCTCCTGGGGCCTTCCGGAAGCTTCTGGGCCCAGGCCAGCCCAGCCAGGCTGCGAGAGCTGGCCAGCTCTTTTCCATAAAGGAAAGCGCTCTGGCCAGGCAGCCTCATTGAGGCACTCGCATGCTAGCGGCAGCGCTGCTGGAGCAAAGGCTCGCGGCTGCTGGCTGGCGCTGAGAGGCGAGGTGCAGCACGTGCGGCCGTGCAGAGGAGGAGGGCGCTGCTGAGGGCAGCGCCATAGCCCAGCCACCATAGCTGGTGGGCTTGGACTACAGTGAAGCGCAGGGGTGGTCTTCGGGTGAAAGAGAGGACAGGTGTGGGTGTAGTCAGGGGATAGGTGAAGGATGATGATGATGATGATGATGATGTGAGGGCACTTACCTTGTATTGGCGATGGTCTGCATGAGCGACATCTTCAAGTACTTCGGGCTGCCGCTGATGTCAACAGTTGCATTGTCTTTTTGTGGTCTGTAGTAGCTGTGTAGGAGTAGGCTGGGCGCTGAGTGCCAAGTGTGAGTGTGAAGGAACTGGACTCTTGTGTTGGGAGGAGAGAGTATGCTCTCGATGAACATTGGTTTTCAGTGCTATGAACCTCCATGGGTGTATTATTGGTGCAATGCTGCTCTCTGGACACGGTGTGACTATTTGGCTTTCAATGTGATGGTGTGATCTGGAATTGTCATCTCGCTGTTACTTATTTTCCTTGCACATTTAACAACCACACAAACATGCTTTATACTTAAAACATTGAGAACGAACACTGGCCTAGCGAGCGACCAGGTCAGCATATTCTACCCTCTAGACTTTATGAATGAATGTGGCCTAAAAAAATGACCACGTGCAATATATGCAGAGAAGAAGAGCTGAGGTCATGAACACAGAGTTAATATGAGACTTACTGGCAGGGAAAATCAGAAGACAACAACATATATTAGAGAATGAATATACCCTAAATTATGACAAAGAACAGCGTTCATACCAACCTAGAAAACAACGAGAGCAATCTTTTCAACGCTCACTCGAATACAACCAGGTTCAATTTATGCAGAGAAGAGGAGTTGAGTTTCTGAAAATAGAATCAATACGAGTTTACTGCTTGGGAAACCAACAAAAAATTATATTAGTGAATGAACATACCCTAAAATGCGACCAAAGACAGTTCACGGGCGAAATTAAGCCAATCTACCCTACCCTGATGCCAAGTGGTGAGCAGCTGTTGCTACAGATCCTGTCGACAGCCGAGGTTGGCTGTTCTTGATATTGCCCATAGCTCTTCTTAATGTTGCCCATAGCTCTTCCTGATGTTGCCTGAGAATCCATATCCACTTCGTATCGTGCCGGTATCAGCTTCCCGTTTAACAGTGAAGCCAGACACATTCAGATGCAGTAGCGTCATCGCAACCGCTCCCACTGCCGCCAAAACCTACTCCCACTACTCTCGGTGGCATCGTTACGATGATACTGCAGCCCCAAAGCACTGGCTCCCCAACATCCAGATGTACTTCGGTGTAGGCAAGTCCGGTTACTTATCACCGGCAAGGATGAGTTCATGTGCACAAAGCATCTCCAGAAAAGGGGACAGCCTTACTCTCGCATACCGTAACGGCACAGACCAGAACAAGAACCGACCTCTCTCACATAGTACAAGATAGCGCAGCGGAAGGCTAATATACCAATGATCAGACCAATCAATGTCGCAATGCAGACCAAACATGCATCATCATCATTCCATGGTGTGAAGGGGCCTGGCACTCACACACGAAACATGCGCCAGTCCCCAACCATACACAGACGAAGAAGAGGGGGATTAGACGAAGAAGAGGGGAAGATGGGAATGTCGTCAACACCAAGTCTTTGTTACAGGTCCCAAAGAATCCCTCCTCCTCCACCTCCATCACCCATCCACCATAGCCAAGCACCTCGCGCCTTCTTCCTCCTCCACCTCCATCACCGATCCTCCATAGCCAAACACCTTGCACCTTCTTCCTCCACCACCTTCATCACCCATCCACTTCAACAAAGGTCAAGGCATGGGGCCTAACCAGCAGTTCTAGCAGATATGGAAAATTTGACAGCCTGGGAGCTGAGAGGGACTAGGTGGTTGAGGGCCTTGAGGCCCAGGGAGGCACATTGCAAATACTGAGGTGATAAGGCAATCAGAATAGCAGCCAAGGGCAGAATCAAAGTAGAGCAGGCTAACTTAGGCAGGGGTGAAGGGTGGTACATCCTTCCTCTGGGAAGTAATCAATGCCATCCTTTGGGCCTTCACACCATAAGGGGGAGGAGCGTGTGTGTGAGTACTTACTGTAACCCTTTCTGACTTGCCAGGGGAATATTAGGAACTGGACAGATGCTCTCCTGGGTTGGGGTGGATATCACAACCGGTATGGTTCCACGTTTGAACACCGTGTCCTGGCTGTAGTGGTTAAGAGACTTGGCTCGTGAGGCCAAGGTCGACGGTTTGAATCCGTGCTTGCACGGAGGAGGGCTTTGGCCCGCTAGTGCGGAACTATGCACCAGATTGTGGAAGCACCCGTTAACCGACGGGGAAGAATAACCCGTATTGGCTTTGGGGCTAAGTACCAATGGAAGGGGTCCTGTGCAGCGGGGCGTAGTGAGCGAGAATTGCCGCGTCTGTGGGATGTGTCCGTGTGTGGTGTTGTGTGTGGTGTGGGTTGCATTGGACGCTACAGCCTTGCAGGGGTGGGGTGGATATGACAACCGGTATGGTTCCACTTTTGAACACCGCGCCCTGGCTGTAGTGGTTAAGAGACTTGGCTCTTGAGGCCGAGGTCGCCGGTTCAAATCTGTGCTTGCACGGAAGAGGGCTTTGGCCCGATAGTGCGGATCTATGCACCAGATGCTCTCCAGAATGGAAAATGAGCCGGAACCCTAAGGTTCTGGTTAAAAAGAAAGAAGAAGAAAGAACTGATGATGGTATATGTTTGTCGGACTTGCAAAGACTCGTCAGGAGGCTGAATCCTCGACATTCAATGGAATCCCCATATTGATGCTTTGAGTCATGAACCCTTTGACCATTGTCGGAAGCGGATGGCCTGCAGCAGAACCAGGAAAGCAAGGGTGCTGCGAGGTATAAGGCAGTGCTGACCAAGCAGCCAAACTAAACCAAAGCAAACAGATACACCATATGGAAAGACAAGGCAAGGCAAGCGGATGCACAGGAAGGCAAAAGGCGGTGCTAACAAGGCAGCCAAACATGCAAGCACACTGCATGGAAAGACAAAGCAGGTGAATGCTTAGCAAGGAAACAGCGCAGCTAAGCACAAAGCAACACCAACGCAGTAGCTAAGCTGCACAGCAAACTGACCAGCCCAGCAAACTTACCAGCAGAAAGAAAAGTGGGATGGGCAGCAAGGCAGTGGAGGAGCGCAGACAAGGCAGTCCACACATCTAGCACGGAACAAAAACAGTTCATCTGACTTCATCACCTACTCACATCACAAGTAGAACCCAGAAGATTGTACGTTCCCACAACCTGCTGAGGCCGGAAGGCATTCCAACAAACCTTTGTCATCACTCATAGACCATACACACCACACACATCGTGGCACACATGGAAAAGTACTCAGAAAGAAACGGGAAGAAAGACGTACAAAAGACAAGAAGAAACACATATGAAAAATGATTGTGTGTGATGGTGTGTGGGAAGTCGGAAACACATGCCGTGCATCCTCAGCATAGAGAGCAACACAAAAACTGTGCACGATACCGACACAATACTTCAGGAAGGAGACACGCATCTTAGTGAGTCAAGTCAACAGACAATCTTTGAAGTAGCATTGGAGGTCCACTTGACATACGACAGACAGAAAAAGATACAAGCACAAGACTGAAAGGCAGATGAACAATACAGGGCAGCAAGGCACGAAAGACAGAGAAGCAAGGAACATAGGCTGGAGGCATGGGGGAGGCCGGAGCGCAGACAACACACAAGGTTTAGCACATAAAACGGGCAAACCAAAAAAAATACAAGTCCCAAAATGACAGAAAGAGTCTGAAAGAACGAACAAAATAAAAGCTGATGATGAGAGATTGTTTTGTCGGAGTTGCACCGACTCATCATGAGGCTGAACCCTCGACAATCTGCGGAATCTTCGTATCTGATGGTTTGGGTCATGAACCCTTTGAGCCGTGTTGAAGGCAGACTGTCTGCAAGCGGAACACAGCAGCAGGGCAACAACCCAGCGAAGTGCCATGCAACGCTGCTGGAGCAACCTGACTGCACAACGCCAAAAGCGACTGTAAGGAACGAAGCGGACAAGCAGCATGGCAACAGCACAGCGAAGCACAAAGCAACACCAACACCACAGCCACACTACACGGCACACAAGCAAGGCACATGGACGGCACAGCAAGAGGGTGGGCAGCAAGGCAGTGGCGCAGCAAAGCACAGGGCAACACAAACACAGCATCCACTCCACACAGTGAGCACAGCAGCCCACAAGGAACGACACACGAAGAAAGCGAGACGAGCAGCAAGGCAACGGTGGAGCACAGACAAGGCAAGGCATTCTACACATCCAACACAGAGCAAAGCGGCACATCACCTACTCACATTACGGGTGAGCCCCGCATACTGCTCGTTCCCACCAACCGCTGAGACAGCCATCACGCAAAGACCATATGCACCACACAGACATCACGGACAGAGCGGCTCCCCTGAGATTCCTGCAGGCACTCCACAACGGACCTCCTACTGTTTAGCACTTCTTGAGGGTGCTCACTCTGACAGACAAAAAGTACTTAGGAAAAAAAGAGGAGAAAGGACAAACAACAAACAAACGGCAGACTGACATGAAATTGATGTTGTTAAATTTTTTAAATCTATTTAGTTTTTTTTGTTTTTTTTGGTGTGTGTGTGTG
>BFEA01000201.1:1247593-1260240 GCA_003427395.1 Chara braunii | reverse complement strand
TGATAAGAGCATCAATCACTAGCAACCTAGCTATTGGCTCCATTCTATTGGTGGGGAGCTTCACCTGCTGGAAACTGGGTCCAGCGCCCCTTATTTACAATATATTGAGATACAAGTCAAGGAAAAATGTGTCCGTCAGAGGGCTGCCTCTTCAGCCAGAATCTGGCCGCCAGATAACTGTGAAAAAACTAGCAACTGCCTATACTAAAAAACACACCCAGATATTACCAGAATGAAAATAACAGGACAAAACGCTTGTCAATGCTTGGAAAAAAAGAAAACACTCGCCAACCCTCCCCCTTAACCTTCCCCCCCTCCGAACCAATGAATATCCACCAGAGCAAGCTGTGAAGGAGGAAAGGGATCTGGAAATGTATCTGGCGATCTCAAAATAGCTCCTGGCTGATCCCATAATCTCTTTTGAAGTCCATCTCCCCCCCTTCCCCTCCTGGCCACTCCACATTCCCCAGTTTCACTCTTGAAGAATCACCCAGCCAGTCCTTTGTGAAAGTTTGGATTTTTTTTTTTAATATATTTTTTTTGTTGCATCATGTGAAGTCCCGTTTTAGTCTTATCCCATTGGTACCTCACTTTTGTTTCTATAAACTGTTGAACTAACTCCAACATTTCTCTACCCTCAATCCTTACCTTTTCTATTGTAAATACACACCTTTTATGCCATAGTGCCCATACAATAGCCTTCCTTCCCATATTAAATAAATTGTGTTGAAACGCTGATGGTTCATTAAGAGCAGGGGACCAATGTCCTAATAGAATCGTCCTTCAGTCCCAAGGCCAATCTAAGCCTGTTAACTTGTTCCATACATAATCCCATCGCCTCCACAACAATTTTGCCCCTGGACATTGCAAAAAAATGTGTTCTATTGTTTCCCTAATCTTCCTGCTAGGAAAAGTTTCCACACATACGCCACACCATGGTAAAGCTACCCCCTTTTGTTCCAAGGTGGTGTGGTCAATCAGCCAGTCATTTGCTGGCAAACATCTGTGGATAATCTGCCATTGCAGAGATACAAACTTAGCCGGTTTGTCTTTGACACTTTGACGCCACTTAATTGGTTTGAGCATATCTGTATAAATATTTAAGTGTCTAGCCCATCGTTCCTGTATAACGTCAATAACATCAACCCGTGGACGTAACAGACGGTATGATGCTTTTACTGATAAGGTCTGTAATTTCTGTGCCTTGCATCTCCTGTTGTTACGCCAGGACCATTCCGCTGGATCCAAAGGGAGGTCCGGTATAGGAGTATTTGGGGAATACACAGTCCATCCTTTAGATGCTGAACAATACAGTGCTCTTACCCTGAATAATAAGTCAAAATGGAAAAACATTACCTTATCCTGATTACTTTGTAATATAGAGAAATCCTTATGGAGAGCAAAGATATTTACAAGGGCTCCATCCGTTAGAATATCTAGAATTTGCCCTACCACTCTGGAACCCGTAGCTAGATGAGCACCCACCCGATCTGCAAAAAGAAAAAAGGGGCCCTTTTTAAGGGCGGCCACTCATACCAACGGAATGGATGAAATCACTAAATCCAGGTTTTCAACTAGATTATGGGCGTACTTAGCTTCCTTTTTTAATTGATTTACGGATTTTCATCTTTTATTTTCATGGTCCCACAAATCCTTAATCCTTACTACACCATATTTAAACCAAGTGGACCACGGGGATGTGAAACTAATGAACACTCTTCCTTGCGCATCCGTGATCCATCTATTGTCAAAAAACGGTTGTCGTAGGACTTCCTCATATCTAGTAGGAATTGATCTGTTAGGCAAGGGTAATTTGCGCCAAGTTTTCAATAAATTTGCCCAAAAATTGTCCAACACCATATCTCTTCTTACCATCCCACCAACCCCTTCTTTCTGAGAGTGTGAGTTTGGACGAGGAATGGACCAATATCTGTTTTCTACCCAAATTAAAGGATTAACCTCCTTTGTAGTTTGTGGAGTCAATCTACGTATCTGTTCCAGTGCCAATGTTTGTCATGGAAGCTCCTTTGCCATTATTAATCGTTTCAACCATTGAATAGCTAATCCTCGTCATGGAAGCTCCTTGACACTGGATTGAAGGGTCCAAAATACCTAATCCTCCCTTGGACTTTGGCTGGATAAGAACCTGCCATGATACTCTAGGAATAACGTGTGCTGTTTCATGATCTCCACGTCATAGCAAGGCCGTTAGTTGATTCCTAAGTTCTTTAGCTGATCATTTACTCAATGACCACAAAGCAGACTTGTACCAGATTGATGCCAAAACTACATTATTAATGATCAAAACCCTTCCAAACACTGATGTATGCTGATTTTTCCATTGTTTCATTTTCTGAATAGCTGGATAAGTGATCCACACATCATTAGAATTAGGTTTTCCCCTTGCTGTGAGCACCACTCCCAAAACCCTAATTGGAGCTTCTAATGGTAACCATTTCACTATTGGCTCTTCAAGAGGCCTAACCCCTTGAGAGTGGATCCACCATCCCTGTGTCTTACTCCCACAATTGACCACCATGTCTGAAAGGAGGAAAAATTTATCCACTAAAGCTTTTATTTCCTCCATATTTTCCTTAGAAGCTTCCAACATTATGGTTAGATCATCAGCAAACATAGAACAAATAGGAATAGTTTTTTTTCTGGAATACCCGTAATCTGGAGTTTTTAAAGATTCTGGTTAGTTCATAGGTTAACTCCTAATGCTTCCATTATGATCAAAAAAAGAAAAGGAGCTAATGGGTCCCCTTGCCTGACCGATCTCTGAAGACGTATTTCTGGAGAGAGAAGACCATTGATCTGAATCCGGGTAGTTGCATTAGAATGAAGAATAGTGACCCATCTACGAATAGATGGACCAAAATTCATCTTAGCTAAGCATGCATCCAAAAAAATTAAGTCCACATGATCATAAGCTTTTTCAAAATCTATAAACACAAAGACAACTTTTTTATCCTTCTGTCTAGACAACTTAATCATCTCATTTATAAGCAAAATATTATCTTGTATGTTCCTTCCATTAATAAATCCCGTTTGAGAGGGATGAATTATATCTGACATTATAGGAATAAAACGGTTCGTAATGACCTTGACCAACATTTTATACACTACTGTGAGTAGAGTGATTGGTCTATAATTTCTTATATTCGTTTTATCTCCCTTTTTGTATAACAAGGTTAAAATCCCTTGCCCCACTATTTCCCCCATAATCCCCATTTTTTGAACCTGTTTGAAAAATTTCATCAAATCATCTGCGACATATGGCCACATTATTCTCCAAAATTCCTTGGGGAGGCCATCAAATCCCAGAGTTTTATCCTCATCCATTTGTAATAGCGCAGTCCAGATTTCTTCTTTAGTAATAGGTTCTTCCAGCTTTTCTTTTTGTCTTTATGACAACTTTTGGGTCATGGGGGCTAAAAAATCTTGTAGGATCGGATCTACAATTGATGCATCAACCTTTGAGGTAAAAAGATTTTTGAAGAAATCATATGCTAGCTTCAAACTACTAGCCGAAGTGGCAGTCTCTTGTTGAGGCAAATGTTGCTGATCTATCAGGGCTTCAATAGTCATTCTTCTAGCTCTGGTACTAGCCAGAGAAAAAAAGGATGTATCCATTTGTCCTTCCTTTGAATGTTTGAATAGTTTTCCTCTAATCCTATGACCTTGCCAACGATGTTGCGCAAAGGTTAAAAGTTGGTTCTTAAGTGCTAAAATGTCAACAGGTTGAGAATCATGTTCTGGATTGTCTTGTTGTTCATATTTGAGAATTTATTCCTGAATATTCATTTCCTGCTGATATATTTCCTTGGCAATAAGTTTAGAATATTCATTGCATTTTTTAGCCAGAAAAACTAACCCATTATTGAACCAAGATATATAAGAATCCTGTCTGTCTTTGGTAGAGTGCCAATACCTCCATACATCCTGAAGATAAGTTCTAAAATATTTTCTTTTAAGAAGGGATGTGTTAAGTTTGTAAAAACCTCTACCCTGATCCGGCTTTTTACGGAAAGAAAGTAGAACTGCACACATTTTGTGATCCATTCCAGGCCACGGGCTTAATGGAAAAATGTTAACCCTTGTTAAGACACCATTTAAGTCTTCGGACATTAGAATCAAATCTATCCTTGACCTAGACTGATGAGGAGAACCTTCATTCCTAATGCACGTGTAAAACCTCTCCTGTGGAAAAAAACGCCTATATGCATCAAAAAGATTTTTAGACTCACAAAGAGTTTGAATAATTTGTTCATCCTCTTCTATATAGGCAGAACATGGAGAAGGGATTTTCCATCTGTCCAACCATCTATCAGGTGCAGCATTAAAGTCTCCTGCTATGATGATTGGAACACCATCAGGGATATGGTTCCTAATGTTATGAAAATTTTGTCTTCGTTCTTGTAATACATTAGGACCATAAATGTTGAGAACACAAATTATTTCTAATTCCAACATTACTAATGTGACCATCCATCGACCCTGTTCCTGATCGGTTTTACAATAGACTATTTCTATTCTGGAATCTAGTGGCACCCAGATAGCAACCCCAACCGATCCATTGGTTGTGGAATAGGCTTGATAGTTCTGATAGGGCCAGGCTAAATTATGCGCTCTATTGTGTTTTGGAGAATTCGTGAGATGTGTTTCCTGGATACAAATCAGATCAGGCCAACACCTTCCCCCTACTCCTCTTAATTGTTCCATAATGACCTTACGTTTCATAGCATCTGCTCTTGCAATTTCTCACAGTTTCCACAATTTTTATAGGAGATGGGACGCTGAGCCCGGTTCTCAGCAGGTTCTGTTTTGGTCCTCAGCAAATTCTGTTCTGATACTCCGGGTAGACTGTGAGGACCCCAGCCTCAATCCTTAAATTGGAAATATCAGCCTTGGGCACAGCGCCCGGTTTTTGGTTAAAAAAAAAAAAGGGATCCTCAGGCAAAGCAATTCTGTAAGTTGCCAAATTTTGACAGCATCCCCAGGCAAAAGTTGTTTGCAACTTCGCATTGCAATTCTGTACAACATTTTTTTTTCCCTCTGAACTCTTTAGGAAAGTTCTTTGAAGAATTGAAATTTAGCAAAAACGGTAAAAACCAGAGAACATGTCTCAGACACTGCATATCCCGAATACAATGAACATAGGTTTTAGTCAAATGCAACATTCGTACTCAAGACAGGATCGAACGTTGACCCCCTCACATCGCTAGAGGATAGATACTGGCCCATCCCCAAAAGGCAGACCGGCCGCGTCTCGGAAGCGCAGCAAGACAGGATCTGCAAAACGATGCCTTCTGGTCGACCCTTCTCAAGACCTGGCACAGACTTCCTTTAGCTGATAACCCCCCACCCCCTTTGTGCTCGGAGGAGGTGGCCAGACAAGCCCTCTTCAGCAACAGATGGATCACGGAGTTACGCAGCGGCCGTGTTTTCAGCAGCACGGACCACACATGGAAGGGATGGTTTAAGCACAGAGTCTGCAGATTGGCGACATTTGGGACCAGGCAACGATGGACCGGCTTTCACGGGACCAACTTGACATGAACTCAGATACTGCCACAACATAGAGGGGGCACTGGACACGCTGGTCTTCTCTATCCTGTTGGAGTGGGTTCTCATTCTAAAGAAAGGGACGGCCTTAGAGAAGAGTGATTGGGTGGCACTCCAAGGGAACAGTGAAAAGGTCAGTAGCATCATAGATACCCACCCGGACGGGGACGCCATAGTAAACCTCTTCCGGTTGCAACCGAACAATCACCTTGCACGAGTCATCCCGGAGGAGGTTGCGTGGATCGATAGGTCCCAAGTCTACAGGATTCGGGTCCTTCTGGTCCAAGATAATTGGATAGCCTACAGACCCGGTACCCCCCTGGCAACCTGGCTTTTAAGCCGGCTGAGTGGACCACCCGCAAAGGGGACGGACCCACATACAGCACCTATACTCGCTTTCGGTCAAATCTGTCTGCTCTGGCCTCGGGTGGAGCTTAAGGAACGAGTGATCAACTACTGGTTGTCGCAACTAAACATCAGCCACAACATGCTACGCCCCATCCGGTGGTTTGCAGGGACGAAGGTCAAGCCTGCAAAAACAGCCTGCCTGCCTGCCCACCAATGACTGCCCCATTGACAGAACCACCCTTCAGCAGTGGGGGCTTGCCCTTCCTTGATGTAAACGCTGCAGGAGCAACTTCTTAGCCAGGAAGACCCCTCCTGAAACCATTGAGCACAGTTTCCTGCGATATCCAGGTTTGGTCTGTGCCTGGAGATGGTGGGATCGAATCTGGCAGCAGCTGGGCACCAACACCCAGTGGCCATGGGATTCGAGAGCTATTCTCCG
This sequence comes from Chara braunii, assembly GCA_003427395.1. Classification (NCBI taxonomy): domain Eukaryota; kingdom Viridiplantae; phylum Streptophyta; class Charophyceae; order Charales; family Characeae; genus Chara; species Chara braunii. The sequence continues at coordinate 1,253,885 of BFEA01000201.1, read as the reverse complement.
TTGTGCATGGCATCCAGACCCCCTCAGCTCCTTTACCACTAACGTCTGTGATATGGCCGCAGGGTGGTGCCATGGGCCCTCTGGAGATGCCAGGGGTTTCTCGGAAATGGAAGGGGCACAAATAGATGGGGATGAACTTCACAGGTCTCCTTAAGCAGCAGATACAGACAGACATAATGGAGCAATGGGAATCGGCCAAAAGCAAGACTGCATTTTTACGTACCAAACAGGAGATCAAAACACGGATTAAACAACTCTGCAACGACTGGCTTGGGAGGGGACACAGGGGGATGGATGGCAGAAGTGGAATGGCGCGGAGGAGAACAGGAGGATGAACAGGAGAGGCTAATAAGAGACTATAACTCTCCGTCAACGAGTGGACTACAAATGATGCTGCAACACAAATGGGATCCCCATCAGACTTTCCCGACCCTCTCCTCCGCCCCCCCCCTCTTCTCCCTGGTCGACCTGCAGTGGTATGGGCAAAGCTGAGACAGTTCAGGCAGCGGGCCTACGGGAAGCAGTATCAGCAGTAACAGCTAAGTGGAATGAGGGGGGCTAGCAACATCGAGAACCAGGCAGAGGGACCAGGGACAGGCACCCGGTAGCAGGGCGAAGAGGCTCGAGCGGCATCTGCATCTGTGTTTTCCAACTTTTCCTACGTAGATGTGACATTTCATAGGTAGCGGAAGCCGGGTAAAGGACCGGGTGCTCAGTCTTCGGCCCAAGACGGCAGTTTTCTTGTACTTGGGATGATTGGCCCGATTCCCAGCAGGTGCAGCCCCCCACAAATAGGTAGCGGCCCTCAGCGACGGGCCTACTAGAGGAGGATACTCTTACCAAACCCCGCTAGTAGGATGCGGTGAGGCTTCTTTTGTACCAGAGGGCAAGGATCTCGGGTTCGACGATGTCTTTGATTATGATGAGGGGATTCTCAGGGTTGGTGCTGATATTGTCGAAAGTTATTGCACGTCTCCTTTTCCGTACAGCCCAAAAAAAAAAAACAAGGGAGGAGGAGGAGGGAGAGACATGACTTACATTCTTGGAGTCCCTCCCCTCCAGTGCTCGCAGTCATGCCACTAATCATTGTAAAGCACAGCCAGTCAAAACAGAATACAAATATGATCAGAACCTTTTGCCTTTTTTCCCTTGCTAGTTGCAGGAGCTGGGTGGACCTTGCTAGTTGTAATTTCCTTTCTTTTCTTTTTTTTCCTTTTAGGAAAAAAGGAAACTTCATTATCAGGGCCCATCTATTGGTGCTGATTTAGGAAAAATACAAGGGCTTATGACACTTCCCCAGGTTACGGTCCTGGAGAGCCCTTTGAGCATTGATTGCTTCAATGGAAGGGATTAACTGTCAGATACGCCCATAGTCTCTTTCAGCTCACTCAAGTGCTAATTAAACCACTAGTACTTGGCCCATACATCGGTTGCGGCCCTTTTTGTATGCGCGATGCGGCTCACAGGGACCACAATGGCTGGCAGCGCCAGCCAAACGAAAAATAAGACGTCAGGCTGGGGTTCGACAAAGCTTGGCGTGCAGGGTTCGACAAAGCTTGGCGTGCAGGGTTCGACAAAGCTTGGCGTGCAGGGNGGGTTCGACAAAGCTTGGCGTGCAGGGTTCGACAAAGCTTGGCGTGCAGGGTTCGACAAAGCTTGGCGTGCAGGGCTTTCCAGCATTGGAGAAAAGTGCCTCGGAAGTACTGGCTGTTTAAGCCCAACCAATTCAATTACCTGCAGGGTTGCATAGCTGCCGACCGCCGACCCTGACCGCCGACCCTGACCGCCGACCCTGACCGCCGACCCTGACTGCCGACCCTGACCGCCGACCCCGACCGCCGACCGTTTTGCAGCCGACCGGTCGGCGGTCTGCCGACCAGTCAGAAAACAGTGATCCACTGATTTTTTTTCAAATCTGAGTTGAGGGCTGTACTGCGCTTGCTGAGTACAGCCCAAATCCACTGAGAAACTTTTGGGGATGGGGGGTGGGTATAGTGGGGTATAGGGTTGGTACAGGGGGTATTGGGGGGGGTATGATGGTGTTGGGAAGTGGTTTGGGGGTTTTGAGGGGGTGTATGGAGGTATAGGGGCGGGAAAGCCTTTCAGGCCTTTTATTAACATTATAGTATTACGGGGAACACCGTAGCAGCCACATCCATGTTCAAAGAGAGAACATGCAGGATCTGCACCCACTAGCAGGTGCGATACCTGCTACGGCAGGTGGGTGATACTGGCCAGGGGTCAGCTGGTAGCATCAGGACCGAGCTTCCCCCATGCACCAGTCGCTGTACCTTCTCTCCGGTCCCCTGCCCTTACGAACATCAGCAATCTCTGCTCAATGCCGCTCAGGGGGACCAATGGCCTATCTCTAGGTGGCGGGCGCCAAGCTTGCCCAGGAAGGTACATGAGGCCAATGGAGATAGAACCCAAGACCTCCTGAATGCCAATTGCGTGCCGTACCCCAACTGAGCTAGGCCGCTGGATTTTCTTTTTTTTCCCTTTAGTTGCCGGTGGAATAGGAACCGGACTGATGCTCCCCAGAATAGAAGGAGCCAGGACCTTAAGGCCCTGTATTTAAAAAAAAAAAGAAAAAAAGAAAAAAAGCAGGTTCCACGATCCGTGGGGAGCATCGCTTGCTGGGAACCGGTTCCAGCATCCCTTTCTTCTTCTTCTTCTTCTTCTTCTTCTTCTTCTTCTTCTTCTTCTTTCTTTTTTTTTTTAATTAAACCACCAGTACCTTTCCCCACTTGGAAAACAAATATGCGGCTCATATACGGTTGCAACATTCTTGGTCGTGGTACCAAACCAAAATGGCTGGTGGCACCAGCCAAATTGAGGCCCGCGCCAGTAGCTTCTTCTTTGGCGTGCAGGGCATTTTCAGGCTCGGCTTCAATAGCTGGGTGAGGTACTGGTGGTTCAAGATACTGGGGCCATTACCTGGCTTCTGCTGAGAACTTCTGAGAAGTATGAGATTGTATACACAAAGGAGATTCCAGAGATACAGCAGTGGCAGAGATGGTGGCTCGGCTGCAGTAAGACTTGCCGGAGTGGGGATAGGGGATGGACTGGGGGTGTCTGAGTTTTTTCCTGAATCGTGCACATATCTTGCTTTGTCTTTCAAAGAGGTGCTACTAGTAAAGGGGCTAGCTCGTAGGACGGAAATAGGGCACAGCAGTAGCGGAGATGGTGACTCTGCTGCAGTAAGTCTTGCCGGAGTGTGGTAAATAGGATTGATGGGGGGGTTTGAGTCGGTTTTTCTGAATTTCTCTGAAGTCTGACGTAGTAACTCGTTAAGTAACTCAAATTTTTCTTAGCCAAAGCCGGGTAATGGCCCCGGTATCTCAATTTTCATATTGCATATTCTCAGTTGTATTTCAAAGGGACGCTGAGCCCGGTTCTCAGCACGTGATGCTCCCCACGAATAGATTGGAGTTTTTGTCCAACAAAAAAATAATAATAATAATAATAATAAAATAAAAAATCCAGAGACTATAGCAACCATCCAGAAAGGCCATAGAAGGGATGATAAAATTTCAGGAAAATTCAAGCAACCCAGTCCACCACACCGAGACTAAACCACCTACCTGACCTAGCACCCCACTCCGGCAAGACTTATCACTAAAGAGCCAGCAGCTCTTAAGCAGGTTGCCCTCCAAGCATCCTGATGGCACCCTGGTACACTCAGAATATATTATACCCTCTCCTACCGGCGCCCCCTAAAGGGCCTGCATCTCACTCAGCCAGGGCGGGCCTACTAGGGGGGGTGATAGGAGCAGCCTCGCCTAGAAGGCCATTGCTGGCGGCTCCATCTATTGGTGGGGAGCATCACCTGCTGGGAAACAGGTCCAGCGTCCCTTGTGTACATGCGTAAAATTTGAGCAATGCATGAAGATTAGCTGGGCTGAGATGATCGACTTGCGACCTATTGTGCCTGAGAATGACTCTGCACCTCTTCACTGTTTCGGTACATTGCCTGATTCAAACAATACCCAACAAATGCTATGCATTCACTCAGCCTAGGCAAGGAAGAGGATACTTCCACCCTCCTTCCTATCCAGATCAATACTTCCAGGTACTTCCACCACACTCTGCAATAGGCACAGACTGCCATCAGCCTTCCAGGTAGGTGAACGAGTCTGGGTAAGGCACCAGTACACCACACATTGGCCCGCGGGTGTCAGCACGAAACCACTTTGGAGGCTGCCGATTTTTTTTTTCAACGGCACCCCACGCCGCGCGACCCCTCCAAGTTTTGCTTGTGGCGACAAAAACTTTCCGCAAGGTTGGGGCCCTGTACTTGCGGTTTAAGTCATCTGAACTGGGACAGGAAATGGGAATATCGAGAAAACTGATGCCACAGTACTTTGGCCCTTGGAAATTTCTAGACGTAGTCGGGGATGCACCGGACAAGCCAACTTATGTCATTCGAATCCCTGAACACTTACACACACACCCTGTTTTTCATGCCTAAACTGGCTCCTTTTGCTCAGACCGACAGATTTCCTTCAAGGAGATCAATGAACCGCAGATGCAGTACAGAGTTCGGTTCGGGCACTATCTTGATCCAAAAGAAGACCAGTGGTTCAAGAGAGAAGAGCTAATGAAACCTGCTCCACAGGTTATCTCAGGATATGAGAGAAGGTTGGAAGGGAAGCAGCCTGTGGATTGAAAACGGCGCAGTGGAGTATCGAAGTAAAGGAGGAGGGAGTGCAAGATATGCATCCTCGGCATGCCCGTGAGGGGCCCTTACAGCCAGCATGAGCCTGCCCTAAGTGGAGGCACGCCTCTGAAATTCAACGAGGCCTGAGATCATCAATTTTGCAAAGCTTTAGTTGGCGCCAGACAGTTGCCATGCACCAGTTGGTTACATAGGCCCTGCTCGTGATATTCAGAAGCATTCGTGAGCCTTCTAGGCTCTTCTGTGGAAGTCGGGAACACCTCACGTTTAAGCTGGGTGGTTGGGCGCGCCTAACCAATTCGCTCCCAGGCCACTGGCTGAACAAGCCTGGGCGCAGACACTTTGGCCCAACCTGAAGCTACTGGGCACAGTCCAGTTGATGTAGCTCAGTGCTTAGAGCACTGGTTGGAAATGCGCATTGTGGTATGAGGTTGCGGGTTCAAAACTCCGCAGCCTTGTGCATGAACACCGGCAGGCCGTTAGAATGACACACGGCTGGACACACACCCACATGGTAAGCTATCACACTGTAAGCTATTACAGACACTACCTGCGCACCACCCCTTGTCCACGGTGTTGTATGTCGGGTCTTGATACTGCATGGGCTCCTTGTCGCTGTTGCTTGTGGTTGTTCTGTTGATCTCCCCAGTCTGGCATATCACACACAGGTGCCGTTTGCGATTGTTGCTCAAACAGTAGTGTCATAGATCATGGCACATGATTCCCTCTACATAGTACTGCACATTCTGACCTTCGGACACAGCTTGGCCTGTCATCTCTTCAACGGTAGTGTCATAGATCAGGGCACATAGTTCCCTCTACATAGTACTGCACATTCTGACCTTCGGACACAGCTTGGCCTGTCATCTCTTCAACAAACACATAGTTCCCTCTACATAGTACTGCACATTCTGGCCTTCGGGCACATACATCTCGCTATACAGTTACACAGAGCACACATAGCCTTCGGGCAGGCACAAACATGGCTCGTGAACATATATACACATAGCCTACGGGCTCGTACAAACATCCATAGCCTCTGGTACTGGGCTGGGCCGCTGGGGGGCTCTATCAGGCATATGACGGGGTCTACTCACGCATGGCTTAGCTCTTCTTCATATGGGACGCTGGGCCCGATTCCCAGCACGTGCTGCTCTTCACGAATAGATTGGAGCATGTTTAAAAGGGTAGGGTAGGGATATAAGCCACTCCGGCTAGTCTGAGTTCCGCCTAGCGTGGGGTAAGTTAGGGGAAGGACGGTAGGATGTGTCCGTGGGTGCCGGCTTGCCTTGCTTAGGTACTCCTGCTGGGTAGACTCTCTCAATTGGGCCTGTAGAAGATTGCATGAGCCTGGTGTCTGAAGTTCCCATACGGCAAGGTTCGTCCGCTTCTGCTTCCACTAGGGCTGGGGGGTTGGCCCAGCCTTGGTGCTTGCCACTGCTGTCTGGTCCAAGTTGCCCTTGATGCCGGTAGGGTGATGGTCCTGAGTGTTGGTCAAACTGAGGTAGGGTAGTAGGGAAAGGGGGTGCGCTGGGAGTATTAACGTGGGGATGGGTAGGGTAGGTGGCCTATCCTGTCAGGACAACCATTGGCTGCCGCTACCAGCAATCACTG
>BFEA01000201.1:1231566-1247578 GCA_003427395.1 Chara braunii | reverse complement strand
GGGGGGGGGCAAAGAAGCTACTGAGCACACGCAGGCCCAGGCCAAGCAGTGAGCAGGCCAGGCCACTTCGATATAGAAGTGCCTTCCTGTGCAAGAGTCATTCGGGCACTTGGCAGTGCATGCGGCAGCGCTGCTGGAGCGAGTGCTCGCGTCTTGCTGTGCCAGCTTAAGAGCCTGGGCGCGCGGGGGTGTCTGTGGAAGCAGGGCACTGCAAGGTGGCAGCGCCATAGCCAAGCCCTCCATAGTCGGGCTTGGCTTGGATGGAGGTCAGCGGGGGTATGGTGGTGGTCCTTGGCTGTGAAGGCACATGGGTGGCGAAGACGGGGATGAGTAGAGAGGGAGAAGTGAGGAGGTGATGTGAGGGCACGTACCTGGTCGTGGAGGTCTACATGGTCGACATCTGCATGTACTTCGGTTGTTGCTGCTGATGTCAACTGGTTGCATTGTCATTTCGTAGGCTGATAGGGTAGCTGTAGGATTGTAGTCTGGGCGCTGAGCGCCAGTAGGAGGAAGAGCTTCGATAGCAGTGTTGGTGATGGCCAGCGGCCCAGCGTATGCTTTCATTGATAATTGAGTTCGATGCTCTGGTTCTCCTTTGGTGTAACATCAGTGCATTTCTGCTTTCTGGACAGTTTTCGACTACCTGGCATTCAGTGTGATTCGCAATCTGGAATTATATCATTTCGCTGTTGCTCATTTTCCTTCCACTATGTAAAGATTTGGTACAGACTCCAGAGTGAAATTTCGCGGTCAGATGTAACAAGAAAATTTCAGAGAAAAAGTGTAGTGATAGTTATGACTGGGTACCAATTTAAAGAAGAGCCCAAATATCGAATCTATGGCTATTGAAAATCAATGGCAACGAAATATATCATGACCGTGATTTTTTAGTGTAATTCTGAAAAAAGAGATGATGAATTCAATTCCTATTATTTCCAAGCATTACTACAAATTTGAAACTTCAGTTCTCCTTCTTTTTCTTTTTTTTTCTTCTTTTTTTCAGTTCTCATTGAATGACAACGATCAAATCCTAAAATCAGCAACACCATCCACTGTATCAGGAATAAAATTTGACAAAGCAAAAAATCATAGACTCAATGCCTCTAATCTCAACAAATGCTAACCAGAACAATCTAGAAAATTGTGACTTTTTCAGTTGGAGTCAATGGTCCTGATGTGAAACCATGCAGCTTTTTGGTAGATAGTCTGGAAACCGGGTTCAGCTGAGAAAACTAGATCTTAGAAGTTAAGCTGCCAGGACCTTTTTTTTTTTTTTTTTTTTGAAAAAAATGGCTCCATCTATTGGTGGGGAGCATCACCTGCTGGAAAGCGGGTCCAGCGTCCCTTACATGAATTGAATTTGAACCATTTCAGAAATAATAAATGACGATTCCGAAAGGGGAATCTCTTCACCTTGATCTAGGCGCCAGATTCTGCTATTTCCTGCTAATTCCTCTTTCTCTCTACATCCCCAACCCACACCGTACACTCTGGAGAAATCGAAACCTAGTCATTTCCTAAAGCATATCATTCAATCTCAACCATTGCCAATTCCGAGGGAGGGAAGGGATGAAGGAAACAATCTGGGGATCTAAGTGTGACTCCTGGTTGAAGTGAAAACCAATCCCTGAAGTTCAGGTGGAAGTCTCGCTTTAGAGGTTCCTCCTGCACTTCTCCTCCTGGCCATTTCACTTCTCCCAAGCTTCTCCCTTCAGCACCCCCCAGCCAGTCCAGATTGAATTTTTGGACCATAACCCGGCATCGTCTGATGTAATTAGCTCTAAGGACTAGGCTCATCAAGACAATGTCTCTTCGCTGCCATTTATGCAAACATCTATGTCTGGCCTAGTTCAAGTGTCGATTCCTTAGCTTCCCCATTGATGTATTGCAGCTCTTCTTCCTTTTTTTTTCTTTTTTTCTTTTTTCTTTTTTTCTTTTTTCTTTTTTTCTTTTTTTTTTATATGAAAACATCAACGACGGATGTAGAAGGGGTGCTGGTAACAGCAGACACCCATTCTACAGGCCCCGTTATTGGATGGCTCCGTTCCATTGGCGAGGAGCTGCACCTGCTGGAAACCGGGTTCAGTGTCCCTTCACAGTATTATAAAAGAGCCAAAGTTGTAGATTTTACAGGTTTTACCCATATCCACATTCACATCAGGTGAACCCCTTAGTGAAGAAGGTTCCCAGTCCCGGTAGTCAGTCTGAGCACTGTTCCCCGGACAGAGCCGGCAGCAGGAAATCTCTGAGTTCATAAGTGAGTCGAGGATGCAGCTTTTGCACATATTGTACTCTCGCATGCCGTTTGTCCAATGTCCTGTGTCAACTGTCTCTCTTGTCCTCTGACCGGTTGTTCACCTCAGAGGCCTCAAGACGTCCAGTTGTCCCCATCGTCTGCAGCAGCGGTAGAGATGGCGGGATGGTAGGGGATCAGGGGGCCGGAACGGAGCCAAAAGGAGATGGTGGCGAGGGTAGCGGGAGGGAGGCGGGAGGGGGTTACTGCAGGGCGGGGGCAGGGGCCATTGTATGATGGGGGTTCTGAGGGATCAACAGAACGTTGGTCGGGAGGTACGGGACTGCAAAGTCATCCAGGGGTCTCCTTTGCCACGAGGGTTCGTCCGCCCTCCAGTTTTTCCATCGTATGTTGAGGCCATCTAGCAGTTTGGATAAGGCATGGTGCGGAACCTGCCAGATGTGGCAGTAGGACTCCCGCAAAGCCTCCATAAGAGTGGGGTCTCTTTCGTCGTGATAGTCCTGTTTCATAGTCTTCCAGGCATGTTGTGTGCGGGACCTGATCTCTTCTTCTATCGCCTGTTGCGCTTGCTGCAGACCAAACTGATGGTCTTTTCTCTCAAAGGAGCACCTAACTCTCCAGGCTTGCATGAGGATGTGTAGCCTCATTTACAAGAAGAGGTTAGTGGCAAATGGAGTCCACTGCGCTAGCATTGTTGATTTTTGCCCAGCAGGATGAGGCCCAGGTCCCACGGGATATGGATGTCCGTGAGTGAACGGAACGGCGTCCCACCACCTCCATATTTGGGCAACCATCGGGCACGCCAGCAGGCAGTGCTCGAGTGTTGCCCTGGCCGGCTGTGTCACCCTGCCACAGTAGGTGCAGATGGGGGACAACAGGCCTTTCTGCTCAAGGTCTGTTCTTCAGACGATCCAATCGGGGATGGGGAGACAACGGTGTACGATTTTCCATAGCAGGGACCTGAGGCTTGTGGGCATTATTTGGAAATACTTGGCCCAAGGGAGGTTGTTCAGCAGTTGTGGATTCACCAGTGAATCTCGCTCCCATCTCTGTAAAATTGTCTGTCCAATCTGCTGCTGTGGGCGTGATGCTTTGTACCCCCTTTTGACAGTGTAATCCCAATGTGCATGGTTTGTTGGCCCGTCCATGCCCAGTCGTCCAGGTCAAAGGGAAGTCGGGCAATTGGTGTGGTAGGCTCCTATGCATGGTGGCCATTGTCCTGGTCGCCTGCCACTCTCACATTTATCAGCCCCGCCTACGGTTCTGTGGTATCCAAGTTTTCATTGCGGGCCAGTTGAGAGAACCCAGTGGCTCCCTCCGCTCCCTCGGTACAGAACATAGTCAAAGGTGTACGACGGTGAACCAGATTGTCCAGCAGGTGAATGTTGCTAGTATCATCGTTATCATCACTATTACCATTATCACCATCTTCATCATGAGAGACGCTGAGCCCGGTTCTCAGCAATTTCGGTTTGGTTACTCTGGGTAGACTGTGAGGACCCCGGCCTCAATTTCCCTTAAGTTTTTGGTAATATCAGCCTTGGGCACTGCGCCCGTTTTAAAAAAAAAAAAAAAAAAAAAAGAACCAACAGTAGATTGGTGGGGAGCTGCACCTGTCTCTTATACACATCTAGATGTGTATAAGAGACAGGCGTAAAGGCTCCCAATGTGCACCTCCCACCTTTAGTGTTGTGCACCCTATAGACAGTCGCCGGTCTGGGCAGGTCAACGTACCTGACCACCCAGTTCTGTGGTTGAATCGTCGGGCTGGCTTTGAGGGTTTACAACCAAGCTAGAGGAAGGGCATCTATCACTTGCCAGGCCTTTTCGTCCACGTTCCTTACGTGCTTCAGCTTGGCCTACAGTTGCTCCGGCATGGCCCAGTTCTGCTCGACTGGGTCCCAGAGATCACCGACCGTGTATATTCCTTTCTTTGCCCAGGTGAGCCAGGGAGAGTTAGCTGTGAGCAGAAATGGGTTGCCAGCTTCGTCCAGAATGAAAGGGTTGTCGAACAGCGGTTGTCTCCATATGGAGTGTCATCCATTGGGTGGACACTTTGTTTGGGGCTCCTCCACGGTTTTAGCATGTATGGCCAGAGGGGATCATGGGGGATGTCCTGCCTGGTGGCCTGCGCCGCACCTGTTGCATACCTGTGTGACTGTGTCGGCGGGGGCCCGAGATTGTCCAGTGGTTGTTGGTCAACCATTGAAAGGGGTGCACCCGGTTAGGGGACACAAATCCAGGTGCCAGACCGGCTATCTGCACACAGGCCAGGGGGGTGCAAAATGTCAATTCCTACGAGAAGTCTGGTTAGCTCCTTGAAAATCATGGCCTCACTCTTCCTTTCAGGGTCCAGTATCCTCAACCCCCCTTTGGCGCTTGGTTGTGTGAGGGTGTCTCAGCTCACCCTGGTCATGCAACTCTCCAATTTGGCGTTATTTCTCCTCAGATACGTTGTGAGCGCCTCTCAGCCTGGTATATTGTTGTGGTTTCAGTGGCCACACTGCCAGATTGTATCATATGGCCGCGAGGATAGCATTGTTGATTGCCAGTTTCCGGCCCACCAGTGATGTGTGCAGTTTTTCCCATCTTACCAGGCAGTCAATGGTCGTGTTCACCAGGATGTCCCCGTGGTCCAGCGGAGGTCCATTGCCATTAGCCTCACTCCCAAGATCCTGATGGTGTTTTCCTTTCTTGCCCATGATACATGGGTCCGATGGGGGGGCAAGTCTTGAGGGTGGAGCCACCAGCCCTCTGTCTTAGAGCCCCAATTCACTTTCATGGCTGCCGCCAGTGAGAAAAGATGTATGATTTGGATTAGGGCCTGAAGGTCGTTGGTGTCTGCACGTATGAGGACCATGAGGTCGTCTGGGAACAACAACGTCACTGGGATAAGGCGGTCCCGGATATCCGGGATGGGGACTTCACTAATTTCTGGGTGGGCTCTAATCAATGCTGCGATGGCCTCCATGGCTATTACGAAGAGAAGGGGCGCGATGGATCCCCTGGACGTACCGACCTTTGCAGTGTTATCGTCAGCAAAAGGTGGTCAATGAGAATTATGTTTGTAATGGCCGATCTATGAAGGAGTTGCAACTAGTAGCAGAAATCAGGACTATAGTGCATTTTGGTGAGGCACATATCCAAGAAGTCTCAGTCAGCGTGGTCATACGCTTTGAAATCTATAAATAGGATAGTCGTTTGGGCGTTGCATTCGCGTGCATACTTGATAGTCTCATTGACCAAAAGGATGTTGTCCTGAATATTGCGATTGGGAAAAAATCTCGTCCGATCGGGATGGATCAACATATTCACGAACGGTAACAGGCGGATGGTGAGTGCCTTGACCACCAGTTTGTAGGGGTTTGGGAGGAGAGTGATAGGTCTATAGTTTTTTATGTCCTCCTTGCCCTCCATTTTGTAGAGGAGTGTGGTCACTCCTTGACCAATCATGCCCCCAAAGGAGCCCTCCTTTTGGACAATCGTTATATACTCCATCAGATCATCCTTGAGGGGGTCCCAAAAGTGCACCCAGGATTCCTTTGGAAAGGACTTCGAAGGAGTCAATCCCGGGCACCTTCTCGTCCTCCATATCGTATAAGGCTGCTCATATTTCGTTCGGTGAGAGTAGCTTATCCATGTAGTTTTTTGTGTTGGTGTAAGGCGTGATTTCACGGCTTGAAATAACTCTTCCCTAGCTTGACAGACGCCCACCGTGTTCTTGTTGGGGTTTCGAGATGTGAACAAGTCTTTGTAGTATTTGACGGCGTAATCTGCTATAGTATAAGCAATGGTAGTGACAAATGCAGTGTCGTCCAGTGGGTGTCTTAGCCTGGAGACAATAGAGGCCCTCGTTCGGGCTTTTGCCTTGTTAAGGAAGGACCTCGTCACTGTTTCGTCCATGTGTTCCCATCTGATTCTGGCTTGTATCCTCCATGCCTGCGACTGTCTTTCTAGATAGGCTTGGAGGTGGTCTCTCGCCTCTTGCAGCTTTTCAAAGGAGGGGATGTGCGGGGGGTCGTCCATGTGTTCGTCATCCCAATCTTCAAGTTTTTGCATGAGATGATCAAGGATCGCCTTGCGGTCCCTTGCACACTGAATGAAGAGTTTCTTGGCCCTGTCTCTCAGTTGAGCAATGTCGTCGTTGAACCAAGCGACAGTTTGTCGTGCTTCCGGTTGTGGTTTTCTAGACCGCCAATATTGTCATAATTCATGAACTATGTCCTCAAATTTGGTGAGGGGACGCAGTGAAGTGTTAAATTTATAGAACCCGGGCCCCTCTTAACATGAGTATGGTAGGAGAGACCCGGCGTTATCATTCTGTGATCAAAGAATTTGTTGGGGTTGATTGCAACTATCACTGCAGTCGTAACCAAGCCCATCAGATCCTTAAATACCAGAGTGAGGTCTATACGCGAGTTGGCGAAGCCTCAGTCCCCTCTAGAAGACAGGCATGTGTAAGCTTTTCGGGCGGGGTGCAGCACTCTGTAGGCATCTTCCAATTCCCTATCTACCATCAGTTGTCTTAGCATCAGCATGTCCGGGCCCAGGTCCGGCTGCAAGAGTGTTGCCAGGTCCGATCGTTGGGAGGTGGACCTTCGGTCCATCGCTGGATCCTGGGTGGTGTTGAAGTTTTCGGCCATTATGATCGGGGCATCATCTGGCATGTGCTGGTGTAGGGTACGCCAGAGGTCGACCCTCTCGGTGGGATCATTGGGTGCATACACATTGACAAGATAGAACTCATCCTCCTCATATGCCACTTTGAGGCACACCCACCTTCATTGTTGGTGGTCGTGTTGCACTGACACCGGTCCGAGTCTTGAGGACGGCGGCAACAATATTGCCACTCCCATCGACACTATGTCTATTCCAGTGTTGAATAACATGTGTAGGGTCAAATGAATTTGGCTTTTGCTGCATGTTTAGGAATGTCCTGGAGGTACATTTCTTGGACGCACACTGCGTCAGGCCACCCGCCAGTGACTGACCTTTTGATCATATCCCATATGGCATTTTTCTTATCTTTTGTGGCTTGGATAAGGCCATTGACATTCAGCGAGCGAATGTCTATATCTGCACGGGCCAGCTTAGCCGCCCATTGGGGGAGCTTTCTAATCCGGGGGAAGACAGGGGGGGATGGGGGTAGTGGAAGTGGGCGTTGGAGGTGAGCGAGCCGGGGTGCGGCCATCCACCGGGCCTGTGCAGTCGGGGGGGTGGGCGATGATGATGAAGATACTGATGCTAATAAGCCTGTTGAAGATGATGATGATGATGTTAATCTAAGATAATCCGTAAAAAATTGTGAACTACATCAGCAAAACTTGGCCTCATAATCCATGAGCAACTGCTAGAGTCCTAGGCTACCCTATATCGGATGCAACACTACCAGGACGAAATCATCCTAACCAATATCAGCCATAGTTGTTGTATTCTCACTACCAAGACTGTACATGGCCCCTGAGGTTGTCTTGGAAGCCCTCCCCTAGTTCGCCATTGGATTCCCTTTCTCCCTCAACGAATCCCAGATCACTCTACCAGGCCTTACGCTTCAAACAGGTCACAGGGCAAACGCCCCAGCACCGGTCAGCGTCGCTCTAGCATCGACAAACCAAGAGCACAAAACACCACAGCTCTTACAAGGCATCAGCCAGGATTCAGCCATCTCTGAAATTATGTATCCAGTTTGAAAAAAAACAGATGCCGCCTGAGATGTATAGAAGCCAGATATGCTTGACATAGCATGATTAGTAATTTACTACGCTTGTCCTGGATCTTTAAAGACGACCGCCAGTCTCCCTATCAAGTATGTAGCACTGATTGATGATTAATGATGATTAGTTTGTGCTACACTCGTAGCACAGATTGTAGCACATAACATAGAAAATCCCCTCCGCGATTAATGATAATTAGTTTTGTGCTGCATGCGTAGCACAGATTGTAGCACATAACATAGGATTTTCTATGTTATGTGCTACGCGTGTAGCACAAAACTAATCATCATTAATCGGCCTCCATCCCACCCTGTCCCGTCGCTGCCTCCGCTGAAAAAGAATGTCGTACCTGTAGGCATACCTCATCGGCCCCAACTGGGAACAGTCCCACTCTCTCCCCCTGTAACCCCAGAGGCATCCAGTTCCCTCCCAAAGTATGTCTCTCCCTACCTCTTACCCTAATCTGCCCCTGCTGAGGTTCAATGTCTCCACTCACATCTACCTGAGCCCCAGAATAGAGTATCCCCCACAAATCTACCCTCGCCCCTCCAGGGCATTCACCACCCGCCTTGTGAAGCCCCTGCAGAGTAGAGCTCACTCCCTCCATAAAACCATCCTACCAAATTTCAAAAAGTAATTGAAACCACATACGGGAGAAGATAAGAATTTCTAGTGGAGGAAACATGCACGAGAGATTTAGAAATCCTGATTTCTGGCAAATAAGAATTAAAATTAGAACTATATACTATGGAAGAATACTATGGAAATTCCAGGAAAAGATCAGCCTGAGGCCTGAAATGCCTGGAAACAGATTGAAGGAATCCAGGAATTCATTAATTAGAAATGAATTAATTAGAACTTGTTGGTATTAAAGGGGACCTTTAGGGTTAATTTAGGAAAATCCAGGATTTGAAGATAACGATGATCGGGTATATATTGGGATTTTAGTTGGGATATTAATAAAGATGATAATTATGATGATGATTGGGTTGGTACTTTGTAGGAGATTAGTAGGTTGATGATTAGACAGATGGAAGATTGATGCTTGATTGACAATTGATTGGCGATTGATGATGGTTCAAGACTAATTAGAAACTAGTAACATGTGTACTTCAACCCTCCTCACAACACCCATCCCAACCCCCTCATCCCCTGTCCCACCCCTCCTCTCCCCCCGCTCTCCCTCCTACTTCCCTCCCTTCACCATATGTCGACCCCACCCACCCGCATCCCTCCCCGACTTTCAGAGGTCGTCACTCCACTTCTCCTGTACCACGGACAACAAAAGGAGAGTAGAGCATCAAAGAGCTGAGCAGAGGCGAGGAATGAGTAGGGGGAGTCGAAATAATAGAGGAGGGAAAGGAAGAGGAGATGGAGACCAGGAGATGAGAAGACATGAGGAGGTGGAGCAAGAGGGAAGGGAGGAGGGGAGAGAGATGGTAGGAGAAAGAAAAAAAAATGATAATGATGATAATGGTGGTGATGATGATGATGATGCAGCCCTTTGATGATGATTGTTGTTGTTATCCTGCTCCTGATGATGATGATGACGGCAACGATGATGATGGTGACAGCCCTCCATTACAGAAGA
This sequence comes from Chara braunii, assembly GCA_003427395.1. NCBI lineage: Eukaryota > Viridiplantae > Streptophyta > Charophyceae > Charales > Characeae > Chara > Chara braunii. The sequence continues at coordinate 1,238,019 of BFEA01000201.1, read as the reverse complement.
TGCTGGTGATGATGTGTCGGCCGATCATGCTCCTCCATTGAATGTAACCTCCCCATCAGCAAGATGCACTCTCCCACACTCCACGAGACATCGCCCCCGTAACCGTGAGTCTTTGTCTGCTTGACGAGCGGTATCCTACGAGCCACCGGCGAGCATTGCCGCCTTGATGATGCAAAACCACTTCTGGGGTCACACATCCTCGCTTCCCTTAGCTATGTCAGCCTGTGACATCAGCTGGTTGGCGCGCAGCAAGAGAAGCCACAAGCGAGAAGGAATCCTACCATGTGGCTCCCAACAAGCACTTAACCCCCGTTCATTAGTGAAAAAATGTGTGCGTGTACGCTCAGGTGCCTGTGCACTTACACACGCCCACATTTTCGCACTCACACAGGCACGCACGTGCGTGCTCGCGCGACCTCCGGCGCTTGCAGGCAAACGCGCGCCCACGTGCACAAACTCACGCGCTCGTGCGCACACCCGCACCTGCACCATTGGCTTGTGATCTGCCGAGATGGACCCCCCTGGCGGTTAACAAGCCGCGACAATGATGAACGAATGGGCCACTTGGGGAGTCCCCAAAGGCATCCAACTAGAATTGCAATGCAACCAACTTTTGGCTGAGGGTCACTTTCCTTATAAATTTGGAAAAGGAAAACAAACAAAAAAAACAGAACATACCCCTTGGAAGTCAAAACCCCTTTGACCCCCTTTTAAAACCCATGTATATCCCCCTTCCCCCCTCGTTAACCTATGTATACTCCCTCTACAAGGCACTCTGCCCATGACACATTCAAATATAACGCCCGGGAGTTCTACTCGAATATAATGCCCAGGCTTTATATTTGAAGGCATGTTCTATTCAGAAAAAAAGTGAGTAAAAACAAAAATCTGATTTTTTTTCAATAGTTATTTTCGGGTGAAGACAGTAGGTCTGGCAGCCATTAGTCACAAACCCCACCCCTGCGCCCTGGGGGACCGTGACGCGTGGGCGGATGAGCACATACACAAAATAATATGCGTGCCTCTTTCGTTAAACCACCAGCACACTCGAGCGTGGAGGCACCTTACTGCGCCCCAAGCTTTTCTGGACCGCCAGCGGCACACTTCTTTTCTTTTTTGGCTGGCGCTGCCAGCCATGGTTGTGGTCCGGTGGGCCGAGCCATTACTACAGTGCGGTGGCGATGAGTTGTTTTTTCTGCAAGACTGGGGCCGTGTACTCGCGGTTTAAGGCAGGAGTGAGACAGTTAAACCACCAGTACTTCCTTTTTCTTTTTTTCTTTTTTCAAGTCCAGGATGTTGTAGAGGCTAATTACCAGGCACACAGGGATCACCAGTAGCGATGAGCCATTCGCAGTCCTAAGATACGAGGTCACCTCCCACCCTACCACTCATCAATACTCCCAGCGTACCCCCTAACCCAACTATCTTACCTCAGTGTAACCCACTCAGGACCATCACCCAACCGCTAGGTGGGTGACTTGGACCAGACAGTAGTGATAGGCACCAAGGCTAGCTATTACCCCAGCCCCAGTGGAAGCGAAATCGGACAGGCCTCGCTGTACGGGAACTTCGGACGCTAGGCACCACTATATTCTACCAACCTCGTATCCTTATTGTAGAGATCATAGACCCCTGGGTTTTATTTTCGGGGACAGCTAACTAGCAGTCAGTACCCCAGCAAGACAGCCTACTGTCCTTCCCCTAGCTTACCCAAGGCCAGGCGGAACTCAGACTGACAGTCCTACCGTCCTTCCCGTAGCTTGCCCCTATCTTGGCTAGGTGGAACTCAGACCTGCTGGGGTAACTACCGTATTCTATACCCTAGAGTCTAAGTCTATTCTACCCCTCCCCCACTCAACTGTAGACGCATGTCAGCCCTTAGGCCATATGTATGTGCTCAGGAAGCCAGGGATGTAGGCTATTTAATATGATGTATGTGTATATATATCCAGAAGCCAGTTGTATACCCGAAGGCAGTATGAATCATATATGGGGCCGAAGGCCATATGTCAGCACTATATGTGTGTTGAGAATACCATGTATATCAAGCTCGAACCCGTGACATGTGAGATGTAACCGGAAGACTCAACCGTATGAGCAACAATCGGAAATAGCATGTGTGTGTGGTATATCAGACTGGGGAGGAGAATCGAACGACCAAGACCAACACCCCAAGCAAGCCCTGTGGAACCCAGAACCAGCATGCAACACCCGGGACTTGATCCCCTGACCAATACAGGCAAGGTCTGTAATCATAACCACGTAGTGGTCAGAGGATAGTGTATGTCCAGCCGTGCGTCATTCTAACGCCCTGCCGGTGTCCATGCGCAAGGCTGCAGATTTGAACCCACAACCTCATACCACAATGCGCACTTCCAACCGGTGCTCTAACCACTGAGCTACATCAAAAAAGTCGTAGCCGTTAACAAGCCACAATTTTGGGAACGTACCGGCCACTACAGGAGCGCAAAAATTCATTTGAGTAGAAACGTTTCTACTTTATCTTTTCCCATGGCCGATAGCTGGGGCAAGTAACACTGACTCAAGTAACATCTTTTTAAAGTTTTTTTTTGTTTTGTTTTGTTTTCCTTAAACAGAGGCTCCGTCTATTGGTGGGGAGCAACACCTGCTGGAAACCCGGTCCAGCGTCCCATTTACAAAGTTATCGAAAGAGTTTGGAACAAAGGCCTGAGGACTCTGAATTCCACCAGCATTGATTGCCCGGGGAAAAAAACGGGGATTAATTGAGTGGACTACTTCTGACTAAGCATACAAGGGTTACTGCCCTCCAGAGTTGAATGTACCAACACACAAGCCATCCAGTCAACTCAGGCGCACCCATGCACACCCATGCAGCTTGTGAGAAACTTAATGATTGTGGAGGGGCCTTCGGCAAGCAATGCCCGGGGGGCACCGGGGAGGCTTATCTCAGGCTCGTCTGATCCAGTCTTATTGCACTCTTGTCGTGATCTTGTCGTGATCATGTCATGATCATGTCGTGATCCTGCCGTGATCATGTCATGATCATGTCGTGATCCTGTCGTGATCATGTCGCACTCTTTGCAGCCGGGTCATGTAAGGACTTCCATCAGGGTCAGGGGGTGAGGGGGGAACGGGCCTGGGAAATCAGATGGGGGCCTCATCGGGAAGGTTGGGTCAATGTGGGTCCAGTCATTGAAGATGAGTCTATAATCTCTCGAGATTCCTTGCTCTGTTGCAGCGGCCCGATCCCCTGTCTACTCAATTTGAGCCATCCATCCGCCCCGTTGTCCGCCCAACCATTCCATACAGAGCCCCGTAATCGCCCTCTTTATATCCCGATCTGTCTGAAAGATGTCTAACTGCGGCTTAAGGTCACTCCATCTACGCGTCATTTCCAATTGCACTAGTTCCCTTATCTGCCTTGTCGGTTCAGGGCCCTCGATCTTAACCCCCTCCAAGACTAGAAGGCAACACTGCCACCAAAGCACCCATAGGACAGACCGTCTACCCAAGCTATACAAGTTACTCACATAGGAGGGGCCACTTTCCATTGTTGGACAGTGTCCAGCCAGTATGGTTTGCCAAGACCACAGCCAGGGGGTGTCCGGTGCCGCTTTCCTCCAAATGTGGTCCCACCATTGCCACATCAGCACAGACACTGGGCACTGCATAAAGATGTGCTCGATAGTTTCTTTTTTTTTGGCATTGGGAATGCAGCCAAGCATCGGTGGCACCACGAATGCGCTTTCCCCTTTTGTTCCAGATGTGTATAGTCGATCAGCCAAGCATTTGTCGACAGGCAACGATGGTTAATTTGCCATTGCAATGACGTGATTTTTGTTGGCCTGGTTTTGTTCCATTAAACCACTTAATGAGGGTGAGGAGGGATCGATCCACATTCAGGTGTTGGGCCCATCTATCATTAATTTGGTCCCTTAATAATCTTTTGGGTGTAAGCATCCTATATATGGATCTGACAGATACAGTGTTTAGGTGGATTTTTTTACCAGTCGCCGCTGCTATCCCCCGGGCCGCCTGTCATTGCCATTCCTCGGGGTCGATCGCAAGTTCATGCATCGGCGTTTGGGGAAGAAAGACCTTGAAATCTTGTTCCTCCCGCAACACTCTAGCGGCGATTCTCCTGCCCAGTCCCTACCCTGGGCTGGACCATAATATGTGTAAGATGACGTTGACTTTTCGCAAGTGGTCGGACCAAGGCCCGGGCTTCTACAAACTAAACGCCTCTTTGCTCCGTCTCAAATCGTTTCAGTAGTACTTGACCCAGGTCTGGGCATATTGGAAAGAACGCTACTCTGAAGTAGACTCCTGCCTGACATGGTTCAACAATGGCCTGTTTTTTGGGCCAAAAAATGCAACGAGTTCTCTAAACAACTGTCCAAATAGCGAAATTGGCACGAAATAGACTTGCTAAATCAACTCCAAGAATTGGAACAGCAACCAACATCACAAGACTCGGACCACTACATACAGACCATTCAGGCAATAAAAGCCCAGTTATTCCACCAAGCTCAATATCGATGGCAGGGTGCCTGAATTCGTGGCAAACTCTCTTCGGCCTTGCCCATGCCAAAGCAAAACTCACAGTCGTGGAAGCACTAAATGGACCGGGGGGGGTCAGAAACCCACCCTATTATCACAACTGCAGGATGTGTAAAAATTGCTCGAGACTTTTTTAAGGATCTCTTTGCAACTCACATTCCTCCTACTGATGAGGAGACCCGTCGGAAACAAGTTGAGGACTTTCTTCAAACTATTGACAGGTCTCTCTCCCTTGAACAGAAAGAGCGGCTCGAGGCTCCCCTGACCAAGGAAGAAATATGGACGACCCTCCTACAGATGGGGGAGGAAAAAACCCCAAGGTTGGATGACTTACCGAAGGAATTTTGGGAAACAATGTGGGATTGTATGAACCCTGATCTTATGGAATATTATAATGGAGTCTGGTGCACAGGGGACATGGGAGAGTTAGTTGGTCAAGGGGTATTGTCCTTATTATATGAAAAAGGAGATAAGTTCAATACATGGAACTATAGACTCATTACCCTCTTGACCGTTACCTATAAAATGTTGCCCAAGGCCCTGGCAAATAGGATGATCCCAGTCCTAAAAAGGGTGATCCATCCATCACAGACAGGGTTCATCCAGCACAGACAAATTCACGAAAGTATCTTGCCGGTCACCAAGGTGACTCAAGTGACGTCAATGTAAAGGGTTCTTTGAGTGCTTAGGGAGGGCTTGAACAATCAACTACCATCAAGGTCTGAACCACCCGAGAATTGAAAAAGTTCAATGAAACACACTACCATAACGCCCCCTTACCTCTTTGGCCTTGTCTCCCTACCTGTTTGCAGAAGAAAAATAAAATAAAATAATAATAATAAAAATATATATATAAAACACTTGAAAGTTAAAAAAGTCCATCATTATGATATAACAGCCCAGTGAACTGCAGGCAGAAAAAGAGAGAAGGAGAAAAAATGGGGACTGTCCTTCAGGACGTCCGTCGAATTTGAAACAATACAGAGAAAACCGGGGGATGGTGACAGATGTCAGATGGACAGAGAAGTCAATGGTGTGTTGGTGTCCATCCCTAAGATTATGGTCTTCGGAGGAGGAAGAGCAGGAGGTGGGGCAACCAGGAATAATTGTTTGAGACACATGGCAGTATTCAGAGGGAGGGAAGGAGGTTTGCTTTCTTTCTTCTCTTTTTATTGAAAACTCAGGATGCCTTGAGCCGCCTACAACCTAGGGGCAGCCCCTATTCCTAAGTCTGCATTGTTGCTGCACTCCATCCAGTATTGGTGGGGAGTATCAGTCCTGCTGGCAGTTGGGGCCAGCTTCGCTTCACGGACCATTTTCACACAAAGCAACACAGGCGGAACAAACACAAAAAAAAGGGCAAGTCCGGTTGTGGCACAAACGAGTTTGAAAAGGGCAACAAAACAACACACTGGCAACAAACTCGCGGGCCGAGTTTAAAAGGGCAACAAAAGCATCCCGCGCCGAGTTTGAAAAGGGCAAGAAACTCGCGCACCGAGTTTGAAAAGGGCAACAAAGTCACACACGGGCCACAGCCATTTGTACCGATATCGCCGCCGATATTGCCCTTTTCCAACTCTGCACGCACATGTTTTTTTTGCCCTTTCGAAACTGAAAGTGCCAAACAAGTCCTGGAATTCCTGACATTCTTGAGGGGGTGCCTCTTCAGTTCACTTCAGGGAGTGCCAAACAATTCCTGACATTTTATTTTTTTTTCGCCCCCCCTCCCCCCAACACACACTGGGCCCATCTATTCTGGGGGGCGGTTGCTTATCACCGGCAGGCAAAAAAATCAGACCATGGACATGCCAAACAAGTCCTGGAATTCTGCACTTGACATCCCGTCATAGTCTCTCTCTCTCTCTCTCTCTCTCTCTCTCTCTCTCTCTCTCTCTCTCTCTCTCTCTCTTT
>BFEA01000201.1:1210105-1226303 GCA_003427395.1 Chara braunii | reverse complement strand
CTGGTTAAGAGAGTTAACTAATCGCGCAGCCGGAATTTATAGCGTGCATGCATGCGCGAAGAACACGGAATTACAAGGACTTAGAAGAAGGGAAGGGGAAGGGTTTGCCTACTTCTGCATGGTCTGATCGCGGCGTGGGGGACGTAGCCGCTCTGATCCGATCATGCAGACCGCGGCTACCAAAAACGCAGCAAAAGAAAGAGAAGAAGGGCGGGAAAGACGAAGCGCAAGAAGAAAGATACAGCTACAATGGCGCCCGCCCAAAATTACAGTTACACACACGATTAAAGGCGCCTACTAATCAGAGTTCTGTTATAGCCGCATGAAGAAGCGCGTAGACAAAAAGCGTTGCGCGGCAAGGAAAATCCTAATTACGAAATTCCTAAATTCCTATCTAATGCGAAGAAGCAAAAAACACAAATGCCAAAAGCAAAAGTCCAAAATTCCGAGAGCCATCGGGGCTTGACAAAATTCGAAAAAGATTTAAAAGGAAAATTCAAAAAGAACGAAGCAAATTCCCGCGCGATGTTCGCGCCCAAAAGTTTGGAACCGAAACAAAAGAAACGACATCAACATTTATTAATCGCGCGCGGCAGCGCGCCAGCCATCCGGCCAACCAATCAATCAACCGGCCGTTTCAGGACACACCCAGCTCCGAACCCAGCCATTCGAAAAGAAGCGACGAAAAAGACGAAAAAGCAAGGACACTGATGCAATTTCCCACCGATCCCGACCTCCCGTAATTTGCCTAACCTTCCCAACTTAGGACCCCTCATTGCAACTGCGCAGAAAGTCGCGCGTTACAGAAAGTGGTTCGTCACATATGTGACGCCCAGGGGGTTCCAATATTAGCAAGCTCCTGCTTGCTTGTTGACACGTGTCGATTTCTCTATTCGACCGACAAGCGGGGCTCTTCTTTTTATGCCACTTACCGTTCAATTGAGTGTGGACGTCTTCCAACGTGGCATGCAAGCTCTACTACTATTTCCTCAGGAAGGGCTATTGACAATCCAAGGAGGGGGGGGGGGGTTCACACCCGCCGTAGACTGACACATGGCAGCCAACCATGCATCCGTGTAAAAAAAAGGAGGGTAGACCCTAGACGTTCCCGGGGAGCAGTCGAATCATCGAGGGTGGAGGTAGCGGATGGTTCAGGGTTAGAAGGGGCATGAATCGATTGATGGCGGGAGAGGCGAAATCAGGAAGGGTAGCGTACTGGAAGGAGCGATGGATGCGGGGGAAGCGAGGGACCTCATGAAGATGGCGAAAAGCGGCGATGTAATCGGGGTAGATGGTAGAAAGGGTCCGTCGCAGGGCGGCGTGAAAATCGTCGTAGTTTTCGCAGGCGGGAATAGTTCCAGATATAATACAGTATATTTCTATGTGGTTATATTCCCGCCAGTCTGCGCTAAACAGGAGCACATGAAGGAGGAAGGAATCAACCACAGAGCGGGTGGTGGCATGCGGATAAACGGAGACTAGAAGGCGGGTAGCGTAGAAATGGTAGAAAAGGTGATGGGGGAAAGGACACCAACCATCGGGGAACGGGGGTCTATCGGGAAGACGGGTAAGCATGAGGTAGTCACGGGGTCGGCGAGAGAACGACCGGGGACGAAGCCCGAACGCCGAGATCTTGATTTAGACGAATGGAGGATCGGGACGGGGAGCCAGAGGAAGTTGGCGATTCACTTCTTCTTCTTCGTCTCCGTGATCCCTCTGCTGCGGTTCCATCGTCTTCTTCTTTTGGCGGCTCCGGGTCACTCCACGGATCCCCGATCGATGGATCGACAGGAGAGACGTTTGTCGTGGGTCGCTTTCCCTCCGCGCTCTCCTGGCGCTTCCGCTTCCTCTGCTCTTCCTCCTCTTCGTTCTTTTTACCCGGCTGGCCCGAAGCTCAATCACGCGAAATCGCCCGAAGAATCGTGGCGCTAGCTTACCCTGGCGAGCACATTTCCTCACCTGCACGATGTCTCCCCATTTGTACTGGGGTCGTGGACCTGCGTTCCCGTTCCGGGCCTCGTAACTTCGGACATGTCGGCCATGGGCCAATTCGATCATTTTCTGGCGTTTTCGGGCTAGCCTGGGGAGAGATCATTCCATTAATTTAACTCTAGGTGTCGCTTGGCCTTGTCCCGAGCCGTGGCCATGGTGGGCCGTCGGTTCAGCGTGGATTCATCAGGGAGGCTTGGTATTGATACGCAAGCGACGCTATTGGTCCTTAATTGGAAGGGGCTTAGCCCCATCGATTCGTGAGGCGTTCTGCGATGGACCGCCAGGATGTGGTCGACGATATCCGGCCAGGGCCTTGAATCCCGCGCCGCGATGTTTTGTCGCAGCGCCGTCTTTATCACCCTATTCGTGTTTTCTACCAGTCCATTGGATTGTGACATGTGGGGTGCAGTATTCCGAATGGCGATGCCGTGTATGACCAGATTCCTCAGCACCTCTCCTCTGAATTCAGCCCCGTTATCGGTCAGGATCTCCTCCGTATCCTGGTGCATCCGGAGAAAACGGTTGACGTACCGTGCGATTTCGGCGGCTTGTCGCGTGCGACAAGGGTAGGCCTCGATCCATTTCGAAAAGTGATCGACAAATACCAACAGGACTGAATACTCACAGCTATTAGGACCAGGGGGCACCACTATACCGGTAGTATCCATGCTGACTCTTTGAAATGGCCATTCAACTACCGTTGGCGACGATGTACTTCACATCGTCGCGGATATTGGACCAGTACCACTATTTTTTGTCGATAGACGACTCCATGATCCGTACGGCGAAATGAGCCGCAGTTTCTTCATGTGTCGTCTTAACCCAATCGTACCTCATGAACGGATGCGGTACAACCATCCAAATCCCACTGCCATTAGTTTTCCTTTTTTCTAATCTACCCTCTATCCATCTGTAATCCCGAGCCCTCTCGTTAGCCCTCCTCCGATCTGCCTTGGTGAAATCCTGGAGGGGGTTGCCAACTAGGGTGGCAACCAAGGCAATATCAGTCCATACCTCGGCCCTTCTAAACCTTCGGGTCTTTTCCAACCCTTCTGACGTGGCATCCAAAAAGCGAGCCTCGGTCAGAATCTTGTCAGTCCGACACAAGGGGCACAACCACGGTTTACTGTCGTTTCTGTATTGGATGCACGAGCCACGGGCTCGTGCGACACACTGTCGACAATCTATCCATTCCGCATACCCTTCCCCGTTAGGACGCATGGAGATCGAGTACACGCGGGAGATAGCTTCGCAAAAATAGCAAAATTTGTCAGGCAGTAAGAGGAGGGACAGAGAGGAGAGGGGAAAAAGAGGGGTAGTGGGGTTACCTCCATCACCCATTGCCGCCGTTCTGCTTCTTGCCACGTGGGAGAACTGCCACTTGTCCGTACTTAGGCTCGTTTGTCAAGTCCGGCTCCTTCCACAGTGTAATTTCCTCGCCCTTTGGTACTTTAGCAGGCCGATGCAGACGTGTCAGTCCGTCCGCGTTGACGTGTCGCTCTGTCTTTCGATGAACGATATCGAAGTCGTATTCTTGTAGTCGCACCGCCCAACAGCCAATCATGCCTGTGTAATTAGTGAGCTTCTTCAACGCCAACAAAGGTTCGTGATCTGTTACGAGGCAAAACTTTTGTCCGTAGAGATACGGATGGAAGTGCTGGATTCCCCAGACTACTGCATAGCATTCGCCTTGAGGCGCCGAGTCATTCCTCCGCTCCTCTGGTACCGTGCGCGACGCGTACTCGATGACGTGTTCTTGAGGGTTGCGAAAGCCTGTTGGCGCTTCCGGTTGCCAGTCCGTGATGAGAATGAACTGCTTAGAGGGGTCCGGTCGGATCAAAATAGGAGACGTCGCCAGAGCGTCCTTGAGGGTTGCGAAAGCCTGTTGGCGCTCCGCGTCCCAGCTGAGAGGCTGGTCCTTCCGTAGCAGGTTCATTAGTGGTCGTGCAATCGCGGCGAAACCCTTGATGAAGTGACAATAGTACGATGCCAACCCCAAGAAGGCTCGAACCTGCGTCAGCGACGTGGGAACTGGGGCTTCTCTTATCGCCGCGACCTTTCTTGAGTCCGGCCGCAGTCCTCCACGTGTCACGACGTAGCCCAAGAACGAAAATTCCAAGAGGAAAAACTCGCTTTTCTCGAGCGTGATCTTGAACCCAGCGTCTCTCAGTGCTCCCAATGTCCACTCGATGTGTTGCGAGTGTCCGTGATAGGTCTCTGAGTAGATAAGGATATCATCCATGTACACGATCACGCAGAAGTTGATCATTCCCTGAGTTAGCCGCGTCTTGTTGACGAAGTTCTGGAATGTCATGTTCATCGCTCGTTGAAACGTGGCAGGCGCGTTGCAAATCCCCATCGGACATCGAACCCACTGCCACGTGCCCTCAAACAGTACAAAGGCCGTCTTGGGCCGATCTTCCTCCTTCACAAGAATGTGATGGAAGCCATGCCGAATATCAAACTTGCTGAAATAATTCGCGCAACCAATCGCATCCAACAAATCATCAATCCGGGGGAGAGGATACACATCTTTAATCGTGATTTCATTCAACTTGTGATAATCGATGCATATGCGAATTGATCCGTTTTTCTTTGGCACTAGCACTACGGGAAATGACCATGGTCCGGTGGCAGGTTCAATCCACCCGATGGCTTCGAATTCCCGAATTCATTCGAGAGCCTTTTTGCGTTTTATCAGGGAGTATCGGTACGACTTGCAGTGGATCGGGGAATGATTCCCCATCTGTATTTCGTGTTGAATAACTAAAGACAGACCAATGTCAGTGTCTGTCACGCTAATCGCTCCTCGATATTCCATCAGAATGTCCGCAATCAATCGATGAATCTCATCGGGTACGTACTGTGGCACGTGTAACTCAAAAGGTTGGTCCCAGATCCATACGTCTATCTGTTTCGTGCGTGCGGGTTTCGCCACATCGGGTCGGGGTGCAGAAATGAAGGAATGATCCGATCGCCAGTAGAACACCGTGGCCATCATCTGGGCGTCTTCTTCCCGACTGGCCACGTGTCCTTCTAGGGTGATTCCGTCACAGACATCCTGCCATGGTATGGTTTTAGTTACGATTTTTACTCCAAGTTCGTCTTAGTCAGCTTCGAGGCGCGCAGGGGGTTCCAAAGAACTGGCTTCTGCCCCCAAGCGCAACAGTCGCACTTCTTTTGCAGGTGTCGAGAGGGACCTTGGTAGATCCATAATGTCGCAGTAATGTTTTTTGTCGCTGTATCTGGCGAGAAGCGGGGTGATTCCTTCGTACAGGGTTTGAGGGGGTTCCAGAGAATCGACCATCCTCGAAATCTGTACGAGGGGTTCACCTAAAATCATTGCCTTAGCCCTTTGAATGTTTCGACTGGTTAGATGCATCGTTCTTGCGATCGTTCTGGGTGGCGGATAAAAAACGCGCTGTCGCACTAGCTTCAGGATCTCTGGGTCACTTTCGTCACTGTTGTCCGCCTCATTCGTTGATGACTCCCCATCCGCGGATTCTTCCCAGGAGATCATTCGGAGAGTCTCTGCCATCATCGGCGAGACCCGTGGGACTGCGTTGATGGTGGTACGAAGGGTTAGTCTTATAGGCACAGCATACGACTTTCCTCCTGTATTTCGGAGGATGATTGACCTTCGCTCGAAATCCAGGTTCGCTCGTAATGCCACAAGAGCGGGAAGTCCAAAAAGGACGTCGTAGGTATTTACATCTAGCACGACGACATCCGCCAGTGCGTGCACCTTTCCTAATCGGAAAGCGACGTTGGTCATCTTTCCCACTGTTTTAATATTTTCTTCGTCGGCCGAAACGAGCTGATCTTTCTCGGAAAGCATGATCAAATCATTTTTCCTACCTGCCCTCTCAACCACTCTCAGTGAGATAGTCAAAACCGCCGCTCCCGAATCGATGATTGCATTGTACGGAATTCCCCAAATTTCGATATCGCATTCTGCGGATTTCCACGGGATGGGTTTTATCCATAGGAAATGATCGACTTAATGGATTAACCCCACCTGAATCGGATCCGAAGTTCTTGCCGTTTTTTCCTGTGGTGTAAGTCCCTTCTTCACGTTCGTGCTCGGGTCAAGACGAATTGTTTCCGGTTCGCCTTACACTGTTGTAGCATTCGCTCATTGGCTTGTTCCGAGATCGAGAGCAAGTGGCCGATCGAAAGTGGAATCCGATGGTCCAAGGCTCGAACGATGTTAAGCACATCGATTTCCCCAGTGACGAAGGTGGGTCCTCCCGACTCCATCTCACCTGGAGAAGGTCGCCACTCCACCACTTCCTTCTGTTCTGAGGCCGGTCGGATTGTTCCGATCATTCCAAGCCCGGGATACCCCAGCGATACATACTGATCTAACGGAATGAGTTCAGCGGCTTCTTCTGTGGTAGCTAACGCACTTTCCCCACCCTCTACTTCTTCCATCAAAGCTCCTACTCGTCCTGGTCCGTTAGCGATGGGGGCCGCCGCCATCGGCGCGACCCCGACTCGTTGTTGCGGAGGCCAGTGGGGGCAATCACGGGCAGATGCCCTGGTTGATGACATGCATAACAGGCGTTTAGATTGTTTGCGGCTCCTCCGAGAACCGGCGCAGGGGCCAGCCCTTGTTGAATCGGAGGGGCACGCACTGCAATGGGCCTCATGTTTCTCATCATAGCTTCTATTCGAGCATTATGCTCCCGCTGTTCCTTTTTGCTTTCCTGGATTAAGCTAATTAGCTTAATAGTGAGCTCAAAAATGGTTGCGGACTCACTCGATCTTACAGGGCTCTCGACCGGTGGCGGGGGTAACGCCCTTACAGGTGTTGGTATTACAGGAACAGGGACGCTCGGAATCTCACTTGTGGTTAGTTGTTTGGGACCTATCTGCTCCAGATAGGTGACGGGTCCTGACACAAATCCCATATTTTCAAACTTGTTTTGTAACGCGGCCAGCTCAGCTCTCGCCCTCGCAAGTTCGGACGAATCTTCTTCCCTGGAATAATCTTCTCCTTCCAGGAAGTTCACTGCGAACTTCCGTTCCATTTCTTCCACAGCAGCCATGATCTGTTGCAGTGTGTGAGTGATGGGGGGAAATTGTTTTCGCAATTTAACCCTTATCGTTCGGCTGCGAAGGCCATCTATAAACAAATCTCTCCCGACTTGTTCGCCTCGCTCAGTCTTTACAAACATTCGGTAGAACCGGTTTTGATACTTTGCGACAGACTCGAGGGTTTTTTGTACTCGGTCTTTGATCATGTAAAGTGCTTGTTCTGGGTGGACATACTCAAACCGATTCAGGAAATCCCGTTCGAAGGTCGGGAGATCAACCCATACATAGGTACTAAACCAGTGATGAGCGTCTCCTCCTAACCGAGCAGGAATGTTTATCTGTGTTTCGTTATCATCGTATTGTTGCGCTCTAAGCGTGGCCAACCATGCTCCTGCGAGATGATGGGCTGGATCGAATAAATAGAGATCAGGCGGCGTCATGGGAGCCCGTGCTCGTGGGACGGGTTGGTTAGGATTTAGTTGATTAGCATTTTGTTGTGGGTTCGGGTTCTGTACATTAGCAGCCATTTTGGCTGCTCGTCAATTAGCCGATCTGCTTCGGGTGATGATAGGGTCGCGTCTATGCGCGTTCCGGGGCCGAGGCCGCCCTCGGTTAGCCAGATCGCCTAATTAACGTGCTGTCAATCCTAAGACCCAGCCACGTATCGGGCTCCGATACCAACCTCACGCCCAGCGCGACTTCCTGATCGGAGTAGGATGTGGGCCTGGAAGTGCGAAAAGGGGTGTGCCATAGATTTTTTGGAAGGTGGAGTCCCAGGTCAGAACTGAGATCTCCTTGTGGCGGGGTCTTTCGGGGGCACGGGTGCAATTTGGCGATAGCGAACGCGCKTGGGTTGCTTAAGGCCGGGCGAGCCACTGGTTCCGGGGACGGCGATTCGCGGGGAAGTCCCTCCGGGGAGGGGGCGGTTCCGAGGAGTCAGGCCGTCRGAAGTTGCCACGTGGCRTTGGTCGTTGCGCGTTCGRGTGGGGCCTCTGGGAGTCCGGGGTCCTCTGATTGCCGCGTCGTCGACAGTTTTCGCAGGGTGTGCTAGGCCAACATGGAGCTATGGCCGGCCACGGGACGACGCTGAGTTGATGATACGGAAGAAGAAGGCGAAAGGGAGGGAAACTGGTGGTGATAACGACAAATCCGGGGTGGATGAAATAGTAGGTATGATCCGGAGAAGGGAAATCAGAGCACCGGGGGTCGCTAGTGGTGGCGCAGTGAAATTCACGAGGACACAGTCGGTTCTCGGTTAGGCAGGGGTATCTCTGTCGGAGGAGGTTTACCCAAGGGGTGAAGTAATCCGGGTCGTATGATGAGTCGGAGTTCCAGGATCGTGTCATTGTGTCATTGCGGTGTTACGAGTTGCCTAGGGGCGGGCCCGTGGCGATTGCGATTGCCACGTGCGAGCCCGCGCAGGCCTTACGAATTAAGCCTGGCTTACGAGTGTTCGTACGGGGCGACTGCGCCGTTGCGGACCTCGGGTTGGCCCTGCTCAGTCAGACAATGCGTCGGTGATCAATGGTTCCGTTGGAATTGACGAGTCGTCGTCCGGGGATACGTGTAAGTGTGCAACTCAGATCGCGTTTTACACGTTTCCTCGCGCGGCGTTCGCCGGACTCGGCATCCTATCGTCTAATTATTCCGGGCTGTTTGGAGCATGCAAGATGCAACGATCACAATCATCTCAATCAAAAGACATGCGAAGACAAAGACAGGATTATCGATTGAGCAAAATTCCTATTCTACTTACGAGTGCGTCAATTGCGACAACCAAAAGCAAAGACAAGGATCTGGCAGAAAGATAAGTAATCAACCATGGCATCAATCCATCCATACGTTCAACAATCATACACACAGTGCCTCGGAGGTAGGAAAAATCGCAAGGACAAGTGTGAGCAAAACCCCAAGTCCAAATTTTGAAAAACAGAAATCGGGCAGTTCGCCGAGAGCCGAAATCAAAATTTTTATACACGAGACAGGAGGGAGAAAAGATAAAGAAATAGCAACTCCACGTTCATCAACCTCAACTCTCTCTCTCTCTCTCTCTTCTTCTCCGATGTGGACAGTCCGTCGTCGCGCACCAACCCACGAAGCCGTCACCCCGCTTAGTCATTCCGCACCCATCAGGTTCGCCCACGCCCACAGTCCGTCGTGGCCCGCGTCAACCCCGCGCGTAGGCACCAACTCGTCGGGTCGCCCGACTCCTGCTCTACTCACCTCTTATTTCGCTCGTGTGCCGCCCCTTCCTGATCGCGCAACCCCGAGCTTCCAACAGCTGGTTAAGAGAGTTAACTAATCGCGCAGCCGGAATTTATAGCGTGCATGCATGCGCGAAGAACACGGAATTACAAGGACTTAGAAGAAGGGAAGAGGGAGGGTTTGCCTACTTCTGCATGGTCTGATCACGGCGTGGGGGACGTAGCCGCTCTCCACGCATCGATCAGATCATGCAGACCGCGACTACCAAAAATGCAGCAAAAGAAAGAGAAGAAGGGCAGGAACGACGAAGCGCAATAAGAAAGATACAGTTACAATGGCGCCCGCCCAAAATTACAGTTACACACACGATTAAAGGCGCCTACTAATCAGAGTTCCGTTGCAGCTGCATGAAGAAGCGCGTAGACAAAAAGCGTTGCGCGGCAAGGAAAATCCTAATTACGAAATTTCTAAATTCCTATCTAATGCGAAGAAGCAAAAAGCACAAATGCCAAAAGCAAAAGTCCGTAATTCCGAGAGTCATCGGGGCTCGACAAAATTCGAAAAAGATTTAAAAGGAAAATTCAAAAAGAACGAAGAACCGAAACAAAAGAAACGACGTCAACATTTATTAATCGCGTGCACGGAGGCGCGCCAAATCAATCAACCGGCCGTCCCAAGACACACCCAGCTCCGAGCCCAGCCATTCGAAAAGAAGCGACGAAAAACATGAAAAAGCAAGGACACTGATGCAATTTTCCACTGATCCCGACCTCCCGTAATTTGCCCAACCTTCCCAACTTAGGACCCCTCATTGCAACTGCGCAGAAAGTGACACGTTACAGAAAATGGTTCGTCACAGCGGTCTTCACTTGGATTTTGATATGCAAATCTAACTTTTTATTGTCGCTGAGGTCTACCTCTGCGTCCAATCTGAATTGTATTTTCAGCGACAATTTTATCAACATCAAATTTCTCATCCATACTCGGAGGAATTGTTGATCTACGACTGGGGAACAATTCGTTAGTCATGCAAGGTAAGAGCTTTGGTGTGTGGAACACTGGGTAGGTATGCAAATGTGGAGGTATCTCAATAGCGTCAGAGGGTCCATCCACATCTCCTATCACATCCAATACTTGCCAAGGTCCTCTGTAGGCAAGTAACAACTTCTCGGAAATGTTATCTTCGGGAATAAATTCTTTGGACTTTACCCATACCTGATCACCTACAGCAAACTGAGAAGGTCTTATGTGCTTATTAGTTTGTTCAATCATCTGATTTTGTGCTTTTATTATGTTCTCCTTTACCTTCTCTAAATCTTTCTAATACCGCATTGCGAATTCTTTAGTCCCTAGCGGAAGTTTATGTACTCGATCCGGGTTTAGACAATCGATAGGTCTAAGGGGACACCATCCCAAATGAAACTCCATCGGAGTTCTGTAGGTAGTTAAGTGTACAGAGTTGTTGTAGGCACTAGCAACTTTGGGTAAATGTTCATCCCAGTCAATCTGATCGGGACGAATGTACATACGCAGCGTCTGCTGCAAGAGCTTGTTGATTTGCTCAGTCTGCCCATTTGTCTCAGGGTGTCGGCCTGATGACATCGTCAGTTTGGAGCCATAGACACTCATTAGTTGTTGCCATTGTTCACTGGTGAACCGAGAGTCTCTGTCACTAACAATAGTCAAGGGATGACCATAGTCCTTTACCACATGGTTAAAGAGTTCTCGAATTACTAGGTCAATTCTAGCTTCAGCAGGCAATGATATAAAAACAACAAACTTGCGGAACCTATCAACAAACCATAACTTGGCTTTTTTCATTCCTGCTTTTCACTTTAGTGTCCATTAAATCGATAGACACAGAGTCTCCAAGACCTATTAGGATAGATAAGGGTTTCAATAGACCAAGGGGAGGTTGTGTGGTGCTTTTGTTTCGATGACACACTTGACAACCTTGCACATATGAAATGCAATCAGGTTTCATTCGAGGCCAGGTGTAAGAACTCAAGAGATAAGCATAGGTCTTCTTCCACCCGAAATGACCTTCGGTATCATGGCATTCCCCTAAGATCATACTTTTGATCTCTTCCTTGTCTGGAATACAAAGCCTATCATGCACATCAGTTCTTTCAAACAACAATCCTTGGGTTACCCGATAGTTAGGAAACTCTTATGGCGCTTCTTGAACATGTTTCAACATAGCGCCATAGACAGGATTAGTGGAATAAGCATTCCTTATCTTATCTTGGTTGTCAGTGCTTATGTCTAATTAAGTTACAATAGCACCGAAAAAGGTCAGCTCTTCGACTCAACGGGTCAGCAACCACATTATACTTACCTTTTACTGACTTTAATTCAAAATCATATTGATCAATTTTTGCGGCCCGCCTTGTCAGTTTAGGTGTCATCCAGGTTTTCGTTTTCAGCCAGCGGAGTGTCTCATGATCTAAGTACACTTTGAAGTGGCGACCTAGGAGATAATGGCGTCAGTGGTCCAAAGTTTCCCGGAGAGCAAAGAACTTTTTTTCATATGTGGAAGCGGCAACCTTCTCACTAGGCAGTCGTCGGGACATAAACTCAACATGCCCGTATCCATTCCCATCATCCTGTTGGAGTACAGTGCCTATCCCGTACTGACTGGCGTCGGTGGTAACGACAAAGGGCAAAGAAGGATCAGCAGATTCAGCAACCTTTAAGACTGGATAGTTAATCAAACATTTCTTTAGACGTTTAAACGAAGACGTACAGTCTTGGTCCCATTTCCAGATTATTTCCTTCTTCAATAGTCTGCGAAGAGGAGCAACAATTATCGCAAAGTGTCTTACAAATTTACGATAGTAGTTAGCCAACCCAAGGAACGATCGTAGTTCCGCCAATGTACGTGGATTGGGCCAATCTCGAATAGCTGCAATTTTTGCGTCTTCTGGTTTGATACCTTCTCCGTTTATAACGTGTTCCAAATACAATACCTGATGCTTTGCCCACTCACACTTTTTGGGGTTCAACTTCAGCTTTGCCTCACGCAATTTAAATAGCACAAGTCGAAGGTGCTCACAATGCTCATTTAGACTTTTACTAAAAATCAGGATATCATCCAGATGTATAACTATAAATTTATCGAGCCACTCACGAAATTGTTCATTCATCGTTCGTTGGAAGGTTGCAGGTGTGTTAGTAAGACCGAAGAGCAAAACAATGAACTCATAGTGTCCATACCTTGTATGAAAGGCAGTCTTATGTTGGTCTTCTGGTTCTACCTCAATCTGATGGTAGCCAAATTTCAAGTCAATTTTCGTGAAGTACTTACTCCCTTGAACTTTATCCAATAGATCATCAATTTTTGGCAATGGCTCAACATTTTTAACAGTTATGTTATTTAATCTCCTTTAATCAATACACATACGGACCCCACCATCTTTCTTTGGCACAAATAGCACTAGCGCACCATAGGGTGAGGAGCTAGGCTTAATCCATTCATTTTCCGACATTTCATCTAACTGGGTTCGCAGTTCGTCCAATTCTTTTGGTGACATTCTATAAATCGGACCCTTCAGAATCTAACTTTTAGGTATAATTTCAATGTGATGCTTGATTGGTCTCTCTACCACACCGCTTTGGGCCTCTGCCACATCTGCGAATTCTTTTAGAATTTTCTCAACTTCTGGGGATTTTTCCTCCTCTTTAACTTCCCCTTCCTTTATTGGCCGCACATATGCCACAAATATTTGATCAATCAGGTTATATTTCTTTATATGACAGGCGAACGAGAGGGCACTCATGCAACAATGAACTAAGTTGTTTTCCTTACCAGATTCATGAAATAGGTAGATTTTCTTCCTTCCACCTTGCGGACTAGGGAGCCAACACTCATGGTCTCTCAACTTCACATCCGCATCCACAGCTTTCTCCCAATCTGTGCCTAAAAGAATGTCGAAAGAGAGATTATCTTCCACCAAGAGAATCAGAGAGTGGAGAACACATTTCACCTTCTCCTCTGCTTCGAGCCGAAAGTATGTCTTAACCCCCTCAACATATTTGTCCATAACAATCTTGCTGTTATTTGCTATTATACTTGTTATGGGTTCATCCAATTGTTTTACCTTTAGCCCAAGACGCAACTTCTGCAGACATTTCTTACTAATATAGTTGTGAGTTGACCCACTGTCAGTCATTTCACCTTCTCTTACTTTATTAACTTCTAAATCTGCAATTATAAATTGTATTTTCCGCTTCTTCATTTCGACCCAAGCTTTGCGACGAGTGGCCAACTCATCACCCATGCCTGCAAGGGATCCACCTAGAGAGGTACATACACTAACTACCTCTGGACAACTGACTAGGTGGGGATCGTTTACCTTTTCAGTTTCTGCCAGGAAACATTCGAATGGGAGGATGTCAGTCTTCTTGCATCTGAAGTTCATGTAGAGGCAACTGAAACCCCTACTGGTTGTTCCCTTTTGGTTGTTTGTAGTCTAGACAGAAGGGAACGATGGGGTTGGGGTCACCACATTTGAGGCACTGATCAGCAACTTTTCTTTCTTGCCAAACTTTTTCTGTTATCCTCATCTTTTCCCAAGGTCCGCCTTCGGGCAGGCCAGGATGGGGTGGATACGGTCGGTCCCTATTTCCGTTCCAATTTTCGTTCCAGTTTCCGTTCCAGTTTCCGTTCCACGTGCCTCTTCCTCTTCCCCATATGGAGTTGGGTCCTCGGCCACCTTGTGAGGGACCATTGCCCCTTACACTCTGACGTGGCTATACACAACTACTAGTCTATTCCTATCTTCACTTCTACTCGTCAAACCAGTTGACAACACTAAGATCGGATGTTGACTCTTCTTACCATAGACTCTATAACCCGGACCGTCACACCAGACCAGGTGTTTCGTCCAGGAATCAGCAGCGACCACCATAATGGAGGGGGGGAAAAGATACACAACACACAAATTTACAATCAACAAGGTAAGTGGGTTCAAGAGATGCTTCTCTTCTTTTTCTTCGTTGGTGAAGACTCTACGTTCGCTCCAACGCTCCAATCGCAAAGCAGGTACGTATTTCTCCTCCTTCGCCCCTTCTTCTTCGGCACACTTTCCCCTCAATCCCAATCCAACTCTCTCACCTCGCCTTACTTCCTCCTTCGCTAGCTATACCCAAGCCAACGTTCTTCTTCTCACCAGCCTAGATCATGCCAGCGCACACCAGCAAGTGTAACAAGTTCTGCTTCGATATCAAAGTTGCAAGGAACCCGTCAGTTCGTCACTTGCTGGAGTGTACCGGATAGCATGCATGTAATACAGATCACACAGATTGCAATGTCTCACACAAAGTTCAATGGAAGATGAGTGGAAACTAGGAAGCGTAACTCAATTATCATAATCAGATTAAAGAAAGAGAATCACGAGTTTAAAATGTATAGCACCCAACATAATTAAAAGTCTTCTTCATCCAACAAGAATTCAAGGCATGGCGCTCAGCGGCGCCAACTGCCAATCATCAAGGACGACGCTCCACAGGTAAGTCACACCATAGGTCACTTCGCTCTCTTCTCTCCTGGTCTCTCTCTTGCCAATCATCAAGGTTTACTCACACTCACCATGCATGCACAATCCCTGTCTCACGAGGATCTACTCTGAATACTATTCACTGATTCTCACTACTGACTATTCTTATTACTAACACTAACTAGCACCAACGCAGCTATGACTGCCTTCCTTCCAACCAGCACCCAACTCTCTCTTCCTTCAGTGCAACTCTCAAGCCTAGCGTTGCTCAATCACATATGGCGCACAAGTGCCTTCAGCACTTCCACGCTCACATGCGAATGAGTATCTGTCCAATGGGGAGGCTGGTCAGTCCTTTATAGCGCTGGATTGGTCTGGCGAGGTCTTCTTTCGGTCTCCAAGTGCCTGGGACTCCTGCCCAGTACCTGTTGTTGCACAGTGTGTATCACAGTACCCTTTCCCATCGTTTGTTGCTGCTTTGGCCGTCAGGCCTGTCTTTTGGACTCCTGGTCTGAGTTAGAATTGACTCGTGGGGCTGTGACTGGTCTCGAACTGTGACCTTTGACTTACTGCCGAACAGACATGACCCTATCTCAGTCTTAAAATTTGAACCCAGTACCTGTTCGTCTAGGACCTGACTATGACTATTCAAAACGACCTTTCATCTCACATTGGATGCGACATTTGCCTCAGGAAACTTGTCTTTTGGAATGCTGCTCGTGAAATTGATTTCTGGCCGAGAGGACCCTTTTATGTTGGGGTCACATTTATGGGTCTCAATCGTAAAGGCCCTTTTATTTGTGTGCGTGTGTGTGTGTGTGTGTGTGTGTGTGTGTGTGTGTGTGTGTGTGTGTGTGTGTGTAGCCTCCTGATGAGTCCGTGAAACTCCGACAAAACAGTTTGTCACAGCCCCTGGTTCGTTGTCCTCTTTGTTGCATGAAGTTAGTTCATAGTTATGTGACAATCTATATATATATCTATATATAAATATATATATATAAATATATATATATATATATATTCTGCAGACTGTCGAGGGTTCAGCCTCCTGATGAGTCGGTGAAACTCCGCCGAAACAGTTTGCCACAACCCCTCGTTTGTTGTCGTATTCTCCCTCTCTGCCTACGGTTTACCGGGCAGCTCTGTTTGACTATATATACCACGACTTCGCTAGCACCCTGCTACGGTATTCTACGGTCAGGTCGAGCGGCAGTGGTCGGGGCCGTCACTACGCGGCCATGCTGTGCCTCTAGTGCCAGCGGCGTGTCTGGAGTGTATTTTTTAGCTGTGACAGACCTTTCTTTGTTTCGTGGGTGTTTTGCTTGCTTGTGATGGGGTGTGAACCGACAGTCTGTAAAGTTTTTCATATGGTGTGGGTGAGTGATAGTCTTCTTTGACTTTTGCCATAGGTACCTTGAGGGCAGTGGTTGGTGCCCACCTCAGGGTATCAGTTGTCGGGCAGT
>BFEA01000201.1:1198692-1209670 GCA_003427395.1 Chara braunii | reverse complement strand
TCTTCTTTGACTTTTGCCATAGGTACCTTGAGGGCAGTGGTTGGTGCCCACCTCAGGGTATCAGTTGTCGGGCAGTCGTTGATGCTTAACCACAGTTGGGGTTAAGCATGTGATGCATTTTACTGAAAAAACAAAAGGGTGTATTAGGAGCGCATCCCAGACCGCTTCTGGGTCTCGCAGTCCCAAGGCTCTGGCTAAGATGGACTGTGCTAATATCATCTATGGTTGAACGACAGTTGGAGTTAAGAGGCGGAATGGCCATTTGGACAGAAGCGCGTCATTTTGCTTTTCTGGGTCCAAAATACCCAGCCCCCCTTGTGACCTCTTCTCCGTTATCTTCCACCACGCGACCTTGTTGATACATGAGGGTACACTGGAATCTCCTTTCCACAAATATTTAGTCAACAGTTGTCTAATTAGTTGAGCTGAGGCGGGGGGGGGCGAATTGAGAGAATGTACCAGCATGTGGATAGAATGGCACAGTTGGCTACTAGTGCCCTCCCAAAGAAGGACATGTGGCAACCCTTAAACCGTTTTGCAAATGAATCTCTGACTCGTCCTTCCATGGTACCAGCCTGCTTCTTGCTGCAGTCGTTGAAGGATACCAGAACACCTAGGTACCTTTCAAAGTCAGAGCTCGGTGTGGTTTTGATGCCTAGGCCTAGTGTGAGTGGTGCGTTATCCATAGTTAATGTTGTTGACTTATTCCATCTTATTTTCATTTCTGATGCTTTTCATATATTGCGAGGCATTGCTTTAGGGCTAGTAGTGAGCTGGTTGTGTTATCTGCTAACGCTGAAACTTTGAGTTCATAGTGCGGCGAGACCTTCAGGCCCTTGTATTGTAAGTGTGATTTTATCATGTTGAGTAAAATCTCCATTTGAATAACAAATAGAGAAGGGGCAATGGGGCAATCCTCCCGTGAGAGAACGAGTCAGAATAAAAGGTTGGGATATGAGTCCGTTCACCACCACTCTCCTGTGGGAACCATGGTATAGAATATTGATGCATCCACAATTTTTTTTCCCTAAGCCAACCCTCTCAAGAACCGCTTGGACAAAGTCCCAATTGACTCATATGTTTTTTCAAAGTCAATTAGAATGATTGTTGTATTTGAATTGGTATATTTTATGGCCTGGCTAGTAACTATGATATTGTCAAGGACATATCTCCCTGGGACAAAACCTGATTGTTCTATGGCAACTAGTTTGTTTAATGGAGGAGCTAGTCGCCTTGCCATAATCTTTGCTAAGATCTTACCGGCTACATTAAGTAAAGACATTAACCGGTAGTTTCTCACATCAGACTTATCGCCTTTCGTATGAAGAAGGGTGATGACCCCTTCTGTAGTGCGAGTGCCCAGGTGATTCCTGTCTAGAATGTCGTTGAAGATTATGAGAAGGTATGGGACCTATGGGTCCAATAGGAACGATAACTGATCATAGAATTCAACGGGGAATCCGTCCGGGTCTGGGCATTTCCCCCTTGCCATGCTTCTCATAGCTGTTGTGAGTTATGTCCATGTGATGGGCTGGTCTAGTGCTTCCTCTTCCAAAGTTGCCAGGATTCTGTTGGTGGATTCCCACAGCTTACCCTCCTCGTCTGGTGGGACCAAGAGGTCGGTCAAAATTTTCTCAGATGTTAGCAATTTCTCATAAAAGAGTTTGACGTACCCACACATGCTTGAAGATGTCTGCGCTTTTGGGGCTGAGGCATCGAAGGGGTGAGAAATCTCTGTCACCATATAGATTTTCTAACCTCTTTGCATACAGTGAAAGTGTTCGTGTTCATCCGGTCCTTGTGTATAGTATTATCCATTTGTTTGAACCGTGTCCAGGATTCTTGCTTTCTTACTTGGATATTCTGCCATTCATGTAGCCAAAGTGTTCTGTGAAGGAGCCAGTGGCTGTTAGAAAATGATGAATACCCCATGTTCCTTTCAGCTCACTCAATATTCTTTTTCAACTTAATTTTTTCAAATTTATGTTTACCGCTTTGATTCTGGAAATGGACTGTAGGAAGGCTGACATCAAATGCAATCCTTTCAAGTTGTCCAGCCATTCTTCTGCATTAGGATAACGTAACGAAGAGTTTTTCAAATCCTCCCAAAAGTTACAAACCCATTCTTTCATATTGGGGTCTTCAAAGAATTGCATATTTAACTTGAAAATACCCCTGTCTTTCTCTAGGTCCACCCCCACGGTAACCAGTACAGACAACTGGTTTGAGGTCCAAAAGGGAGTCAGGGGTGATATCGGTCCACCTGTTTCCCAACTCTTGAATTCTTTCGGAGTTCAATTTTGTTTCTTGAGGCAAATAACTCGAGCCCGACTCAAATGTATCCAAGATTTTAACCTGGCCCGTTTATACTTCCTATTGTTGTCTACGAGACCTCTCACATTCCATGAGGTAATCCTTACTTTAGGCTTCATCTGTCACTACGGATGGGGCCTTAGCTTGGATGTCTCCCACGGCCGTGCTATTCCCGGCCTACTGTGTAGTTGCCATCACAGTCTGGAGTGCTGCAGCATCCCAGGGGGCTCTGAGAGTTTCAACGGAGTGTTCGGAGAAACAATTCATATCTGGGAGGAGAGGAGCGTTGATCTCGGTAACGATTTCTCCTTTGATGCCATCTCCCAGAACTGGCAATAGTCGCTCATTACTGCTGGCTTTGAACTAGCTAAGAGGAGCCCAGTAGAAGCCTTCACTTGCTACTTGAACGTCCACCCCTGCTAACACGTCTGTTTTTTTTGGGTTTTTTTTTTTTTTTTTTTTTTTTTTTTTTTTTTTTTTTGTGCTCCATCTATTGGCGGGGAGCTGCACCTGCTGGAAACCGGGTCCAGCGTCCCTTACATGAAAACATTGTTGCAAAAAACATTAGACGAGATAGAGCACCGATGCCGGAAACCGGGTCCAGCGTCCCATCCTGGTCTATCCTAAAAATAGGGTTGTAGCAGGGGCCCAGTCAGAACCACTGGGGGGCATCAGTAAGTTCCTTTCGTTTCCCTGCTTGCCCGCCAGCTTTTTTGTTGCTCTATTTGCCCCATAAAGATAACCTCAGCCCATTCTGTTAAAATGCAACCCCACAAAAACCAGCATCCAAAAGAGAGATTCATGACCTAGTTATTTCTACTAGGGATAAAGGGTGTGGGGGAAAGGGGTCCGGAAAATCGGAAGCTGGCCTCATTGGGAAGCTCGGGTCAATGTTAGTCCATTCCTTAAATTTCAGGCAGTAATCCCTTCTTACCATCTCTCCCTCCCCCTGAAGGCCCTCGTCCGCATCCCCTGACCATCTCCTCTGCGCAATCCAGCCTCCTCTTTCCCCTCCCAACCATTCTTGGCAGAATTTAGTGATGCTTTCTTTAATGTCCTTTGGCTGCTGAAAGAGGTCTAGCTTGCGTTTTACTGTCTGCCATCTATCAGTTATGTCCAACTGGAGTTTATTTTTTATATGCTCGCGCACCTTCTCCCCCTCCAATCGTACTTCTTCCATTGTCAAAACACATCTTTGCCACCATAACCTCCATAAGATTGTTCGTCTCCCCATGTCAAACATATTATTCGCAAATTCTTCTTTGGGCCGTTCTGGCCAAAAGCCTGTTAGGATGGCCCGCCAGTCCCATGGCCAGAGGGATCCAGGGACTATGTGCTGCCAGATCCGGTCCCACCAGCGCCAGGTGAGGGCGGCGTTCGGGCACTGTAGAAAGATGTGCTCACTGGTTTCGGCTGCTTTTTTGGCCGGGTACCTTCGGAGGCATCTGCTGCACAAGCTAACACGTTTGAGAATACATGAATGGGATATATTTTGCCCGAAACACCTATTTTATTGAAGTTGATGAGAGGATAATTGGGGATTGGCCTTACCACAAACTTGTTGAAGAGCAGGCTTGTGGCTAGATTTGATAGTTTCATATGGTCTGGCGGCGCAGGCAAGGAGGCATACAAAATAGAGTAACCATCATGCTCATTAACTTGTAACAGTACGTAAGACCTTTGGTTTGTGGATTTGAGAACCAAGGGTATTGCCACATGAGAACTTGTGTCGTGCCCTTCGGTAGTTGATTGGTCTCCCCTATCGTGCATCGACTTGAGCAACTCTTTAGCGAAGGTTGTCGGACGAGTCCTCTTGGGGGAGCCTGCTCTGTAGGTGCGATCCACTGCTATAGCAGATAGAGAACCTTCTGACAGACCCTTGTCTATTTCGACTATACCACCCTGTTATTGTGTCTGAGTATCACCCTGAGTGGAGGATTTTCTTTTCTCTGTGCCCTGAGGATGCATTTCACCTCCTGCTGATCCTCTGGCTACTAGGATTACGAATGTGCTTTATATGGGCCCTGAGAAGGGAAAGGGTTTTAAGGGTTTAAAGAAATAGACATAGCAATAGCAAATAGGGGGGCTGCTGAATAAGGCAGGGTTAATAGAAAAGGGGTGCTCCAATATGGGATGAGTGATACTGGCAGTTCTATGGGATAACGGAGCCCAAGGATGCGACAAAATCGTCACGACCCTAGAAAACAATAAACAATGCACTCTGAGTTATAAGATGTATTAATGGGGCATTCTCTGTGCTAAAAGATGTATCAATGGGACGCTGGACCCGGTTTCCAGGAGGTGATGCTCCCCACCAATAGATGGAGCAGCCTGACAAATAAGCCCTCAATTCGGACGGTTCTCTTACCACCACCGGAATAGAGGGCTTACGCAAAGGGTTTTTCCCTATATATATATAAAAAAAAGGAAGGGGGTCCCCACCTTTGGGATTGTGTAAAGATATTGCGTGTCTCCTTCCCTTTGGATGACTTACCTTGCTGGCTATGTCCTACTGATGCATTGGAGGGTTCCGTTGTGAGGCCACTCTATTACTGCACCTTCTAGACTTATGAAATCCTGCCTGTACCAATTGGCATTTGCTGCGTGGAGGTGCTGGAGGAAGCGCCTAACCGTGAGGAAGTCTATTGAATTGTCCTCTCTTGTCTATGTTGTCCTTAAAAGTTTTGTTGTGTGTTTGCGTTGGCTCGATTTCCCCCCCTGCTTGTGTGGAGTAGGGAGGTGGGCCATTTGACTGATTGCTGCAGTGAAGGAGGGAGTTGTTTGAGTGTATGTGCGTTTTGTTGTGCAGGAGAGGAAGGATTAGTGGTGCTTTGTTGCGTCCTTTGTCCCAAGAGAGGGATTGTTCCCTGTCCAATACCAATTTTTGTTAAGCCCTGTTATTTAGGATCAGGAGCAGAAGTTTTCCTCTGATGGGGAATAGGTGTCTCCTAGGTGCAAAAGCATTTTTTCGGTATTCTAATGTACCGTTTGCAGTTGCTCCACCACGAGTGGTTGCTGTTTACCAGGTCCCCTATTAGGAATTCTTTTGCTGTGAAAATTTTTGGAGTCCGAACAAACTTGGACTTTGCCCCCTAGATGGAGCACATACTTCAAGTTACCAAGTTTGAGGCAATTGGGTCACTTATTGGATGAAATTCCTTAATAAATCAAATCTTGTCCATCACCTTCTCAATCCCAGACTTAATGTAAAACGAGGCATTGATTGGAAAACATGTGGAAGTAACCCAATACGTCTTTTTTTTTTCTCATCTCTCTGTTGGATCCATTCTGCCCGTGGCATCCACAGACGGAAGAGGATCTTGTATGTTTTCCTTCCATCCACAAAACGTTCTATTTCCTTGACAATCAAGCATTCAACTATTTCAGGAACTTTTGCTATGTATGTTAACTGCGCTTTGCTCTCGATATGCGCAAGCCCACGGTGGGACATAAGTTTGTCCGTAAGAATGAGACCGTCCTTAATTAAGCGGATCAAGTCAATCTTTTTGTCGTTCGACACGTTTTTTGCCACTCCATGGAATAAAATGGCAACTCCCATTGTCTTGAGGAATTCTTCCTCTACTGCCCGAATGTTATCGTTGGGGCGAATTTCTAAGCAGTTGTTCTCCTCATCCACTGTTGCTTCGATGAACTCAAGGACATCCTAATTCGCGTGATTGATATACCAACCGCCAACCAAGTCTGTCAGTCTGGAAAGTTCATCGTCTTAAAGTGTCGGGAGAACTGAGGAGGATGAATTTCCTACTTGAATATCCGGTTGGGAGTTGCCAGTGGTCGTCAAAGTTCCCGAGGGTTCTATAATGTCAGAGGAAGGGTGGCAATTGCGGCAGGGTGGTGGTAATGAGAGTTTTGCGGTGAAAGTGTTGCAGATGGTGTAGAGCTAATGTTTCACAGTGTGGGGGATGAGCTGTGATACAGTAGGAGCGGCCAATATCATAATACGGGTATCAGTGGAGCAAGGGAAGAGACGTGAGTATGTTATCGCGTGGCGTTTCTCAAAGGACGTTGAGCCTATTAATCAATTGTCCGGGTTACGACAATCTACATGGCAATGTCTAGCCTTACTGGTTCCACTGGGAGGATGGTCATGAGACAAAGCGATACGGTTCGACTTGATAGAGACAAGTAGCAGGTAGGAGGGGTTTTTAGTATTCAGAAAATAGGTTGTGGAGGCGATAAATCCTCGGTATGTGCGAGGTAGGAGGGATTTCGTAGCATGGAGGGGTCTCAGAGGAAATAACTACTAACGTGAGAGAACGAAGGAGTGGATGGTAGATGAATGTTGATGTTTGTTTTGTCTAGGAGGGGGGCGGTGTCGAGCGCATCGGTCCCACATGGGGACCCTCCCGGCCGCGTCACGCAGGATTGTGCAGGACTTGTCGCGGAGAGCGTTTGCCGCTCTGGCCGGGTGCGATAGCCGTACCTCTCGCGAGCCCCTACGGCAGGACAGGGTCACGCGAGGCACCGCTTACCTCCACCTGCGGGAGTTGTCACCATCCCTTAGGTGGGCATATCCCCCCCAAGCTATTGAACCACTTGGAAAAGCTTTTCGTGTGCAATTGGAGAGGTGGCCCAGCCGAGCGCGTTTCTCGATCGCTGTAGCATAGGGGGTACGCGCGGTCGAACGCCCAAAATCGAACCCGTATGCGAATCGACGCACTGGGGGGCTGAAGTCCCAGACACGATCCGACGCCGGTCGACTAGGATGTGTTACACACACCACGCATTACGCCACAATACTCACACTTACCAACATATAATACGTGAGAACACACCACAAACAACACCACAACGCAACAAATTCCTAGTCCCTTCAGTATCCGACCCATAACTCTTTGCGGTCAGACTCAGATAGGTATCGCGCGCTGGGCTTTCGTATAAAAATCGAACGAGCGCATGGCCTTCTCATGTCAACCAGCCATGCGGACATACACAATCATTCGCATTGATGGGGTACTACGTGGTACTCGTAGCCCCTCGGCCCTTGATAATCTCGAGGGTCGCGTTTGACACTCAAGTGTCGGTTGACAGGCGCTTTGAGGGGTAATCTCTCGACGCCACACAACCGCCATGTGCGGTTGAAGACCACACCCTCTTCTGCACCCTGTGCATAGGGGTTGAGTAGACAACTTTAGAGCTGTTATGGTAGCCAAAGTTCAGGGGCTTGACTTTAACGGCTGCCACGGACTACAACGTTCAACCATAATAACTTTAAAAAACAAAAGATAACAAGGGAACTCCCTTTTCTCTCAGTGCAAAACTTACTTAATCACTACGCACGGCCTCAAATTTGTCGAGCGAACACAAGAAACATGATATAAAAGTTATAAGATAGGAGACGATTACTCTCACAATCACGGTGTGGTTTCCTTCAAACATATATATACACATATAATCATACGCAAAACCAAGTCTGGACTTCAATTCACAGAACATACCTGTAATCACATCAAAAATCCACATCAGCAGAGCACACACTACACGGAGTCAACTTCAACCATTATTTGCGCTCTCACCCTTTGCTTTAGCCACACAAGTCTCACTCTTTGCACAACTCTCAAAATAAAGTACTCAGCATCTTTATTAAATGACTATTCAATTAAAGTCCGGGTAAAAACACAACCAATAAATCAAACCACACGGCTAAAGCCTTTTAGGTTGAGTGGCAAGAGTGAATTAGAGTTGAGCCGGAAACCGACTTGTTATCTAAGGATAACAGGAGGTGATCCTTATATGATCAACTTGAAGATAGTCAAGCCTTGAATCAATATGAATAAAGGTGACCTGCAATGCAGCAGAGGCCAGTACCCAAGCCATGCTTGAGTGATCAAGAAATAATCTTATCTTCCTAACTAACATCCGATGTTTATTTAAAAATGTAAGAAATATCGGCAGCATATCCCGTAAACAGGATGGATTGCCAGATTTCTCCTAGCTGAAAATAATATAACTCTCTAAATTCTGTAAAATTTCGGCAGCGCTTCCCGTAAAAAGAGTGTCTTTCCAGAATCTCTATGAGTCCAAAATGACTAACTCTTTCAGATTTGTAGAAATTTCGGCAGCGCTTCCCGTAGGAGCAGGAGGTTGCGAAAATAAATACAAAGTTGAAATCATAAAGACAAAGCAAAACTATACTTGGGACTAACTTCTGACACTTACTTGGAAGGTAGAATCAACGATAATTTGTACGACCTCTTGATGAGGCTGTGCGATAACACTGATCCTAACTCCTAGTAGAGTCAGTCTTATCTTATCCCAAGCTTTTCTCCCATCATCCATCTTACCTACCTATGGCTCCAGCACTTGGCGAGCATCTACAACAACTACTCTATCAAACAGAATACCCCCGAGATGACCTTCAAAAACATGCATAGGTGAGTGCAACATCTCTCACCAACCCTAAGGTTCTTTTCCAAGTCACATAGTTCGTTTAAAAACCCTCATTATTCTCTTTTTACCCTTTCTTACATAAGACATAGGGTCAGTCAACCCAACTTACGAATGTGACTGACATGCCAATTTATATAACTAGGTCACACCAACCTATGGTGCCCTAGCCTAGTAACACAAATATACGTACGCTTAAGATCAAACCACATCAACTTATGGTGTGACCAATTTCTGCAAAACGATCGACATAAGGCGTATGACCGGGCCGCACCACCTCATGGTGAGGCTGGTCAGACTGACCGTTCGACATACACATAGAACTGAACCTCCCCAACTCATGAGGGGTCAACCTCTGCCTAAACAACAACAAAAGGCATATGACCAAACATAACAACTTATGTTGTGTTCGGCCGACCCACATGGTTACATACGGCGTATAGTAAGGTTACCCAACTTATGAGTAGTCCAGCCCAACCTAGAAATAATCACATGCGCGAATAATTGAACAACCCGCAACTTATGCGTTTGTCCAGCCTTCGCAATACAACCATGTTCAACTTATAGACATAAAGCATAAGACTTACCACAACAACTTATGTTATGATAAGTCTCTGTCTGAACAAAATTTCATAAGGCATATAACCAGGGCGCACCAACTTATGGTGAGACTTGATCAACCTAACTCTCGGCATATACAAAAAAATTGAACCTAGGAGTCCAACCTTTGCCTAAACGAACGACGAAAAGCATATGACCAGACACAACAACTTATGTTGTGCCTGACCAGCCCACACAGTGACATATAGCATAAGAGTAGGCCACCCAATTTATGAGTAGTCTAGCCCCGCCTAAACAACAACAAGCGCATATGACCGAACAGCCCGCAACTTATGCGTTCGCCCGGCCTCCGCAACACAACTACATCAATAGATAAGTTTCACAATCAGATTCTATCTTCTGATGAGTGGCCAGGTCACCTCAACTCATGAGGATCCCCACCCAAACGTCAAATATGTTTAGAAAAAGAAAATAGTCAGACTTTATATATCTTTCTGCTTCCGTGTTATCAAGGACATAGGGCCAACTACCCAATTTATAGGTGAGTCAGCCTGCCCACAGTTACCACACCATTTTGTATTGTTCATCTTATTTCCCTCTACTTTGTGTGCTACTGGCTTATATGGCTGAATCTCCCAACTTATGGTGTCCAGCCTGCCATGAATATACATAATAAAGGATGCATCACTTTGTATACTCTGATTCTCTTAGTGATGGCGGCTCATGACTTGACCACACCAACTTATGGTGTGAATAGTCTCGCCTGGAACAATAAAGCATAAGACTGAGTCACACCAACTTATAGTGTGGTCAGCTTCTGCCTAGACAATTGACATAAGGCGTATGACCGGGTCCCACCAACTTATGGTGAGACTGGCCAGCCTAAACTTTCGGCGTACCCAAAGAACTGGACTACCTCAACTCATGAAGAGCCCAGCCTTTGCCTGAACAAACGACGAAAGGCATATGACCAGGCACAACAACTTATGTTGTGCCTGACCAGCTCATACAATTACATACAGTGTAGAACTAGGCTACCCTACTTATGGGTAGTCTAGCTTGCGAAATAACAAGTAAAACAAGTGCGAAAGACTGAGCAGCTCGCAACTTATGCGTTCGCCCAGCCTCCGCAACATATTTGACAGCTATGTGTTTTTTGACTTCATATTGATAATCTTGATTAAACCAATACATATTTGTCAGTTTACTTTGCAAATCATTGCCCTGAATTCAAACAAGCAAGGAAATACAGTATCTTTTCTAGTCATACCTACAGTCAGGTCAATAGCAATAGGATAATATAGTTTCGTGATAGGATCACACGCGTAAATCGAGGGTTATACCTGAGTGTTCTCTGCCTCAAGAACCCCGCCTGGGTCCCGGCAGAGCTCCCGCAATCGGTGGGGCAACCTCCCACAGAGGCCTTGGCGCGGACGTACGGGTTGCAATCCCGCCTGCCGCCTTCCTCTCGTAACCAAAGACTAGACTGAGAGTGAGAAGGATAAAAGTAGAAATGTTCAGTCCTTCCAGATACAGGGGAGGTGCTCTCAATCTCACTGGATAGGGCCTTGTTTCCTTGACTCGCCTGAGGGCCCCGCAATGGCAACCAACTGACAGCTTAGTCAATGAACTCAAACTGCCGAAGTATCCTCCCCTGATGAACTCCCAAATCGCAGCACCAAAGCCCTACTCGTTC
>BFEA01000201.1:1150646-1165203 GCA_003427395.1 Chara braunii | reverse complement strand
TCGTCCCTATCGTTGGGGGGGGGGGGGGGGATGACCAACCCCTTTTCCGTTCCAACCCCAATCTCCCCTTCATCCGCTTGCAGCATCTTCCCCATCATGTCGCTGATGGTCGCAACTGCCCGGACACAGCTGTCAGCCCCGCTGCTTCCATAGTCGTCACTGTCTTCGTCGTCGTCGTTGCTGTTGATATTATCATTGTTGTTGTTGTTGTTGTTGTTGTTGTTATTGTTGTTGTTKTTGTTGTTGTTGATGATGTTTTCGTCGTTGTTGTTGTTGTTAGTGTTCTCACCGTTATTATCATTGTTGTCGTTGTTGTTGTCGCACCCATCCATTGTTGTTGTTGTTAATCTTGATGTTATCGTTGTTACCTTGTGCGCGTCCTCACGATGAATAATGCCCTCCAACCGGTCTTCCAGAAAAGCATACAGATCGTGACCCTCATTGAAGAGGGTTTTGCAGACTGACATGATGCCATCTTCCCTCCCCCAATCAATGCAGACGTCAAGCCGAGGATACGGCCCCTCCTCCAGCTCCCAGATGATCGCCAGCATGTCCTCACTTTTGTCCTTCATCCAAACAGCCAGAGCGATCGCCCCCCGTTCGACCTCTGGCTCCATTTGCAGCCGCAAAGACATGTCCCTCACAATCTCTTGTGGCCATCTGCGTCCGTTCTCCAAGGTAATCAACCATTCGTTTGCTCCAATATGTAGCTCCCTCTCCTAATTCTCCTCCATGGTAGTCGTGGTTCCCTCAAAGAACCATACCACTTTTGTGCAGTAATCCTCCAATCAATCACGGTTGACGCTTCCCCTGTTCACGCTTCGCAGGGCGTCCACGTCACCAAACGAGAGGTGGCACGTGGCAAGCAGAACACCACGGCCACGTGTCGGGCGTGTGAACAGGCCTAGCGGCCTGGAGGGGCTCACAGTCGGCCGACGTTAGGGTGCTAGCTCGGTTCCGTGAGCGTCGGTGGATATCGGGGACTCCATCTTAACGATCCAACCTATGAGTCTCTCTAAGCACTAACCTGGCACAACTCGGATCATATATGGCTAGTGTTGGTTGATTAGTATGCTGGTTGTTATGTGAGCTAGTGTGATATCATAGTCTGTGTGGATGTATGTGGTTGCTTTCTGCTACTAATGAACCTTGCTTATATCTGTTCGCTAGGGAGAGTCAAACAATGATAATGGTGGAGACCTCGACCGTCGTCAATAACTACCCCCAACCACCTCTGAAAACCCACCGCCCCAGAATGGGTCTATAGACATCGAGAGTAGGGCACACCTCTTGATTCGACATTAGTTTCCCTACAAGGCAACCTTGCCCACCATAGGACTGCCACGGTATCACCATGCACCCAACCAACCCCTTACTACTCACCTTCCCGAGAGAGTAGCATCCATCCCACATCAACTTTCCCACAAGAAAGGCACACGTCTCCACCCGACTCTGTCCAGAGGACCGTCCCTAGCTGATATGATGAATGAGCATAGTATGGAGTTGAACTCGGGACCTCCAAGTTACAATGTCAGAGCTCTACCCGTTGAGCTATTCAAGTCATCTGTCGGGCACGCGCACAGGCCTAGCATCCGAGGCGCTCCTCTCCCCAGGCACTAGTCTAGCCGGGAGGACCGGGCCTTACCGGTCCGCCRGCATCAGGGCGCTACCGCCAGCGCAACACACTCATCTTAACGATCCAACCTATGAGCCCCTCTAAGCACTAACCTGGCACAACTCGGATCATATATGGCTAGTGTTGGTTGATGAGTATGCTGGTTGTTATGTGAGCTCATGTGATATCATAGTCTGTGTGGATGTATGTGGTTGCTTTCTGCTACYAATGAGCTTTGCTTATGTCTGTTCGCTAGGGAGAGTCAACCAATGATAATGGTGGAGTCATCGACCGTCGTCAATAACTACATCCAACCACCTCTGAAAACCCGCTAGATTCAGACAGTGGGCCGATTTCCCTTTGGCATTTTCAGCCTCTCTACCCAGCATGCATTGTCGGCCTCACATTTGAGTGCCCAGGGCCTAACTAACTCAGAGGCCCTGGGCATTTCAGGATTTGCTGAAATCCGAGACTCGGTGCACTCCAACCAACTGGCGTGCTGCAACTGTATAGACTCCACTTCGTGAAATGTTGGCACARAGGGCTCTTGTTGATTTGCTGRCMCGCCTTCACTTAGGGCGGGCACTAGGCTTGCTGGGGCCTTAGCCCAKAACATGTACATCATGGCAAGGCCCCTACTTGAGGGCTCAATCCTTACATTCCATCCCCCTTAGCTTCGAAAGTCCGTTGAGATGCTTACTTTGCAGGTGCCTTCGCTTTTAGCTTCCGTTCATGATTTGCCACCACCTGAGGAGCTGTTTCCATCAGTTCCTCCTGGATAAACCACCGATCTTCTTTAGGATCCGTATGATGTCTGAATCTGATCCGGTACTCCCTCTTCGGTTTAGGAGGTCTTCCTCGACCCAGCGGCTTCGGAACAGGCATATCCCTGTGATCCACAATGTCGTCGATGTCGACTTGTCCATCCATGGTTGGGGGCAGCATCGATCTCCTGGAAGGGAATTTATCAGTCTCAGCGAAAGGTGCAAGCTTTGAGGCATGAAAGACTGGGTGAGTGCGTAGATGACCAGGGACACGAATGACGTACGTAGGACCATCCATTTCATCTCCCACTACATCCAAGACTTCCCAGGGACCAAAGTACTGAGGCATTAGTTTGCGAGATATTTCGAATTCCTGTCCTAACTCACTAGCCTTGACCCAGACACGTTCCCCTACCTGAAATGTGGACTGCCTGCGATGTTGATTCTCAGAAGCAAGCATGGCTTGCTGAGCCTTCTTCATATGTTCAACAGCCTGTTGCAGCAACTTCTCATATTGCACACCGTATTCAAGTGTGCCTGGAGTTGCAGCAGGTCGGTTTTCAGGTAGGAGAAAGTCTAATGCTGATCTAGGTTTCCATCCTAAGTGCAGCTGATCAGGACTAACGCCGGTACTGCTA
This sequence comes from Chara braunii, assembly GCA_003427395.1. Taxonomy (NCBI): domain Eukaryota; kingdom Viridiplantae; phylum Streptophyta; class Charophyceae; order Charales; family Characeae; genus Chara; species Chara braunii. The sequence continues at coordinate 1,162,186 of BFEA01000201.1, read as the reverse complement.
TGTATAGCATTGTTGTACAGGCTGGCGATGAGAGGTAACTGCTCATCCCAGTCATCCTGGTTGGGCTTGATGTAATGCCTCAGCAAGTGCTGTACAACTCTATTCATTTGTTCGGCTTGTCCGTTGGCTTCGAGATGATTCCCTGAAGTCATTTGAAGTTGACTGCCCATCTGTTCCGCAGTCTTCTTTCACAGCTCACTTGTAAATCGGACGTCTCGGTCACTAATGATGGTCTTTGGTAAACCAAAGTCGCTTACCCAGTTGTCCTTGAACAAGTTGATGACGTATTTTGTCCTGGCTGTCTCTGGCATTGGTATTAGTCTAGCGTACTTGGTGAATCGGTCAATGATGACAAAGATGTGCCTCTTACCACTCTTGCTGGTGACAAGAGTGTCCATGAAATCTATGGAAACACTCAATCCTGGACCATTAGGAATAGGTAACGGCTTCCATAACCCAAGCGGTGCTTGAGTTCGCAGCTTGTCGCGCTGACAGACCTAACAGGTCTCAACATACTTCTTCGCGTCATCTAACATTTTGGGCCACCAAAATAGTTGTACTAAGTTAACACTCGTCTTCTTGTAGCCAAAGTGCCCAGTTGCGTCATGACATTCTCCTAAAAATAAACTACGCAACTGTTCACTAGATGAAACTACCAATCTCTTTACTCCAGCCTTATCAAGATAGATTAGCCCATCCACCATCACAAACTCACTTTCYGTGGCCTTGTCTTTTGCCTGAAGTTTACGGATGATGTCCATCGTGATAGGGTCTTCCTGATAGGCTCCCACCAATGATTGAGTTACTTCATTAGATACGCCAAATTCAGAAACTAGCGCACCTAGGTAGTCTGCTCTACGGGATAGCGCGTCTGCAACCTTGTTRTACTCTCCCTTCAGGTACTCAAGCTTGAAGTCATATTGGTCTATGACCTCAATCCATCGCTTGAGTGCATCAGAAAGAGYCGGTTGAGTCTTGATCCATTTGAGGGTCTGATGATCAGTCCTCAGATAGAAGAACCTTCCTAGAAGGAAGTGTCTCCAATGGACAAGTGCCTTGTAGAGAGCATAGAGTTCCCTTTCGTAGGTGGACTTAGCCAACTTCTTCGATGGCATCTTCTTACTCATGTACTCAATTGGTCTCAACTTTTTTCCATCATGCTGAGCCAGCACTGCGCCAATGCCGTATTGGCTTGCGTTAGTGGTCCCTATGGATGGCTTTTGCGGATCGGAAACCATGAGAACTTCATGATTCATGAGTGCATGCTTCAATCTCTTGAAAACATCCTCGCACTCATTACTCCAATCCCACGGTGTGTCAAGTCGAGTTAGATCAGTCAAAGGAGAGGCGATTGTAGAATAGTTCTTAACGAAGTTCCTATAGTAGCCACACATTCCTAAGAATGATCTGACCTCAGTAACTGTCTGAGGTCATGGCCAGTCTCGAATACTAGCCACCTTCGCATCTTCAAGCCTAATCCCCTCCGCGGATACTTCATGACCCAAGTATAGTATCTTAGTGCGGCCAAACTCGCACTTCTCTAAGTTGACCTTATACTTGTGTTGTCGCAGGAGTGAGAGAACTGTCTCAACATATTGTGCGTGCTCCTCGACAGACTTACTAAAGATCAGAATGTCGTCTAAGTAGACCACAACAAACTTATCTAAATGGTCATGGAAGATCCGATTCATAGCGTGCTGGAACGTACCCGGCGCATTACAAAGACCGAAAGGCATCACTACAAACTCATACAGACCATATCTAGTCTGAAAAGYTGTCTTGTGTTGGTCCTCAGGTCTTATTGCGATCTGGTGATATCCGGATTTCAAGTCTATCTTTGTATAGTACTTGCATCCCTGCACCCTATCCAATAGGTCGTCTATGCGAGGTAGAGGCTCTGCGCTTTTCACCGTGATGGCATTGAGACCCCTATAATCAATGCACATCCTCAAAGTACCCCCCTTCTTTGGTACGAATAACACAAGTGATCCGTAAGGGGAAGTACTAGGCCGAATTCATCCCTTCTCTGTCAGCTCCTTGAGTTGTTTCCGAAGTTCATCTAACTCGGCAGGGGCCATCCTATAGATCCTTCCCTTTGGGGTCTTACTCCCTGGACTGATTTCTATATCGTGGACGACTTCCCTATCAACAACTCCTGAGGGCTCCTCGAACAGATCGGGGAACTTAGCAACGACGCTTTCTATCTCTGGGGGTGTTTTAACGACCTCCCCCTTCTCAGAGACATAAACGAGGTACATACCTTCCTCTTGGTTTTGCTTGTCGTAGTTATAGAACGCTGATGCACACAAGCAACCATAGGTATCTACAATACTGTTGGCCTTGAACTTAGTCAATCTGGCAGTTCGGCCATCGGGCAACTTATGCTCGAGCACCTTCTTATCCCAGTTGAACTGGGGCTTAGCAACTTCGAGGTAGTACATGCCTAACAACATTTCGAATGGCAAGTCGTCGCTAACCAAGAACGAGATCTTATGGTTAAGCTCTCCTCCTCCATAGGACAAGGTACAGACTACGTCCTTGATGTAGTCTGTGACAATCATGCGCTCTTTGTTGGCCAAAGTAGATGGATGGTACTGGTCTACTAAGGTGTCGTACCCGGTCCTGTAGGTGCGGCCTTTCCAAACAATCACGACGTATATAATTTCCCGTGGATCCGTTGTCTATGAAGGCTCCACATTTGCGGCCTCCTACATCAATTTCCACCACGAAATGTTCCCCTCTAGGACCCTTCTTTAGCGCCACCCAAGACTCGCGAGGGTCCTTGTTTGACCACTCGCCTTCTAAGTCTTCTAAGGCCTTAGACCCATCTAACGTACAAAGCATAGTTTGATCTAGTTGTGTCTGCGGGGTCACTAAGGAGTCATTAGCTTCGGCCTTGTCATGAAGTGAGGAGGGTATCATTCCCACTTCATCTTGAGTAGAAGCCGCTACTACTTCCACTGGCCCCACGCGTTTCCCGAGCTAGAAGCCTGGGAATAGGTTGTCCCTACTTTTGGAGCAACCTTTTGCGTAACCTTAGCGTTCTGACACTTCCACTGCGTGTGTCCGTATTCTCCGCAGTTGATGCAAGCGCCACGCATTCGGCGATCACGCCACACGTCTTGATCAAGACCTGCCTTTACCCACTCAGACTGTTTGGTCTGATTGGAGGCGGCCTTCCCTTGACTCCTAGGTTGGCCCTTCCCTCGGCCTGCCGCCTTAGTCTTCGCTACCGCGGCAAGGGTGCTACCCTCAGCTGCCTCCTCGCCGTCATACTCTGAGTAGTCCATCAGGTCAGAGAGCTCATCGATTTCAGTTTGAGTCCCATCAGACTTAACCATCATCAACTTCGCCCCCTTCTTCTTCCACTCCTGAGGACTCTTCTTCTTCTTTGAGTCATTCCCTGAGGTGGGTTGAGCATTGCCTAGCGTGGCCTCGAAGTCTAAGGCTTTCCTAGACAATGTCTCAAACGAGTGGTACTCGGTGCGTGCCTCACTGGCTAGTAAGTTCCTCATGTTCTCTGGGAGACATCTGACAAACGTGGTTAAGAGGAACTGGTCACTGTAGTTGATGCCTGGGACGAGGATCAGGCTCTCGACGGTAGTCGTAAGCTCCCTAACTGACCTGAACTTGCGTTGGTCAAGTTTGTTAATGGCATCAGTGACCCTTTGAGCCTCCTATGGGTTACGCAGTTACCACTTCGTCCTCAGGCAAGGTCCTTTTGGCCTTCACCCAAACCGGGACTGTCTTCAACCAAGTGTTGAGTTCCTCGTCCTTTCTCTCGCCTGAGAAGGCAAGAGGCGGTTTCATTGGGGTTTTGGGATACCATTGACCTTGCGGTTGTCCAGTTGGCTGAACAGGTTGTTGTGGTGATGCAGCAATCACCACTTGATCCGAAGAAAAAGATGCAACAGTCTGTGCTGCTGCTGCAGATGTGCCACTTGGCTGTGTGCCAGCTTGTACGACAAAGGGACCTGACATAGCCGTTAACGGCAACGGCGATTGTGCTGGTGGCCGGAATCCTAGCTTTGTCAATGCATCCAGGATCTGGTCCAAAGTGCTTTGCACGAAGTCCATCCTGCTGTCTACGTGCGCATGCAGTGACAACATGTTGTCCCTCAACACTTTCAGGGTGTCAGACAAACTCGATTCGTCCAATCCCTCTAACGCAACCTTGTCAGCCTCTAACGTATCAAGTCTGGCTGCTCTACTTTTTATCTTTTTTTCTCTATCGGTTGCTTTCTTCAGATCCTCCTCTAACTGCAGGCGGAGCCTCTCGACCTGTTGGATCTCTCTGAGCTCCCTCTCACGCGGGGTCAACGGGCTGAACTGCGAGCCCGCCATTTGAGTAGAAGACTGTCTAGACCCGGTTGACCCGAAAGTGCCCGAGGAACTTGTGGAACTCAGTGGCATTCCCAAATGAGTCCCACTAGTCCCTAACGAGGACGCAGACGATGACGCAGCAGAGCTGGTACTGTTAGCCATTGCTGTTGCTCTGGCTGTTGTTGCCCGCTCTCTTGCTACTCTGTTTGCTTCTTGTAGTCCTGCTGCTAGAGCACAGGCTCTACGTTCGGCACAAAGCAGTCTTTCTTCTCCCTCGTCTAAGGTCCTGAACACGTGTGGAACCCTTAATGCATCTGCACGTGTAAGTCTTTTATTGTCTGCTCTATCATCAACATGATCTGACCCACTCATTAGTTAGGCAGATAGTTTCTGCACTAGAATCCCCTAGTGGAATCCTACCACAACGTGTATCTGACCGACACCTAATTTTCTAACAATAGTTTTGTCCGGCGAGTACCCTACTATACCGAATCAAGCGGCATGTCTACAAGATTCACACAGATTGTCTACGTAGTCTAGATGCACCCTGATTGGTTCACTTACAACAGCATTAGTTAGAACTGGCTATGGTAGCATACAACAGTCCTACACTAATCTGTCTGTGAGGTTAGCAGTCCGTCAACCAACTAATCAAAGGTACAAAAAAAGACAATGTAGCAGATGTATGATTGATGGGTATTGTTGTGTATACAGTTGAGCACCAATTGAAACCTGCCCTCCCCTCAATCCAACCATCCGAACAACATCATTGAGCGAGCAGTGTCTTCGTGTGTATTTCGGCCCACCCCTGTGCCCAAGTTGTCACCGAGCAAGCCAGCCCAACCACTCTTATTTACCCTCGTACGATGACGAGCCTTCCTGTCCATGCGATCTGGCTGATCAGGAGGAATTTATAGAGCGCCCCCATCTCTTCAGGAATTATTTAACGTCGCAGTCAGGACGACGATCACAGCCAGAGTCACAATGAACTCCCAACCAGAAATATTTATAGACGGTCTGGTAAGCGTCTGTCATGGGCTGGCACACCCGGAGGAACTTCCATTAGCGCAGCAAGTGCCAAACAGGACAGCAGCCATCGCATGCGTGCACTACTCCCTGTGGGTTGGCATGGTGACCGTGACCCAGTGCTTCGACCAGGGCCCTTCAGAGGCACCGCCCTTTCTCCTTCCAGATGCTTCCGGGAAGATTGTCGTCTCTCAAGGTAGCACGCTCACGACACCTCACCAAAAGAGAGGACTCTCAAGTCGGACTCACTTCCTCACGGTAAGAAGAGATTGAGAGAGTAGATAAGGTAAGGGAACAACGTACCTGGAGATAGCTGCCCCCAACCACAGATTTCTCACCAATTGAGCTGAGTGTGCATTTGATGACCGGTCTTGGCCCTGTCTCTTATACACATCTAGATGTGTATAAGAGACAGGGCGGGCCCCTAGTGTGGCCTGACGTCACAAGTACCCACTGCGAAGAAGCATCATCAACGCACCAAGTCTGTATAACGCCAGCGTGCCAAAGGTAAGTGGCGATCAAACCAGCTCCGATACCAAATTGCAAGGAACATGAGTATGGACGAAGCACAGAAATCCAGAATGCAAAATCACACTGAAGTCCAAGTATTCAAAGCCAAAGCAGATAGCACATGGAACTGAGTAACCATCCCATTGAGAATGATACAGAAGAATCGTGAGTCAATGTCCATGCCCAACAGGGCAACACCAACAGCATAACCCAAATGTAGCTCTCTCTTGTGAATGGCGCCAGGCGCCCTATCTACTCTACAGCCTATCCTACAACTACAGCAATGAACAGCAACCAGACAACTTGACTACCAGCGAGTGATGATGTCAACACCAATGCAGACCTCCACCATCACCAGGTACGTGTCCTCTTCCCCACACTCTCCCTTGTTACCCACGCAGCGCCCTTCACCTCCGAAGTACCACCTTCGCCCTTCACCCCTCTGCGCCCTCTGCAGCCCGGCTATGGCCGCCAAACGCCCAGTGCACAGGCAGGGCCCTACCGCCTAGCGCATGCCTGCCTTGCACTTCCTCTTAGCGCAGCGCAGCAGCCAGCAGCTCGCATTTGCGCAGCGTGCCGGCATTGCCCGCAATGGCCAAGATCCCTGCTGCCTCGCCCTGCTTGCCTATATGCCAGTGCAGTGTGTGGGCGGCCTCTCTTCAGCCTGTGACCGGGGCCCAGAGGCTGAAGCCAACTTGATACACTTGGGCCCCGGGGCAATGCAGTTGCGCCTCCTTCATCAAGGCCTGCGGCCAGATTCAGACAGTGGGCCGATTTCCCTTTGGCATTTTCGGCCTCTCTACCCAGCATGCATTGTCGGCCTCACGTTCGAGTGCCCAGGGCCTAACTAACTCAGAGGCCCTGGGCATTTCAGCATTTGCTGAAATCCGAGACTCGGTGCACTCCAACCAACTGGCCTGCTGCAACTGTATAGACCCCACTTCGTGAAATGTTGGCACAGAGGGCTCTTGTTGATTTGCTGGCCCGCCTTCACTTAGGGCGGGCACTAGGCTTGCTGGGGCCTTAGCCCAGAACATGTACATCATGGCAAGGCCCCTACTTGAGGGCTCAATCCTCACAAGTAGAGGAAAAAGAAATACGATTTTGCGGCCCGCGGCTGTCCAGGCCGCTGACATTTACGTGCCCTTTTGTGTGAACACGCAAATTACGGGCCTGAAATGACCCGGAAAACTACATAAAATTTGTGATTTTGCGAAAATACGTGGTAGTGTGAGTATGTTCTGAGTGAGTTTTGGCGCTCAGAAGAATGTGTGAAGAAACCTGAAAATTGGAGTACTTCTAGATTTTGTTGTGATCTTTCCAGGAGAAATGCTCAATAAATTAAAAAGAAATCATTCCAACAGTGAAATAGATAGCAGCCCCAATTTGACCCATATTTCAATTTTCCCATTCAGCCTCTCTCTCTCTCTCTCTCTGGTAGCCCCCCTCTCTCCCTCTCTCTTTCTCTCTCTCTCTGGTAGCCCCCCCCTCTCCCTCTCCCTCTATCTGGCTTTCTTTCTCTCCCTCACTCTGTCTCTCTCTCACACTCATAACAGTAAATGGAACGAAACTCTCTCTCTCTCTCTCTCTCTCTCTCTCTCTTGTGCGCGCTCTTAGTCTCATTGCTTGCTGTAGACAATGGGCTTGATCATGAGGAATGCTTTGCCATATAGTGTTGGATAGCTAGGGTAGCCTGTAATTGCCGTAGAGTAGTGGATAGGTAGGGTAGCCTGTGCTCAGCTCATACGCCTCGCACGAGGACTGTTGTACCTAAATCTGGACGCAATTGCGGTGAGATGCGTCCGAGCGGGGCCGTAGTTGAGGTCAGACACTGCGCTGCCTGGACTGTAATTCAGGGTAGTGGAACGGGCCCTACGGCAGGCGAGGGGGGTAGTAATTGACGGCCAGGTTGCAGAAAAGGCAAACAAAAGAAAAATCGACGACCGTCCTGGGCCGCGTGCATGTGTGTTATGTTATGTGCGCGTGCATGTTTGAGAGCGGGAAAAGTGAAACTGTGACTTCCGGGGGCGTAATGGCGGGAAATTAGATGTCGGGAGAATACAAGCCGTCTCTCTACCGGTAGTGTTGAGTGAGTGGATGAGTGAATTGAGTGATTGATTGATTGGCCGGCCGATAACGAAGGTTGATTAAGTGTCTAGACTTGATTGGGTCATTGAACTTTAAAGACGAATATTTTGGTAGAACGGCGCTGATCCGACCCGATTATTAAGTACATATGTACTCATAAAAGGGCGGGAAAGGATCGAGCTGGCTAGATTTGTACATAGATAGTCAACAGGAGAGGGCTTTTTTTTCCTGTTTTGGATGCCGGGAAGTTGCTTTCGACTCTGTGGGTGGTGGCGCGGCGGGGGGACTACGCGCGGGAAGAGGAGGTTGAAGGAGTCGTCTGCCCAATGCAGGCAGGCCGTGCCCGAAGAACGGGGAAGCTGTTCAGCCCCGACGAGCATTGTTGCAAGTCTGCCACGTGGCAACAGCGGGTTGAAGCAGGTGAAGAATGCATCAGGAACGGTGCAAAGAGGAAGCGAGAATAACGAAGAGTTAGGTAACGGGAGAGGAAGAGGAGGAGGAGGAGGAGAAGGAGGAGAAGGACGAGGAGGAGGACGCGAGAATAACGAAGAGTTAGGTAGCGGGCGAGGAGGAGGAGGAGGAGGAGGAAAGCGCGAAAAGAAGTCGGTAATGAGTTCTGCTGCGGATATGGCAGACTTCCACAACATGGACAGAGAGACACTTGGCAAGATGAGAGAAGTAGGAGATGAAGTAACCCGAGGTGGAGAAACCGCAGGAACCGCCTCCTTGTCGTCGTCGTCATCGTCCTCATCCTCCTCCTTTTGTTCTGCTCTATCGAGCGCGCGATTGCAACGGCCTGGGAACACGTTGGATGCTGACGTGTCGGGCTGTCTTGTCCGGAATGATGATGTCAACGACGAAAGCAATCGCGGCCTCAAAGACGGAAGGGATCGCGACCTAAATTCCCTCAGAGATGGAGTCCCAGGGGGACAACAACTGGAGCAACACAAGTTGCTCGGTGATGCAGCAGCAGTAGGAGGTATCAGGACCGCCGGCGAACGAGTCGAACGAGGCAACGACGATGGTGAAACGATATTGCTGATCGGTGAAGATGCTATGAGGAATAGCAATATGGGTGAAGATGCTATCAGGAATAGCAATTTCATTAGCCGCCTTGACGACGACAGCCTAATGCAGGTGTTGAGGTTGTTGGAGGCAGAAGATCTGGCGCGAGCGACAGCTGTTTGTCGCACGTGGCGGCGAGTTGTGTTGAGTATGGAGTTGTGGGCGAAGTTGTGCGGCAATTTAATCCTTCTGCCGAACATCTTGAGGGTAGAGGACTGTAGTCACACGAGCATGTCTGGGGCGTCGTCGCTCGACGAAGCCGAAGATCTAATCTCGATGGACATAGATCATCATCATCATAATCATCATCATCATCATAATCATCATCATCATCCTCATCATGATTACTCGGATCATGGGGACGACGAAGAAGATGAATATCATGAACATCATCAACATCAACATCAACAGCATCATCATCATCATCATCATCATCATGGCCAAGACAACGGTAATCAACCAGAGGAAGACGAAGAGGAAGAGGGAGGAGGGAATGGGGAGAATGAAAGAGAAGGGGGGGTGCGGAGGCAGGTGCCACATGGTCAACGTCGCTGTCATCATTCTGTGAATTGCCAGCATCATGAGAATGAGCACAGGCAGCGGGACAGGGAAATGCAGAGCGAGGGGGGGGGGGAGGGGGGGGAGGAAGATCCTCCTCCTCCTCCGCTGACCCCTGCCCGCCAGGATGATCATGAAGAGACGGGGGAAGAGAGGAGGAGTGGAGAGGAAGGGATAGAAAACGGAGCGGAGTGTCATTGTCATCATCACCATCATCACCATCATTGCCATCAAGACCATCATCAGCAGCAAGCACAAAACGACGAGGAAACTGAAGAAGAAATGGAGGAGGATGCATTAGGAAACACTCGTCATCACCATCATCACCATCCTCTTCCTCCTGCTCATCATCATCACCATCATCACCATCATCCTCCTCATCTCCATCAGCATAACCATCATCATCACCTTCATCATCACCATTGCAATCATGAATGCGCGCACGATCATTCTTATCCTCACTCTTCTGACGAAGAGAGGGAGGAGTCCCCGCGGCGGCGGTCGCAGAGGGAAAGAGAAGAGGCGGAGCGAGAGGAGGGGGAGAATGAGAGGGAGCCGGCTGCTGACCCAGACGGCGGCGAACAGAACCTAACGGCACCAAACGGAGCCAGACGGGAGAATGAGAGAGTACCTAGGGAAGTTGACGACGTAGCGATAGGGAGTCGACGGGACCCAGGCGGGCCCATACGGACCCAGACGGAGCTACCAGGAGTCAAACGCACCCAGAGGGAGTCAAACGCACCCAGACGGACCCAAACGGACTCAAACGGAGCGAGCAGAGGGAGTCAAACGAACCCCCCAGACGGAGCCAGCGGAGGGAGTCGAACGAACCCAGACGGAGCCAGCAGAGGGAGTCAAACGGACCCAGACGGAGCCAGCAGAGGCAGGCAAACGGACCCAGACGGGTCGAAGGAGAGGTCGAGAGGGAAAGGGATTGAGAAAGATGCAAATCAGCAGCAGCAGGAGGAGGAGGAGGAGGAGGAGGAGGGGAGAGGCAAGCGCGGGAAAGTGGAGAGAGAGGACTGGATAGAGCCCTCTCCCATGTCTAGAATGTTCAGCTTCTTATGCAGCCTGCTACCTCTTTCCTCTGACACACTCACCGAATTTAGGCCCCTCGCAAATCGCATCCGTAAGGGCATCTGGGCGTCCAGTACAGATAACTACCCTGACGAGGGGGTGCAAACAACCCTAAGTCCAATCAAGGCTGATTATTGGTCCTCCGCGGGTAGTAACGACCTCGATGCCCCAGAGAACCTGTTGTATGAGATGAAGTCTCCCGTGTGCCTGATCCATCAGATCTACGTGCGGCCGTTCCGAGCCGTCTTCCAGGATGGCAATCCCATCTACTCGTCGAGATCGGTGCGCTTCCACTTCGGATACTCGCGGGAACTTCAGCGAAAGTTCGAAGAGAAAGCGCAGCTTGTGCACCCAGCTGTCATACGTCGGGTGTTCCCTTCCTCCTCCTCCTGCTCTTCTTCGACAGCCACGATTCGAATGAATGATGGCCAATCGAGCTGTGACAAAAAGAAGAAGGTGATGGTGAACCGAGGAAGAGGAGGAGGAGGAGGAGGAGGGGGAAGAGGGGATAGGGAGAAGGGGAAGGAGAAGGTGGAGGGGAAGGAGGGAGGAGGGGACGGGGGGGATAGCGATGAGGAGGATCCTGATGTAGTGGATGACTTCGTCTGGACGTACACCTCACCGGTGTATCCAATGGAGCAGAGGGATGCCTTGCAATGCTTCCAGCTGCCAAAACCGGTGTTGTGTGTGGGGGGTCTGCTTCGTGTCGAGTTGATGGGACGGGTCCAGGTTCAAGACAATGATCAGCTGTATTACATATGTATTGGGAAAGTAATGGCCAGAGGGAGGAGTGTTGGTAGGGTGGGTTTTCAACCCGAAGAAGGTGGTGGGGGAGGGGTGATTCTCCGATTTGCATCGGGGCTTAACGGCGGGAAGGAGGATGGGCAAGAAGA
>BFEA01000201.1:1123958-1136366 GCA_003427395.1 Chara braunii | reverse complement strand
AAAAAAAAAAAAAAAAAAAAAAAAAAACTCTCTGGTCTTCAATATATATATTGTCACACTGTAAATCAGAGCGCGAAAGCGAAAAAAAACAAAACAAGGAAAGGAAAAGAAGGAAGGAAGGAAAGCCCCACCTGTTCATCACCTCTTACATACAAGGCCAGCCACATGGATGACAGGTTGAGCGCTGGCTGCCCCCATCCCCGTGTGTCACAAGGACCCACTTGCGCGCAGCCAAAAGGCAAAGAGGTAAAGAAAAGGAGGAGGAAACCAAACCTGACAGGGAAAGAAGTATAATCCAATTGTCATAAAGCAAATAACACATCCCACAGATCAACATTTTTTATTTATTTATTTATTTATTTTTCTTATTTTCTCTTTTTTTCTTTTTTTTCTCTTTTTCTTTTAAACTCTTCTTTTTTTCTTTACCTGTCCCCACCTCCGCAGATAGGACAGCTACGGTGAGGATGATGTGGATGTTCACAAGGATGCCCAAGGAGAGCTGCGCCAGCACAACATTCAGCAGGACGACTAGCACGAACCATCCCATCAAAATAGTCCTGACAGAGGACATGTTGTCCACATGTCAAAAAAACAGCAGGACGTTCATCACAGTGCGGCATCATACAATTATGATAGCGTCCTTGGGCACAAAAGGGACAACGTATATCTGGGTGATAGGAATGTGTACAATGAGGAAATGTTGGACACCCTTCAGAACAGACGGCGGCAGTCGCAATAGATTGATAATGGCAATGGCATAGATGATGCATTCCACAGCCAAGGCGCACCGCGTCTCTGTCGCGACAGGTGTCACAAGAGAGTCGATCAATAATGTAGAATAAAGTATGATTCGACAATGCTCGCAAAAATTCATTCACGTCGAAAATGACCTGACTCATCCTCCCACCATCCCACAGTTCCCACTGGGCAGCTGCATGAATGAGTGCCATATAATGCCCGGGTCTGTGTAAAATACAGGCAGAAATATGAGGATGGTTATTGAGGTCATTGCCTGGCGTCGCATGATGCATAAGAAGGTGGCGACCGTGAAACGCTAATTGTAAGACATTTACAGTAAAGCCTCTTGAGGTAGTATAGTTACTACCTTCTGCAGGTGGACTATTATGGTCAAACAACAACTAATTTTCAACAGCGTCAAGCTGATAAGCAATCGTAAGAAATTGGGATGCACTATAACATTGACGTTGATAAGCCTGTAGGCAGACATTTGTGGCTGTCAAACCACAAATATTTGGTATGTCTACCCGCAGATCCGAGGGACCGAGTCGGTCACCACTGGAAAGGCAGATCTGATCTGGCGGGGTCGGCGCGTAAACTACGAACGTCGTCGACGTGGCAGAGCAGGCTGTCGGTAAGACAAAGAACCCCACAGATTAGCATCAGCACGACGTCGAGAGGAAGGGGGACTGGGAGGAGGAGAGAATGAACGAGCCCGCCGACGTCCCAATATGGACAATGAAGTTAAAGGAGGGGCCGGTCTCAGCCCGCGTAGGGAAGAGGATGGCAAACTAGAGGAGGAGAAAGTCAAAGAAGAAGAGGACGAAGAAAAGAATGTTGAAGAAGAGGAGGAAGTATTAGAAGTAGAAGAAGAAGAAGAAGAAGAAGAAGAAGAAGAAGAAGAAGAAGAAGAAGAAAACGGTGTTTTTGTTATAAGTGAAATTGTTTTCATGTTCACTTTTTTTTTTTAACTGTAAAATGGAAGAACGAAATGAGTAAATCATAGACGAAATAACGACAAAGCAAAATAACGACAAAGCAAAATAACAACAAATCGAAATAACGACAAAGCAAAATAAGGACGGAACAATGTTCATAGCAATGCAAAGTTGAAGGAACGACAAAACAATGAGGAAAAATGAATGTGATAGTCATGCTCCCGTGCTGTCTGTGCTCAAAATATAATACAATGTCAAGTTTTTACCTCGAATGTTTACACTTAGTAAACATGTCAATCTCATCAACAAAATATTAACTACGGACTGTAGCTTTAGTCGCACCTCATTGACTTTCGTATCTAACCATGGACAAAATGTCTAATGCTATTCTGAGCCTCATATCAGAAATGTTGGCTTGTGAGAAAGCAAACGGAGGGAAGTGACCTCTTGCAAGCAAAGATGCAAAACCTAACATAAAAACACCACAACTACAAGGATCCTCTTGAGCAGAAATCTCATCCACTGATGTATCAAAGGAGGATGTAGGCCCGTTCACATAATATCTTTCGCGAAGATTGTGCCGATGAAACTCCGCTTGGAAAAAATCTTCCAAACGTTCAAGGACTGAAACATAGTCAGCACGAGGGAGAGAGTCTATGAGGTGGAATTTACAGTTAGGACCGTCTATGCTGACATAAGCTAACGCCCAGTGATTTCCAAAATGAAGAGGGATAATCACTAAGTCATAATAAAAAAGATTTGTGTCCTTCACCCATGTCATCCCTTCGAAATATGCGGTTTCAAACCTCGAAGGACCTCACAATCGAGTGAAGAAAAAAGAATTGAAAATGTACACAAAAGGAACCCTATCTCTTGTCACTTCTGTAAATGCAAAATCAACCTTGATGTGATCATTGGTGATCTGAACGTCTAGCAGGTACAAATTGACGACTTCGTCATTTAGCCATTTCCCATCCTCGACGACGACCATGATGTCTTCCTTTCCCACCTTTCAGCTCCCCTTGTAATCGACAATGCGGTATGCTTCATTGTCTTCGCTGCTGCCTGTAATCATGTCAAGATACTCCTTTTCTTCTACGGTGAGGCGTTTTGTTGCTAAAGGAATCTGGAACGAAGGGTCATGCACTGCATACAAACACACATATAAACAACAATGGAATGACTAAGACTTCATACCAAAACGAACTTTTCATTATGTGATGTACGACGAGACCCGAGTTCATGTTTTTGGTTGTCTATCTGTTTCGCTATCAGAGCTGCCATCCACAATAGATAAACTGCAACCTTCACGATGCAATTTCTTCCCTTCCCTGAGGCTTATTCCAACAACTTTAAACATCCTTAGGGCAGCTGGCTTCATAGATGGAAATGTCATGGGTGTAAGGCTTCTTCTCTCTTTTTTGGGCAATAACGACAAAGTCGATAAGGCTTGCAAGCCACGACGAATAATATTTTTCTCACTCGGCCTTTGCGAATATACGTACGTCGTTTTCCACAGTTCTTTTCGTTGCCCTGCATGTTCAGCAATATAAAAGGACAATGATTGACAAGACAAAACATTATGAGTTTAAGTTCAATTTTTCACATAATTGCAAATAAGAGATACACAATATTGTACTTCATTTCTTCTCATGACCGAGCGCACGGTTGCAAACTTAGGCAAAAAATTAGTTCCTATGAGATGAGTGCATGTACCCCCTAATCTGCATACAGTATTAGATATTCCCTTAGAGATAAGTACGTGCTCACCTCGGTGGCTCACTAACACTTTGACTTCAACACGATCTTCCATCGCACCATGCGATGGTGTAAAAGGAGATTCGTCGATAGATATCACGAGGTTGTGCTTCAGGCTGTACAAGCGTATGTTGCTCCCATGTACTTAGTACTATATATCCTTCATCCTCTTTGATGACCTGTATATTGGCAGTTTCGTTTGTACCTGCAGTCGCGCTTTTATTCTTCATGTTCAGAGAGACTTCATGTTCATCTTTCTCAGCTGGCATATCCAATGACATCCCTCATTCTGCAAGTGCACCAGTATTATCCACTTGCGCAGTAACACTCTCTCTCGCCAACACAGTGGTCGCCCAAACTTGGTCATTCGGAAGGACGTCCTCGACACATTTCGGCAGTTCTCCATGACTTACGCCCTTGACGCTTGCACCGCCGCTTCCTCCCAAATCCTGTACACTTGCATCGCCTCTCGATCCCCTGCCATATGCACTGCCGCTTGGTCCTAATCCCAGAGGCGAACACGATCCCCTGCAATGTGCACCGCTGCTTGGTCCTAATCCCAGAGGCGAACCCAATCCCTTGTCATGTGCACCGCCGCTTGATCCTGATACCTTTCCCTCTGTTGCTTGACGCCCTTGACACATTTCGTGTTTTTGCAGTTCACCATTACTTATTGGCTTTCCACTTGCACCGACGCTTGGTCCCAGACCCTTGCCACTGACACCGCCCCGTGGTTCCGATCCCTTGCCATGTTCACCACCACTTGATCTTGTTCCCTTGCCAAGCGCACCGCCGCCTGATCCTGATCCCTTGCCACTCTCATCCCCGCTCGCTCCTTTCCTTTCCCCAACTTTGTCTTCAATTTCCTCTTTGATACGCCAATTATATCCAAAAGCTGGACTTGTTTCTCGATCATAGAACTCTTCCAGATACTCAAGCCATCGAGATGTTTTGAACTCCTCAAAGATTTCTTCTGTCCTTGCATCCAGTCTTGATTGAGAAACCTTCGGCTTAAGTCGCAGTAGTCGCTTGCCAATCTCATTTTTGGCGTGTGCGACAAACTTGGATCGTGACATGCGTCTGTGGAGGCAAAATTGCCAATCCCCTTCTTCTTTTATAGCCATTACCCAGTTCCCTCTCGCCAATGCAGGTTGGAAGTGGTGGGGGTGCCATATAATGTGATGACCCCATACGTTGTCAGGCATCACCGTATAATCGTCCCGACACACAATAGGTCCAGGAAGCCGTGCAATGTCCGGAGGGATGATGTCTTCAATCTCGTACTCCAAAGGCTCAAACGGAGGTGGTTGAAGAGTTTGAGAGCGCAGCAATTCCAAAACAGTAGGCGGGCTATGTGCAAGTGCTGAGAGACTTGCCATAGCCTCTGGGGAGAGAATTGCCTGCAGCCTCGGATCATCCTGAACTGCGTCGGAAGATAGCGTTGTTGTGTTGCCCGCCATGTAACTGGTCCGTTGTAACTGCCATACTCGAAGCCCCTCCAGAACCGGACGATGTGCCCGACGCACCCATCTTCTGCGAAGCCGAGGTACAAGCTTTTTGCCTCTCATCTGCCAAAGTCGCTTGCAAAGAGTACCATCTTCACTTTCTTCCTCTGAGTCCTCAGCATCGAAGCCTTCCCCAAAACAAGTTGCATAATCTGCGATTGTAAACGCCCCAATTTGTTCGTCGAAGTACATCATCTCCAAACGGTCTAGAAATGCAACTTCCGTCTCCGCCGGTGCCTTATGATACCCCCTCAGAAGTGATTCCATTTTTCGCCTTCTGACGACATATGCACGTTCCCCTCTGTTTTGTGGCTTAGTCTCGAAAAGGAACTCCCAAATGTTGACGATGTTTTTACCGACTTTGTAGACGAGATCACACTTTTCATCATGTCGAGGAGGCGACTTAACAAATTTGGCAAGGTAAAGTCCACTCTTGACCATCTTGGTGACGAATTGAACGAGGAACTCGAACTTCATACCCTCCCCTTCCAGAACAATGCAATGACGGTGACTCTTTAACAACTCCCAAATCAACGCTGCATGGCCTTTTCCTAAGGAAAACAACCGCCTCATCCGCAGGACAAAAATGCTCCAATGTCTCCACCATCGCATTTGGCTCCCTTTCCATACCTTCGTACACCAATTTCGTTTTTGGATTCATACCTGCCATTTTCAACTTCGTGGGCGTGAAGTTCTTCTCCACGACATCAGCCAACATCTTTGGCCTTCTCTCTCTGCGCACAAGTGTTGATAAGTCACCCGCCTGCTCGCCAGATGATCGATCTGCAGCTGGAGTGCTTGCTGGAATGTCTTCAAGCAAGGGAATAGTGTTGTGGTGATAATCCCCATCGTTGGAGTACATGATGACAGCCATTCTGTCTGTGTCCTCCAAAGGCAAGTTCGCAACCTTATATAAATGCTTCGCCTTTGTTTGTAACTGACGAGTCCACTTTAGAATAGACAAGTGAATGTCAGTATCCCAACTTGTAACTCGCTTGAAAAATGTATACTCGCAAGACCGCTGAACGAAGCACAATAATGTCCAATAATCACCAGCTAGTTTTCCCATAAACTTCCGCAGACCATCAAAGACTTCTTCAGTCCACACCCCTGGGTTGGGTGACATAAATCCAGCACGGCCGTGTGGCAACTCAGATGTTTGACGACTCTATATATTTCCTTGGAATCCATCTCGTCTTAAATATCACTTGGTTCCCGTTGGAATGGGACGAAAACAGAGTTCACGTTCTGTCTTTTGAAATGTATATATTGCGCCAAGCCCGACATTCTTATGCTTTCCGAACCCCTGGTTTCTGATCTACGTAGCAACTTGTTGACAAACTGCCTGAACTCTTCGGGGCACTTCGCACCAAGTGACGCTGTTTTCTTGAAGCCCTCTTCTCCTTTTTCCTCCTCTCCTCCAATAGTAGCCGGGAACGTTCGCACCCAACTCATCTCTTTGAAATGGCGACGCTGGTCGATCCACCTCTTGGACGTCAATCCTTCATCAGAGTACTTATCAAACAAATCGGAAAGGTTGTTGAAGAATGGTTCCGTCCACTTTGAAGACTTCCTGTGAGGGTAAGAAATGAAGACGAAGTAGTGAAACATCCTCAACATTGCTCTTTCAATCTTTACCATTTCCACATATGTTTCTGTTGAATGTTTCCCGGCACGTTCAGCAGCTCCACCTCGCTTAGGAGTCAGTATCACACTGCCTGTGAGAATGTCTCGCAAAGTTGCAGTCGCTCACGCCTCCCAAGCGCTAAAAAAGGCTTCCACGCTCTGATATTCGGATCGTGCACCGCCACGAGGTAACCAGGTCCTTTGGTACGCTGAACCCAGTGAACCGGACACCTAACTCCACCTTTCAACTCAAATCCGAATCCAGCCCTCGGTGCCTTCCCTGATTCACCTTGTTTGGTAGCAGGCTTCACAGCATCTCTCCCCGGCAATTGTCCAGCTTCCCAAGCGGCGTACACTTATTTTACCTTTTCGAAAACGTCATCTGTCGCCCTTGCCAACAACATGTAGGGCCCGAGGGCGTCAGACCACTGACCGCTCCACTGAGTAGTAAGGGACATGTCAATCAAATTACGAATCCCGGTCAAACGAAGAGCCTCTCCTGCAAACTTTCTATACTCTGCATTTTTCACTTCCGCCGCTGAGCCGCCTTTAGCTTCAGGACAGTTCGACTCGTGCCACAACTTTCGTATGTTCTGGACGACCACGTTCTGGTGCGGTGGGGTATTCCATTTGTCCTTGGAGTTCTGGAAAGTGCTCAGCGTGCCGTAATTGTCCATGCTCTTATCCGGATAATAAACAGACCTCGCAGTCCAGCGATCCAGTCGGAGCTCTTGTGCGATGTCAGGGCGTTCAACAAAACACCTTGCCGCCGCCATGTTATGCTGACCGCTGAGAGGGTAGTAGTAGTACTTGTTCACAGATTCGAGATCGAAATCATCCGGCAACACCCTCCTTGCTCTCATAATCCTCCCTGAACCGTCAGTATGCAATGTATCACGGAGGGCAACCAACAAAAGGACAGGCTTCTCATACAACGTACAAACATTCACACCGACAACTCCAGTCATTCTCTCTCTCATACCAGCCTCACCCGATGCAATCGTTGCGTCATAAATGTCATCAACCGTCTGCTGCATGAGATAGCGTTGATTGTATCTGAATTCCCCGTCGGGGATATCCAAAATTCTGTCGAACTGGACATAAATGAATTCCATGTCTGGACATTGGTTCCCAAGCTCGTCCAACTCAAGGAAAAAGCCTTTGCTAAGAACACCAGAAGAAGTCACTGATGGCACATTTCGCAAACTTGGTGGCCTAGTAACTGTCTTGTCTTTGGCGTCTTCATCCGATTGTGGTTGTTCCACTGGAAAAACATAAGTTTTTTCCATAACACCACCTTTTGCCTTTCTTTTCTTTGGCTGTTGCTTTTTCTTCGCGGCTGCCTCAGTCTCCCGCGTTCGCTGGACCGCCTCATCCACGGGCATTATTTTCAATCGTCTTTTTTCACCCGCTTCTTGCCTACTCCGTTAATTATCCATAAGACTTTTCCCCTCTCGCCTGTGCTTCCTCTTTCGCTCAGCGAGCCCTGCAGCATCTGTATGCCCAGCCACAACCACTGTCGCGTGCACATCCCTCTCATATCCTTCGTAGATGCTCCCATATCCTCCTGCCAGACCAACCTCCCCACCCGATGCGCTCACAGTGTGCTCATTGTCTTCATACTTGTCTCTCCTGGATGCGTTGTCATGCCGCCGACACCCGCAGCATACTGTTCCTGTCCTCCTGCTCGTTCCGAATATTCCTCGCTGTTCTCTTCGTCCTCATCTTCAAAATACTCATTGGCTTCCTCTACGCGGCTTGGCATAGTGTAGTCATAGTGCTGCTGGCCCACCAAGGGGAGATGTCCCTTGGTGGCCACATCATAGCGCAATCGGCTGCCCAAGCCAATTGGTGCTTTGGTCGCCGTTGGCCTGGTTTTCATAGGGGCTGACGGTACGACCAGTCCGCGACACGGACCCTTCTCTCTGATCTGCCCAGCTTTCGGACCAGGCAGTGTATCGCGGATCGTGATCGAAGGCCCTAACTCCACGGTTTTCGAAAGCACGCATTTAGGCTCTGATATGCGGTCCTCTGGATGCACAACTGGCTCTCTGCCCGCGATCACATTACTGTCGAAAAACCCGAGGACGTCAACGAGGTTAGGCAACTTCACTGTCAATGTCCCTGGTGGGTTGAACACATCAACCAGCGACTTTCCGAACCCCGCGTGGTTGGCCCATCGAAGAGCGACGTGTTTAATGTTTGGTATTCTTTCCCCTCTTCCATTCAGGACCATCGTCAACTCGAAAGTTGCAGACGGCACATTTTATCCAGTCCACCTCACCAGGCCGCCAACCGACACAATATTGTCTTTGATGACCACGTACAAAACAAGGTCACTCGATGGTTGTTCGGTTTCCCCCACCCAGTCGAGCATTCAGAATTTGTCCTTGTGGTCAATCACGGGCACATCGTCTCGCCGATCCGCGCAGTCGTTTCACCAGACGGTTTACGTTCGCCAGGCGGTTTACGTTCTCCAGACGGTTTGTGTCCGGGCATAACCTCCACTGCAGATCTCCCCTGCTGTGGACCAGGCACACGTTCCTGACCCGCAGGCCCGCCTGTCATCAACACAGCCTTATCCGGTCCAGAGCCCTGAACACGGGTCGACGGAGTGCCCGTGGAAGGTTCGAGGCATTCAATTGGCAAGGCAGGCAACCGGCACCCGCAACGAGCGACTAACAGTACGCTCCGCCGATCACTAAACACACACACGCACACATAAGAGAGAGAAAGAGAGAGAGAGGTTAAGCCGACATCGACAAGCTCACATCAAACTCAATGCTCGCACGCATACACATTCTCAGGTGTCACTTTTGCTGAACAGCTGAATAGCTGACATGTCCTACACTGTTCATCTCCCATGACCTCCCCCTTGACCTCGCCTATCCTTTCGCCCCGAAACCGTACACTGCGTTCAGGGATGAACCGTACGTCAGGAGCTGTGGACTGCACAGGGTTGCAGTGGAGGAGAAGCAAGACACGTATCGTGCACGGACGAAACCACATGATCTCGCTAAAGTGCGACCGATGGCGTCTCTAATGACCTTCACGTTTTCCTCGACCTCCTCCCAATGCCGGGGTGTATCAACCTGCCCCGCCAGTTTCACGCCAAACCTACCATTCCTCCAACCATGCGTTAACATAATCGAGTCCCTGTCAACGATGAGCTCGTTCCTGGACATGTAAATACTCGCTTCCACTGAAGTCTTACTTCTATTTCTTACCGAAACACAAAGAACCCTAGCTAAAGAGAAACGACTGAGATCAACATGTATGCAGAAGTACGACACACTCCCCGTCAAGTTGTCCTGGAAAGGAAGGGGATATTCCTCTAGAAACTGGTTCTGTTTCGCGCAGTCGAGCAACTCCATCTTCATCGATGGTCCCCACAAGCGCGGTGGACACGACACGTTGTGCGCAGTCAACGACAAAGACCGGTCTCGGGTACGAAATGCCGCAGACAATACCGGCGTGTGTTTCGTCATGAGGATGTGGTCAAGGAAGATGAATGTCCCCCATTCCTGGCTGGATGCTAGTCGATAATCAGATGCCCAAGGGCAGTCTTTCATTGTGTTCTCCCAGTTCAATTCGGACCATGCATCGAAGGGCTTTTCAAGCCAGGGTATAACGCTCATCCAAGGGTCCGTGTCGAAGTCTTCTCTACGGGCCCCAAGTATAGTTGTCTCCCGCCTTGAACCTCGCAGGTACCTTGCGCTAGCATTCAAAGGGAACGAGTAATCGAAGCGGTGAGCCATCGCAAACGTCCTACACACACAGACGATTGACGACCACAACAGGGAGGCATTGCTAAGGTCGAACGCGCTCACACACCGAGGAACCATCGCAGTTACACACAACAACCAGGCATTGCGAATTCCCAAAACAGAAGGAGAAAACACACAGAACGACAAATTCCATCGGCGGCTATCCATCGTCGTGTTCCTCGCGACGAGGCCGATGACGGACAATCGAGAAGCTCAAACGGATGGCCAGAGGCCTTGGCTCTTGCCGGCGTACGAGTTCGTAGAGCTTGTCTCGGCGACGGCTGGCTTGCCACCGTCGAGTCGTACTCGACAATGGCCAGAACGCCGTCGTCGAGTAGAACTTGACGGCGGCCAGCATGGGGCCATTGAGTCCAACACATCAGCAGCGGCAAGTCATATGGCCATTGTCGAGTCGAACTCGACAACGGACCGTGGTCATCGAGTCGGACTCGACAACGGCCCCGGGCATTTGTCGAGTTCGACTCGACGTCAGTCGTACGACTTGGCGCTGGTCCACCGTCGAGTTCGACTCGACGGCCTGGGTTCATCGTCGGGTCGGACTCGACAATGCCGAAACGAAATCAACGACGCCTTGGGGTCATCCTCGAGTCCGACTCGACAGTGGCCGGAGGCTTTGGCGCTTCCCGGCCGTCGTGCTCGACTGGACGACTGATGGCGACTGCCTGGCCATTGTCGAATCCTACTCGACAGTGACCCCAGGCCGTCATGGATTCCATCTCTACAATAACCCGTGTCCTTTGTCGATTCCGACTCGATAATGACCACAGGCCGTTGTCGAGTCCGTCTTGACGACGTCCCAGGGCCATTATCGAGTTCGATTCGAGAATGACCAAAGGCCGTTGTCGAGTCCGGCACGACGACGACATCGGGCCATTGTCGAGTTCGCTTCGACATTTACCACAGGCCACTGTCGAGTCCGACTCGACGACGACCCCGGGCCATTGTCGAGTTCGCTTCGACAATGACCACAGGCCATTGTCGAGTTCGACTCGACGATGACCATAGGATGTCGAGTCCGACTCGACGATGACCCCGGGCCATTGTCGAGTTCGACTCGACGATGAACACAGGCCATTGTCGAGTCCGACTCGACGATGACCCCGGCCCATTGTCGAGTCCGNACAGGCCATTGTCGAGTCCGACTCGACGATGACCCCGGCCCATTGTCGAGTCCGACTCGATGATGACCCCGGGCCATTGTCGAGTTCGACTCGACAATGCCCCCGTCGAGTTCGACTCGACGGCGGCCTCTGCATGGGCGGAGATGCCACGTGGCAGCACGTGGTTGATTCAGGGCGGTTTACCGTTCTCCCAGGCCCCCGCTGCTGCCTTCGATGTGGATGCTCGTCACTTTGCTCCGATGTTGCGTGAACCTCCGATGTGCGAGCGAGATCTCCGTTGCGTTCTGCGCGAGCCTCCGATGTGCGAGTCAGCGCTACGCCGGCTTCGGACACTTCGCGAACCTCCGCAACGCTCCGTTGCTCTCGACGAACTTGTAGAAATGGGAGATGGTGGGCGCACACCACTATTTATACTGTCTGTGGAAGGCCTGCGGGGGAATGCGGCCTGCGGGGTGTGGGTTCAGGACCTGGTGCCTCAGGGGGATCAGTGCCGCGGGACCGACGTTTTGAATCCCGGGAAAATCTGGGCCGTCGATCCGTTGGCTGAGGGCCAGGATCGGGTGCGGGGAAAACAGGTGCCGCAGTGAGAATCGTTGCCCAGCGGGCGACGATTCGAATCCCGGGAAAGTTTGGGCCGTTGATCCGTCGGCTGAGGGCCAGGATCGGGTGAGGGGAGAACTGGTGCCGCGGTGGGAGTTGATGCCAAGGGGGGCGACGATTGGGCTGCCGGTGCCGTCCGAGACTGTTAAAACGGGCTCCGCATGAGGATCCAAGGGTCTTTTCCCTTGCGTCGCTCCCAGACAAAAGGCCGGTGCAGTGTCACCTTCGCGTCGACGTGAAAGACAGCTGCGTTGCTCCGCCACGGCAGCTGCATTGCTGCTCCGATTCGTGCCTTCTTCGACCTAGGTGAGTTCGGAATCCTCGCCACCCCCGC
>BFEA01000201.1:1075256-1105797 GCA_003427395.1 Chara braunii | reverse complement strand
CTGGCCTCATGGAACTTCTATTGATAGGATGAGCAAAATCATATGAATCTACCGCTAGGCCATGAAAATATACACTGGCAGACTTGTTTTCAGTCATGTGTGTGTGTGTGTGTGTGTGTGTGTGTGTGAGTGAGTGAGAGAGAGAGAGAGAGAGAGAGAGAGAGAGAGAGAGAGAGAGAGAGAGAAAGAGAACGTAAGTCCCAAACCTCACAGCTGGCCTCATGGCACTTCCATCAATAGGATGAATAAAATCGAATGAATCTACCGCTAGAACATAAAAATATATACTTCAACGCGTGTGCGAGCATGTGTTTTTGTGTGTATGTGTGTGTGTTTGTGTGTGCCGGGAGGGGGAGGGGGGGGACCCCTCCCCCACCAATCAATCAATCAATCAATCAATCAATCAATCAATCAATCAATCAATCAATCAATCAATCCCAATCAATAAATCAAGCGCCCCCCCCCCTCGCCCCCCCCGCCCTAGCTGCCACGCGCCCGCCAAGCCACGCGGCCTTGGCTGCGCATGGCCCCTTCCGGGGGTGATTCATAGTTGTTGGACACCTCCGGGGGTGATTCGTAGTTGGTATGGAACTTGGACTTTACTCCTAGGTCACCAGATGTCCGATCGGAGCATTTCCCGGAGACGTCTCCATTGGACGTCCGGTGCGAGAGTTGTCTGGAATGCCGGACAACTAATTTTGTGGAAAATAAATAGCAAAAAGTAAAATAAAATGGTGAGGGGCCACACTACATGAGGTAACCCCATAAAACAAATTCAGCTTATTTGGAGCAAAAAAAAAAAAGAAAAAAAAAAGGGGAAAAACGGTTTTGGGGGGGGTTGGTTAAGGTGCGTGATTGAAATCAACCCTAACAAGATGGACCCGTTTGGTTGAAATTGACACAAACCTGCGTAGCATCTCGCTCGGGCTCGGTGACCGAACCCGAATGCTCAGTACCGAGCCCGAACGTGGCCCAAAATAGACCGAGCCCGAACATTTTTTTTTTTTTTTTTTATATATAGGGGTTGGGAGGCCTTGGGGGGCATCGCTCATCATTCCTGAACATACACACACCCACACACACCATACACACACACCCCAGACACCCCACACACACCCCACACACACCCCACACACCACACACACATGAGGACGCGCTCGGCAGCCCCCTAATTTGCGCTCGACCGAACATGTTCGGGTCCCTCTCGGTCGAGCGTCCGAACACGTTCGGCTACTCGGTGGGGCGCTGAACATGTTCGCTGTGCTACGGGCGATTTTTATCTTTTTCTTTATAGGGTCAAATGACCCAAATTGTTTTTTGCATATACCTCTTGTGAGGAAAAATCCACAAAACAATTTTTAAAAAAACAACATTTTGTTTTTTTTTTAGAGGGTCGGACATACTGTCTCTAGAGGATGTCTCCCCTGTTGTCCGACTGGATAAGTCGCACATCCAGAGGGGTCCTGTACGTCCGCCCTGGTAAGCTAGCTTTACTCACTCATCATGCTAAAAGTCTCTTGGAGTAAGCATCATTAGCCTGTCGTTCTAATCAAATTTGACTGTAATTTTGTTTTTATATGATGATGAGCACAATTGAATGTGAGTCTGTTGGTTTACAATCGGAAACAACGACAAATTATTTGTATACGACACATGGTACTGCTACAAGTTCAGAATCAAGCACGACACCAAGTATTGTTTGTAGTAATCCTTATCCGAACATGACACATGGTATCAATCATAACTATTATGTCTCAAGCACAACGCTGAGTAATGTTCACGACAATACTCATCTGATCACACTATTCACACGTCTGCTTGCGGATGAGAGCTCATTGGGATTTAACCCCTCTTTGTCTGACCTCTCAATTTGTAGATGAGACTCATAATAGGTAGTTAGTTGATGAGTCTCATCGCAGGTTCAACACAATGACAATCGGCAAAAATAAAAGACCGAAAGGATATAAAATACTTGAGGTGACTTGATTTAATGATATTTTGCTTACTAAATTTTGCTTACTAAATTTTGCTTACATATGAACACTCACTCAAAATGCATCATTTCATAATGCAGTATTGAGCATAGCAAGGGACGGTTCTTCGTCATTGATGGTCTCACTCATGTACTGCATAAAATGTGCTACATCATGGTTTCTCTTTGTGTAAAGTACGGGTTGCAACAATAGATAAATCCTACGTGTGCAAGTTAATCACTCAAATAACTTCAATAGAAAAATGCCCATGAGAAATGAAAGTTGAAAAAACATTCTGAAAAAAAAAAATCATTCATATTAATAAGTTATCATTCCAATGTTCGTCCAATTTTAAAATTTTCAGTTTTATTTGATAAGTTCACGTCTAAATATGAGTTTTCCCTTCCAACTACATCTATTTGTTCAAGATGGAATGAAAGTTCGGACGAGTTTATAAAATGTTTTAATTACACTTTCATTCTATTACAACAAATATCTTATAATTTAGATTGGTACGACTGAAATTTTTTACTAAGAATGACAATCCAATTAAAATATTTCATGAACTCGTCCAGACTTTCATTCCATCTCTAACATGCATTTCAAATAAGAAGGGATACCCCATTCTTGGAAGGAAAGTTTTCAAGTAAGAAGGAAAATTTTAAAATTAGAATGACATATTTTAAGATGAAATGAAAATTTAAAATTTAGAATATAATTTTAATATAGAATGATTATTTAATTCAAATAATTTTTGTTGTTGTTGAAAATACGAGGTTGTGAGTCCGTTTCAGCGTCAACAAAACTCGAGAACTGTGTACGAGTTTCATCAAGTCACGAAACGCTCTCAATTAAACGATGGCAAGTAGCATTCCCATACCCTTTGTTAATCTCCATCGAGAAGGAGCTTAGCTAAGAAATACATTTTTTTCCTTAACATCGCTCTCTTCTTACTCATTGCTGGAATTAGAAAGAGATTGAAGGTAGTGAGAATTTCATTTGATAATTTTATCTTCTCAATTACGACTATGGAGGGTTTTTGTAATTATGCAACCCCTTCCCTTCTCATGACCTTGTTTTGAGAGTCAACAGGGTAGAGCTTAACTCACATCTCACTTCCTTTTGAACGATCAGGGGACGTTGGCAAAGTAACCCATCTAGGCTCAAAGAAGGGTCACAAGTCAATAATAATTCCAAGAAGCTTAAGACAAGACATAATTATCACTTATGACACAAAGTTACCGTTTCTCATGCAGAAGTAGAGAGACAAGAGGAATGAATTTAATGAAAATCAACATCATCTTACAAATGAACGAGGGTTTTATCTCATACCTCTTTCATTGGTTCAAAGTGAACACACAGCTTCTGACAGAGACTAGTTCATCAACAGGTCCTCCTTCGCTCTGTTAGAGATACAGCAGAGCATTTTCGCAAATTATTAGTTCGCCAAAACGATCTCGTATAGACTCATAAGTAAAAGGCGCATGATATTTTCTCGAAAGTCTGGCTTTGTCCTCCTCAGTGGTTCGTTAGTTTCCAAACTTGTCTTTGGCTAGTAAAGTAATTCATCAATGGTGAGGGGCTAATAGCTAAAGCAGCGGGCTAAGAGCTAAAGCAGATGTCAACTTGGATTCACTTAAACACAAAATTTTGCGGGAATCTAATTCCTCTCTTGCGAGACTGTCTCGCATGGATCCGAGTGCGTGGCGTCAACACTGTCAGTAATCAAACTGTCTTTCTCACAACCCGTAGCAGTTCCGTGAACTCAATGTTTCTACTTGCAATGTTGGTCTCGACCGGGAGATGATCTCAATTGAATCATCATTCATCTCCTCATGGAAGTCGGACTCCTTCTCTCTCTTAATATCGTGTTTCCACTCGTCTCATGTTTTAGCCCCATCATCTTGTAACAACTTTGCAATCTCTTTCTAACTCAAATCTTTCACCGTGAACTGACCTCATGTGTTCATTCGCAATTTCGCACAACTAACACCTCGCTTTATACATTTGCCTTCACTTGACTGCCGATACCCAAGAGTAACGACCGAGATAAATGATCATGTGCTGACGAAATGAGCAAGTTCCGCAAGAAAGAACAAGTTGATGTCAACCATTGTACTCACGGAACTTGTTTTGCTTGCCTTCTTGGTCCCAACTCAAATGAGCATCTGACTTCCATAGTCCGCACGGGGCTATTACCCGAGTGTCTGCCCCTCTCTCTTTCTCCACTTTCTCATAGTCTAAGGGGTATTTGTCCCATCGCGATTGTGCTACGCAATCATTCGTAAAAACGTTTAATCACGCCAAAGCAAGGATGACGACATCGAGCCTTCGTTCTTGTGCGTACTCATTAGTAAGCAACAATGTTCATAGGGAAGGGAACGTCATCTACGGAAAGCACACACACCCTTAGTGACTTTCCATAATTTGCCTTCTCTCTTTTGTCTGCGCGCGTCTCTCACTCTGTGCGTTTTTTTCTCTCTCGATTGTAACCGTCTCGCAACCACAATCACGTCGCCATTGCAAGACGGCCTTTGAACCGTCCTCCACAGTCTCTCTCGATTCGGGGGGTGGGTGGTCTCGTCGCCACTGCCCCGGCCCGTGCTAGGACTGGGTCTCCGCTTCGCTAGCTTTGGACTCATCTTCTGAATCTCGGTCCAGACCTCGCTGCTCTTGCTCTGTAGTGCCCGTAGAAGTCTCTAACTCGTGATAGGCGATAGTGACTTCGAGCCTGACAGTGACATGGTCCCATCCAAGCCTTCTCTCGGCCCTATTCTTAGCCTCTATTATAGCCGCCTGCAATTTATGATCTCCCCTCATTTCTTCCTCTCTTCATTCCTCAACGTTAAATTAAAATTTCAATTTGGTTTTGTCGCCATCGAAGTTCAAAATTGTTGTGATCCAGGGGCCCTCCCCAGACACTTGTGCTGAGCGCGTAAGTAGCCTCCAGCAGTCAGGCTTGTAGCCTTCTAGTCCCTTTCGACACGCCATAGCCACTCCCCTTTTGGAATAGTTAGAGCTTAGCACCAGTGGCCGCTGATACCCACTCTCATGAACAATTGCCCCTCTGGTACTTCACCACTACACTGCCATCTCAGGTTAAAAACCGTGTGAGTGCACAACACCTGCTGGCTGATCGCAAAGTAATCTAACATGTAAACTTTTATAAACTTCAGAACCTCGAAGTTTTCTTTGTTCTAAACGGCGACTTACGAATTCATCTTGAATAAAGTAATAACTTAAACTGTAAACAATCCATTAAAATAGATTTTAAATATAATTAAAAAGGAACATTATTCAACACTTTTTAATACTCAACGGTCATTTTCTTGGAGCGTAATTCCCCTGCCAACCCATGTTGCTCAACTTAAATTAAGGCGAGAATAGGTAGCCGTGCGGTGGTCCCATAACGGGATACCAACCAGTGTCTTCCCATCTTTAAAGGCGACCACCGATTTACCCTTAATGAGTACTCGCGTCCAATGGCAAGCAGGGGGATCATGACCTTCCGCAGGGGTGATGAACTCCTACCAAAGCGGTCGCGGGTGCTCCCATTTTGGTGACTTACAGTACTGTGCTCAATAAAACGTGCCTACAGTAAAAGAAGCGAAAAATCAGGCAGTTCAGACCTCTCATTGGTAATCAAGTTTCAAAACTGAACCGTTCGTTCCCCCGCCAAGTGATATAAGGGGAGGAATTAGAAATTCGAAAAGACTTAAATAAAAAGCAAAGAAATAATAAAATAAAAGGAAGAAAGGAAGAATACCTTACGCCACGACTGTTAAGAATCATCTAATCTGACACTTCTAAAATCGCAGCTTGGGTTCAGGCTCAGGTACAAAATGCAGTGTTTCATTTTGCATTTTTCTCTTTTTTTTTTTTTTTTTTTTTAGTTTACTCTACATTTCGTTCTTAACTTTTTGCAATCACTGTATATATCTCATAACTTCAATGCTGGGATTTTGTGCGCAGTTGAAAAGATTACACTAATCTTTCACTGTTGCGTCCCTAGGCACGCCCGATGGCTGCCACGATCACATGCCACTAATGCTCTGTTGTAGAGCAGGGCGCTGAGCCTGCGTGAACCAAAGGAAAGTCCTGTGGCGCATCCCCCCCCCTTCTGCTGTGAGAGCGCCAACTGCATCAGTACAGGAACAAAGTCGTGCACATGACGAATTTGGCATATTATCGAGGACCGTGAACAAGATGCGCCTGGTGCACCGCAGAGGGTCGGGACAACGCGCCCTCCGACAGCGCAGGTGCACACACGCGTCAAGGAGAGAGAGAGAGAGAGAGAGAGAGAGAGAGAGAGAGAGAGAAACAGAGAGAGAGAGAGAAAGAGAGAAACAAAGAAACATAGTGTGTGTGTGGGGGGGGGGGGCTGTCTCTTATACACATCTAGATGTGTATAAGAGACAGGTCCGTCGTCTCGCATCAATCACGAAGTTGTCAACCCGTTTGGTCCCCGTACGCAAGCCAGATTCGCCCGTGCGCCACAGTCCGTCGTGGCCCGCACGTCAATCCCACGTACTTGGCACCAGCTCGTCGGGTCGCCCAACTCCCACATCAACTCACCTCTTGGCTTACTCGTTAGCCAACCCTCAGTGATCGCGCTAACCTCAAAACTTCCCAAGTTCTTAGAGAGCGATTTAATCTCGATAGCGAAATTTATAGCGTGCATGTCTGCGCGAAGGGTGCGGGATTGTGTTTTGCGGGAAGGAGAGAAGAGAAAGGAAGTGCCTGCGTTCTGCACGGCCAGGCCGCGGCGTGGGGGACGTAGCCCCTCTCCACGCATCAATCTTAGCATGCAACGTCTTGGGCAATCAGATCAGGGGAAGAAGGCGAGAGGACCGAGAAGAAAGATACAGTTACAATGACACCCTTCCAAAAATTACAGTTACACGCAAGATTAAGGGCACCATTTAGTCAGAACTTTGTTCCCGTCGAAGGGAGTGCGCGCAAGCAAGAAGCGCAGCGTACCCAAAACTTCGAAATTTCTCAATTCCTATCTAAATCCGAGATGGCAGAAAAAGAAAAATTCCGAAGAAAGAGAAATTCCGAAAAACAAAAAAAAAAACAACACTTCCAAGAGCCCACGGGGGCTGTCGTCAGTTGAAAGAAAATTTTAAAAGAAAAAAAACGACGCTCCCGCGCGTTCATCGCCCCAAAATTCTCATTCTCCTTCGCCCCAGCAGAACAAGAAAGAACCTATGGCCGTCTTTATTGATCGCGCCTGACGTGGCGCACCCGCTCAACCGTCCGCCTTGGGACCTTCCCGACCCTGGCGCGTCATCACCAAAGGCGAAAAGAAAAAAGGAAGCGAGGACACTCATGCAATTTGCCCCGTCGATCCCGTTTTCCTTGCGCTGCCCATCCGATCCCGTCTTAATACCCCCCGTCATCATCGCGCAAAAAGTCGCACGACACAGAAAATAATTCGTCATATGCACGACTGGACACACATCCCCTTGGGCTGACACATGGTACTATTACAGACACTGCCTGCGCACCACCCAAGGGTAGTCCACAATGTTGTATGTTGGTTGTGGGTCTCATAGGGTTTGCTTGGGGTGTTGGTCTCGGGTGTTCTGATGTTCTTCCCAGTCTGGCATATCACACGATCATTCCATTTCCGGTAGTTGCTCATACGGTAGAGTCTTCGATTACATGTTACAAGGTCACGGGTTCAAGCTTGGTTCCGTCCTTGGGGGGGGTCCTTGTCCAGTTGGCCCCGTTCTCTCCTCGATACATGATTCAAAGAGTACACATAGCTTTCGGGCATACAAACATAGCTTGCGAATTATATATCTCTTACAGGTTACATACACCAGTTTCCACCCATGATACTGTCTACATAGATTCACAGAATATACACAAAAAAAACAGGCTGGGGAGCTAGTCACTGGTGGGGTCTAGTGGCTGCAAAGGTTCAGGTAGGTTGTTTAGGGTGTCATTGGGTGCAGTTCCTACTGGCATTCGGATAGAATTGTCTGGTGGATATATATATGTGAGGCCTGTAGTTCATTGTCTGGGTTTGGCATCCGAAGTTCCCGTTCCACAAGGTTCGTCCGATTCCACTTCCACCAGGGCTGGCAATCTATCAGCCCTAGTGCCTATCACTGTTGTTCGGTCCAAGTTGCCTGCCCGTTGGCAGGGCAATGGTCCTGAGTGCTGGTCACACTGAAGTATAGTAGTGAGATAGGGGGTGCGCTAGGAGTATTGACGTGAGGATGGGTTGGGAGGTGGTCTCATATTCCAGGACACCCGTGGCTCACAGTTCCAGGTGATCACTGTGCACACACTAACTGGCCTCTACGACACCCTTGACTTAAAAAATAAAAAAAAATAAAAAAAATAAAAAAGTATTATACAAGCAGTCTTGTTGACTGTGCATTCGTTATGACTGTAAGCGAAGTTGAGTAATGCTCTCAGTCGTTAAATTTTTCCGGGTTGATTTGTGAGGTCCCCGGCCTCAATATGATAGTCAGCTGGATCCTCCCAGTCAGTATTAGTGAGGTCTTCAGCCAGCACGCGAGTGAGTGCACGTGTGAGTGGGTTCCGTGTGCTGAGTGGGAGAGTGTTGGCTGTATACACTACTTCTACCCATGGGGGTGGGGGAAGATGAAAAGGGAGGCACAATCACTGGCCTATGCTCAGTCCTTGTGTTAGGCTGGCCACCACTGGTGGCCCCAACCCTGCACCCTAAACGCTAGGGCAAAGGTGCAAAAATGTTGTTACCTCCCTCCACCGAGAGACGTGACATCCCTTCACCGAAGAGAGGTAGAAAGCTATGCTTGCAGGGGTCTGCTGTATAGCCTTAGGAAGTTAGGAGTAGTGGCAGTTTGTGAAACTTGTGAAAGGAGAAAGATATGTTCCAAGGGCAAAGGGGCAAACATGTCGTTACCTCACTCCACCAAGAGAGGTAAGATCCCTTCACGAAGAGAGGTTGAAAGCTATGCTTGCAGGGTTCCGCTGTATAGCATTAGGAGTAGTGGTAGGTCGTGAAACTTGTGAAAGGAGAAAGATATGTTCCAAGGGCAAAGGGGCAAACATGCCGTTACCTCACTCCACCAGGAGAGGTAAGATCCCTTCACCGAAGAGAGGTAGAAAGCTATGCTTGCAGAGGTCCGCTGTATAACCTTAGGAGTAGTGGTAGGTCATGAAAGAAAAACGATTTGTTCCAAGGGGCAAACATGCCATTACCTCCCTCCACCGAGAGAGAGAACATTATCCCCTCACCGAAGAGAGGTAGAAAGCTATGCTTGCAGGGGTCCGCTGTATAGCATTAGGAGTTGTAGGTCGTGAAAGGAAAAAGATATGTTCCATGACATGGAAGAATACCAGTTCAAATATTGTGAGGAGAGAGAAAATATATATAGTTGTCCCTCGATGAGGAGAAGACAGTTTTCAACTACTAGTACTTGGCCCATACATCGGCCGCAGGCCTTTCCCGTGAACGCGCCATGACTCATGGACTTCGGGCTACCGGACCACATTGCCTAAAGGCGCGAGCCAAAAGAAAACTGAAACGACGGGGGGGCGGCTCAACAAAACTTGGCGCGCAGGGCGTTTCCTGGCTCGACATCAATAGCTGGGCCAAGTACTGGTGGTTTAAACCGCCAGTTCACGACCCCAACCATCTCTCTCTCTCTCTCTCTCTCTCTCTCTCTCTCTCTCTCTCTCTCTCTCTCTNTGGGTATCTGTATTTGTGTATGTGTGCGTGTGCATCGGGGGGGAGATGACCCCCCCGCAACCAACCAATGAATCAATCAATCGAAGAAAATAAAATTACAAAACGTGCCTTTGCTACGATGCACACTTTTTTGGGTCAGACCAATTCTAGCAACCAAAAGGCCAACAGGCAGTTACGCATGATTTTTTAACGAATTTTGTACTAAATAAATAAATGTTTAATGCAAATCCCTTCCTCTCGAGTGTGTCCAGCTTGGAGTCAGACCCTTCTATTACGATCTACGCCGGTCTCCAGTCTTTTGAATCTTTGATTATGATTTAGAACAGTAAATGGAGTTATGCAAATAATAGATGGAAATAACATGCATAGCACATAACGATTGCATAATTTAGGAATTTGAGAACTGTGACTTTATCAACCGAGAACATAATGTCAAGAAATGTCCATGAAAACGAATCAGGATAGACTGACTTAAGGCAAAGATAAAATGAATACCAATAGTACTCGTTAAGATTACTCACTCATCCCTCTCAAGTCGCAACCTCAATTTTTTTTATTAGTCTCGAACGCCTTAAGCCACGTCTTCGGAAGTCCCTATCTTCGCTGAAGACATGTCAGACTCACATACCTGGCTGGCCGCCGTGAAGGCTCAGGGTTGGTCGGATCAATTACTCAAAGAACGCATTTCCAGATGATTGGTCGGTACGGTATTTGAGTGGTACGACCAAAATCTTTATACTATTTGGCGTAATTTCCGAACGATTAGTCTTTAACGCTTCGATCACATAGTGGTCGGACAATGCTTGTGCTTGATTAAAGAATAAACATAACAGCTCCACGCAGCATAAAAAATTCGTAGAATTAAATCATCATTCTATAGTAAAATTACAGTCTAAATTTTAAATCTTTATTCCATATAAAAAAATGTCATTCCACTTTTAAAAATTTCAGTCTTACTTGAAAACTTTCATTTTAAGAAAGGGGTATCGGCTCTTATTTGAACTGCATGCTAGAGATGGAATGAAAGTCTAGATGAGTTCATGAAATATTTTAATTGGATTGTCATTCTATATAAGGATTTTCGATCATAAATAGGTTAATATAATATTAACTATAATATATTTGTTGAAATAGATTGAAAATTTGATTAAGACATTTCATAAACTCGTCCAAACTTTATCCATCTTCAAAAAATAGGAATAGTTAGAAGGGAAAGCTCATTTTAGATAGGAACTTATCAAATAAAAGTATAAATTTTAGAATTGGACGAACATTGGAATAATTATTTTTAAATATGATGGATATTTTTTTAATGCGGTGTTTTTTTTTAACTTTCATTTCTTGTGGGAATTTTTCTGTTGCGAGACTCTTGCTTGGTACGAGGAAAGGTTTTTCTACATCGCCGAACACTCCGAGGTCGATGAAAAGATGGTGCGGGCAAATTTCGTCCCATGTCTAGCTGACTCTCGATTGTGAAAAAATATTTGTAAGAAATGCAACGGGATTGAACATAACTTAAAGGAAGTAATCAATTTCGCTATCAAATACAAAAAGGAGAATTATGATATGGGGTTAGACTCCGAATTGGATGACAATGACTCTTTGGGTATCCGTCGTCATACCTACGTGGCAAATACCAAAATGTTCGAAGATGGTTTCGGACTAGGACCGACGAAGAAGGGTCTAGACCATAAGGCCCCTTCTTGTTCCTCGAGCTCTAAACGCAATAACCGGGAAACGAAAAAAATCACGATGAAAGAGGTAGCCGCGAAGCTCGTAACGGTAGTCACGCCCCTAACCGAGTTCGTCCATGGACTGCAGAGGCGGAGAGTGTTTGTTGTGCCGCAAAGATAACAAGTGGTTATGGCGGGCGGTACAGGAATAGCGAGGCCAATCTTAGCTGTTACCACTCAACTCATGCGATGCTATAACTGTAATCAGCCAGTCCGCCTTGTTAAGGATCGTCAAAAACCCCGGACTCAACTGGGATAAATCGGGGGCTCCCAGATCTTATTGGCGGCACCCACTGCCGCGCGCCAAGGAAGGGTGGCGGTCGTCCTCGATACCCGAATTACAGAGGTTGTGGCACCTACGACCATCGAGATTGGGTCTGATGAATATATGGTTGCGGTCATGTTCGGACCCAGAACAATTGAGATTGTACGTCACATCCAACGGATCATCAAAACAAGTGACCTAGCGCCCAGGAGACTAGGGTTCGAGGACCACATGGTGTCAGGCCCTCAGTACAAAAACGGTCAGATCGACATCTTGGACGTAATAAAGGCTCTGGATCTTAGGATCCCAGTGCCTATCTCTTACTTGCTAACCATCTCGGAATCGACTAACGAAAAGTTAATTGAGCTTTGTTTAAAGAATCGACAAAGGTTCAAGGAAGGTCGAAAGGGCAAGAAGCTAGCAATGGAAAACCAACAACCAACCCTCAACCTCACGACCTCCCGAAGCGGCGAGCATGATGATGATCCAGATCACAGATCCACCGATAGAGAAGCCCGAGGTATTCCTTCGGGCCTACCCGACTACTTGGAAAAACGTAGAATGTGACTGCGAGGTGTGAGGAAGCCCATCACCGACCATCCTTAATTTCAAATCCTCTACGGTGACCCTTTCTTGGGGGTTAACGAAACGCTTGAAACAAGAAGGTTAGATTCAACCCCTCCGACCGGATGAGCTATATGTCGGCCATAGAGGATAGTATCGTTGTGAGCGAAGGATCACAACTTGCCCATACTGGTCGGTCGGGTTCATTGGCTGTGTGATGTGATCGTTGTAGATGTACAAACTTATGATATGCTGTTAGGGATCCCGTGGCAAGCGGCGGTTGGAGGGCAAATGCACTTTGACATTTCAAAGGTCGTGCTGACCTCGTCCCAACCCAAACCTCAAACCATGTCAATGAGGGTGGCGGTGCACATGTGCGCGCAATTGGTCCCTCATATTTGCACTGAAGTCCACCATATTAATGTGATCTGACGGTGGTTGATAATCGAGGCGATGATGTTAGGAGAAGCCGAGGACTCGGACGAAGCCAACCGGTATCCGATCCGACTTTAAGATCGGTTTCGCCGAGTTAACCTACACAAGTCTCAAAGGACCATAAAGAGCGAATCTAGCAGGTCCTCGATGCTTTGCTTCACCGTTCAAGGGGAATCTTTGCTACGAGTTTCACAAATAGCTTATCTCTCAGAACCCCCTATGTCCCTTTACCTTAACGTGGAACCCCGTCCAGAGCGACTCATTGAACTGGGGTCTCTGCGATTTGTCATTTAAGCTTTCACGACCCTTACTTACGGACACTAAGGTCGCTTTGCTTCTAAGGGATGGGGTACCGTTTCAGCCACGTTCCTTCGACCAGAAATGAGGCCGAACGAAACTACTGCATGCCTTTTCAGTCGAACCTTCGGCCGATGAGCTTATTGACACCGAGGGCGAAGCGAAAATAGAACCTGTAAGTTCGGCGGACAGTCAGCTTATAGCGACGGTGCTCCCGGTGAAAACCGACAATTCGTTGTTCGGAGTGTCCCATGAGGAAACTGCCAATTTACCTACCATTACTTCGACAATTTCCCTCTTGATAGGGACCGTTGACATTCAATTACCAGCTCAAAATACCCCACAAGTACCCTCACCTCCTTATCACGGTGTAACAAGCCTACCCCGAGGCGGCTAGCACCCATGACCATGACATAGGTCATACACACTTGATAGAGCACGCCATCGATACTGGGGATGATCTGCTGATTGATTGCCAACCGTACCACTATTCATTGAAAGAGCGATAGTTGGCATTAGACTGGGTACAGGGTTTTGAGTCCCTCGGGTGGGTGGAACCGTCCTTGGTTCCTGGTCGTTTCTGGTTGTCCTCGTTCCAAAACGGAACGGGGCAGTTCACATCTGCATTGATTACCGAAAACCAAATGTTAATACCCACTGGCTCATATTGACAACATGTTGGACTCTATCGGATCTGCCCGCGTATTCTCGAAATTCGATATCCGCTGTCAGACCAGAAGATAGGCCCAAAACGACGTTTGTCTTATTTGAAGGCACGTGGGAGTGGATCCGATGCACCCCGGGAATATATAACGCTCCCGCCAACTTTCAACGGGCGAGTCCGTTAACAAGACCCGACTTACCCAATGGACGATATTTTAATCTTTTCCAAAACACACGAGTATCGCGTAGAGCATGTTGAGTGGGTCTTGCATGTGCTGAAGGACGTGGGGTTCAAAGTGGCATCGAAGAAAAGCGAGTTCTTTCTATCCGAAATTTGCTTCTTGGGGTACATCGTGACCCTGGAGGGCCTGAAACCAGATCCAGGGAAGGTTGCAACGAGAGGCCCCGGTTC
This sequence comes from Chara braunii, assembly GCA_003427395.1. NCBI lineage: Eukaryota > Viridiplantae > Streptophyta > Charophyceae > Charales > Characeae > Chara > Chara braunii. Next base: position 1,091,762 of record BFEA01000201.1, on the reverse strand, counting down.
CTACCACATTGACTTAAGTTCGAGGCTTCTCGGGGCTGGCTTTCCAGTACCGACGATTCATTCAGGGCTTCGCACGTGCCATCAAGCCTCTGACGAAACTTTTGAAGAAAAACAAGGAGTTGGTCTAGACGACGGAATGCAAGGCGGTTTTTCAGGCACTCAAAAAAACCCTGTCGACCTCGCCGATCCTAGATTGCTGGGATCCAACGAAGACGTTTGCTCTACACACGGACTGACAGTCACAGGCGATATCGGCGGTGTAGACTCAGCAAGGAACGAATGGGAGAGAACACGTCATTGAGTATGCCTCGAAGATGGTGAATCGGGTGCAGACAAATTACAAGGCATGCAAGGGCAAGTGCTTGGTCGTGGTGTGGGGAATTCAACAATTTCGACTGTATCTTCATGGCCAAAAAATTGTCCTCGTGACGGATCACCAGTTGCGGCTCTTACTACGGAATAACACCGACTAAATAGGAACACTGGGATGGCGGGTTGTGAGGTTGCAAGGCTATGATTTTGACATCCGCCATCGGACCACCAAGCAACACGGAAATGCGGACGGATTGACCCGACTGCAGCCACCAAGGAAGAGCCCCAAGAGCGAGCAACTCATTCCGACTCCGCCATCGGCAGAACCTCGGTACGAGGAAGTGCATTTTATTCGCAAGGACACCCCAAAATTTGATTACAGAGACAACTCCTAGAAATGACGACCGTAGACCATTCCTTTCCCCTCGCCTCTTGCTCTTCTTCCCGTTTGTCTCCGACTTGCTCTTCCTTGAACCATTCTGAAAATACCTGCTTCTTCTGCACTCTGCCTATGGTGCCAGATAAGGGTGATTCGCCCCCGATGCTGCCTAGCTTCGTCCCATGGACATGTAACCAGCGTCGTTTCAATCAGGCTCACGGATTGTGTACCGGGTACCGAAGCGAAATGGAGTGGGTATGTCCTGAATGCCGACCGAACAAGGTACCCACGGAGAAACAATATCTAGAGGTTAGGACGGACGGCGTTGCCAAGTGTCCGTCGAGCAGAGGTCAAGACGGATCTCCTACTGCTATGGTAATTGGGGGGTGATTCGTTGTCGAAACTCACCAAGGCAGAACGTCAGAGAGTAACAGAGCGGGCTCATGACTATCACTAGCACAATCATCATTACAGAAACGAAAGGACAATGATGATTTGGGGTCTATCTGGTTGACGGTTCCACGCCCTTTAGCTAGGTTCGATTGGACATGAGCAGCACACAAAGAGGATGCGGTCCACTTCGCCATTAAATACACTAAGAAGCCATTGGGAAAAATGGATGGTACCGGTCGGGAATTCAGGGCGATGTCAGATTCATCGTCCAAAATTGTCCAGCCTATTCCGCAGACAAGGCGCCGGTTCAAATGCCCCAGACGATGGTGTCGAGTAAAGTGGAACATCCCTTCAAGAGAGTTAGCATCGATACGATGGATATCAATCTACCGAAGGGGCCCATCGACCGAGGCGAGTTAAATGTCCTCCTAGTGGTCGTAGATCACTTTTCGAAGTGGATCGAGGCCTATCCAATGACTAGTCAAAATTCGCTAGAGGTAGCCCGGTATATTAATCATTTCTTGTGCATCCACATATTAGACGTAGAAGAGATCCACATGGACAATGGATCCGAATTACAAGGGAAGTGGAACGACATTTAGTGCGGGCCGATGTAAAAATTTATTACTCACCTGGAAATTGGCCACAGGCTAATATGCTAGTAGAGAATGTCAATCGCATGATTAAGACAACCCTTAGAAGGAACATTACCGTGAGAAATACCCAGCCATGAACGGTCATAGTCGATTACATCTTGGTCGTCTATCGGGCGACCCCGCACGGTAGTACCGGGGTGTCCCCGTCCCATCTACGTACCAACAATGTCCCCAGGATCCAGTTGTCATCTCTCTTGGGTACGAAAGTTAGGACAGTAAGGATGTAACATCGGGACAAGGTTCAATACTATATGGATCTGATGGCTAGGACCTAGTACTCGGCGTTGGCCCGAAGGCGAAAGAGGGTCATGGATCAGACGCATCAACGACAAATCCGAGATAACGAAAATCGACACACATCGGCGGGTTCACTGCCCGACTATAAAATTGGTGATCTCATGCAGGTACGGAAGTTTGTGCGCTCCTCCAAGATCCATCCACGCTACACAAGGTATTTACGAGGTGATGGCGATTGGCGCACAAGGCAAGCACTCCGTAAAACTCGCCCCTCGACACAACGCTCATGTCAGGCCTTTGACTCGGCACGTTACTGCCCTACGAGGCTACGCCCATGTCGGCCATCGTTGGACCGCGATCAGGCCATTGCACTACCTACACTAACTCCTTCATCTCGTCTATCTTCTTCAGCTTCTTCTTCTTATTCTGCATTTGGGGCCCCTTCTACTCCCATTCTCATCTCATCGTCTCGATCCTCACCGACTGACAGTGCAAAATGAGCAATCGTGAGCACGAGCATGACGTGGTTGAATACTTCCAAGCGTATACGTCGACGTGACAAACATGCCTACAGAGAAACCTACGCGAGTGTTTATCGCGTTTCATGCGCTGCGAGTGACCGGGACCTTTGCACATAGCATCGCCACGTTTATCGGCGACTTGATGCCCTTTTCAAGCGAGGTGAGGGAGCCGGTGAGGAAGGTTTTGCGGTAGTACGCCCGTCAAATAGCCAGATGAGTAGCTCGGTTACAAGGGCGCGCATGCCATCGCTTTACTGCTTGCGAGTCTTTGCTTCGTCAGGCGTAAGGGGATTGTCGACTTTGGTTCCTTAATTGTCTGCGCTCCTTCCTCCTGCTCCTCCTCTTAACACCCAAGTTATCCCGCCTCCTTTCTAAATGCCTCCCTTCTTTTTTTATACCACCCTTCCCCATCTCCTGACGGCAAGCCCCTATCCTGTGCATGATTTCTCACAATACTTGGTGAAACTGTCTGAAGTGGAGTCACTGTCGTTCGCTGACGAGGACGCGTGGGAGCTGCATCGAGCGCTATACCGATCGGTGGTGTTGGGCATGTTTCGATTTTATGTGGAGCACGAGGAACATGATGTGAGTGAGCAGCTAGTGGTCTACTACGTGATCGCTAAGCCCAAGACGGAGCAGAAGCAAGGAACGGTGGCACTATAATCGTTCAGGAAGATCCGGTCGGACAAGTCGAGGCTCTTGGAGTTCATCCGTATTGAGTTATTGTCCATTGTGCAAGTGATTGTTGTCGAAGAAGATGATCACCAAGTTCGGTTGCGAGCAGCCGCGGCCCCGAGGTGAATGTACCATGCAATCCTCATTCTCGATTATGTTGCTAAGGCGCGGGAAAGAATGATAGACATCACCTACGAGAAACAGTTGCGGTCGTCCTCCTCTTACCCGCAACCGGCGACTCCAAGGGCACAAAAGAGGACCACCAAGAAGTGTCGCCGACAGCCAAAGGCAAACGGTACTCGGGTGGCCCCAGAAGAAGTAGTTCAACCGTTCTTGGCGCGAAAGCCAGTTGCCACGCAGAAAGAGTCAGCCACGCCCATCGTCGAGCCTTTGTCGTGAGGACTCTTTGCGGACGAGCCGTTATCGAATCTCAAGCCACTTCCGCGTGTGAGGGATCCGGAGTGGACGTTGTCACTGTCGATCCTACTTGACCTCAATCTCGATTGAGCCGACCCCTCAGCACCAGCCGCAGAGGAGTGGGGAGAGGAGTCACGGTGGCACATCCCACATTCCGACCCCCCATCCTCGCGGGACCTTTCCGCTTCCTTGCGCCACCTCGGATTGTCACGGTCATTGATATTAGTAGTTCCTCCGAGCAGGAGCATCCACCCAACCGGCGTTGATTACATGGTGGAGTCGGCGGCCATCCGGCTCGAGGCAATCCTTGATCCTGCGTGGATGCTATTCCTATAGTCGCCATACGAGGGGTGCATACCGACCAAACTGGCTGGAAAGGTGATCTACGAGGCCAGGAGGCGGCCTAACGTCATGTATCACTTCCTGGTATTCACGGCATCCAAGCGGGAGAGACGCCCGTATACGGAGACCCACTTAGTGATGACGGGTCCCGAAAACCGCAGTGTGCGATGGTGGTTCATTCGCGCAGTAGCGGATCTGGCACCACGTGTGCTATCGCACATGCTAGGGGCTTTCCTATACCCCTCCTTCATCCAGCATCACTTCAATGAAGTAGATGCACCGACGACACCTTCCTCTTGGGAGGCCTTTCTTCCTCCCCTCCCTCCCCCTCTTAATCCTGAACTTGATCACTTCGCTTGAGCTCCCCCTCCTCTTTCTTTTTCTTCTTCTTCTCGTTTGCTCTATTTCATATCAAGGCAAATGTAAAAGAGTGCGTGAAAAATCACGTTGTAAAGGCAGAAAGATTTACGATGGGGCCAGTTGACGATGAAGTGGCGCCCGATCGGTAGGCGAAGAAGGGTGCGGGATGCACCTTTAGTAGAATAGTGGGTCATCAAGGCCAGCAGATGATGAAGAGGCCGCCTTGGTCATCAAGGGAACCGGGACTTGTGGCAGGCAGTTGGGAGACTGCCAATTTTGTGAAGTGCATCACAAATGTGATAAGTTGGGATCCATACTTCGCGTCTTAATGTAACCTTTGGACTAAAATCCAAAGTAAGCGCCGAAGCACGGATCTTAGCTGATGAAGATAAACAGGGTCCATTTTTCATTTTTGAGGTACTAAAGGCAAGCATCTTTCGAAATTGCCCCTATCCCTGTTCAAATTATTTGTCCGCGCGGACGGTTAGGAAGCGTGCGGCGAAATCCAAGAAACAGTTAGAAATTACGGTTGTCGGCATTGAATTTTTTCTCGTGTCAAAGCGCATGTGGCCATTTATAAAATCATGCGTGTCGCGTAAAGCTCGGTTCCCGCTATGCATGTGTGCACCATCTTCCTCTCCATCTGAGCGCTTCTCCTTACATGTCCTTTCTTCTTCCTCCGACTCTGCGCCCGATCCTCCCCTGACCCTTTGGCGCAGTCGATTGGTCGTTAATTTCAATGTCCGGTTCAATCCCGCAGAAGTGAACTTGTGCGCGGGGCTTGGACGACCACCTCGCCTCCTTCGATCCTTCTAGAACCCCCTCTCTTCCTTTGTCCTGCTCAACTACACCCCTTGCTGCCCGCACCACACGCTGGCACCCCGCCGCCTTCCGCTCTATTAATTCCCCCGCAGCCCCTTCCTCTCCTCCTCTTTGATCTCGGCTGCAATGTTGCACGAGCTATGCGCAAAGACCGCGGTGTTGAACAGGCTCGACGTGCCCAAGTGACGACGTAAGGTGGGATGAGCGGTAGACTTCTGGGTACGTGCGTGCAAAGGGACTGAGTGGCGGTGGAGATAGAACGTAACCAGCGGCAGGGCCTTGAGGCTATGGTTGGTTGACGTTCACGGGTTGGTTGGGGGCCGTGCCTGAGAGAGGCCGGCTAGTGGAATTTTGAATCATGGCGAGGGACTCACTCTTTTCTCCATTGCTGCTTTCAATGCTTTGTCCCAAGTGTTGTGTGTGCACTCGACTAAGTGTGGATACTTAGTCACATACATGATGTTGGTCATGAGGGTGTATGGACATTGAATGCTTCGCTGTCCAAAACGTATGGATGTGGAATGAGGTTGGGGGTGTAAGGCGCACCAAGGCACGACCCTGGGGAGTGCTTGGGTATCAAATGTCTGCTTGTATGCATGAGTGTGTTGATTTCCCCTTGTTCTCCCCGAGCCTTGCCGATTCCCTACGCGACATGTGAGCATCGAGAATTGTCGCCGACTGTAGTACCCTCTCTCCCCTCTCGCGCATGAGTGCCACGTGGCAGTTGGTCCTGTGCCATCAGGCTGAGTGCTGGCAACCAGAGACAGCAGGCACATGCGTCTAAGCGCGCCGCCCTCTCTCTTTGCTACCCGGCCATCGTCGTTTTGCCACAGTGACAATTCTACGATCAGCAACGCTGTGTCCCTGAACTTGCATTCTATTGTAAGTGGGAGAGAGTGGGGCGTGAGTCATTGAGACTTGTATGGAGTCGAGATGTGCTACGTTAAACGTGGATGCGGGGAACTGTCCGTGCTCAACCCTTTCATCGATCCTCCGTAACACCCTTCCGTCGTTCCCGATCACATTCAAAGATAGTGTGCTCTGCAATGCGGATGTGCAGAGCGAGTTGATGGTGACCGGCCAGGTTCATTTATACAACCCATCAAAGGCGGGTGGGTTTGTCGTGATTCGTCAATTTTTGCCCCCGCCCTTGGTCTTGCCTTTCACTGATTGGACAGTGCTACCTTGGTCAGCAGCGCACACCACGTGGTGGCCCCAGTTTAACTGTAGCTGGTGTCGGCGGGGAGACTCGTGTTCCTGGCAACAGCTTTTGCTAGGGTACAAAGGCTCTGTCCGGTTCCCAGAACTCTCCCGCAGCGCAGGCACCCTCTACCTGCAAGCTCCGGAACCTGGGTTCCCGCAGCCCCGCCCCATCTGGACGACGACACTCAGGTACCGGCAAGCTCCGGAACCTGGGTTCCCGCGGCCCCGCCCCAACTCCGGAACCTGGGTTCCCGCGGCCCCGCCCCAACTGGACGACGACACTCAGAGCCGACCATGCGGCCTTGATGAATCCGACTCGGAAGCTTAGAGGCTCCTTCTCTTGGGTTCTTGCAATAGACTTGGCATACCACAAGAGAAGCGGTAGATTCCGCGTCTTCGCTTTTCCTTTTTTTTTCTATTAACAAACACCCGTCTGTCCTTAGCCATTGCAGAGCAGAATTTTGTTCGTACCTTGCATGTTGGCCCTGTTTACCCTTCAGATCCTCTCCTGTATTCCCCATCAAGCCCCTCTGTTGGCCTTAATTTTTGGAATAACCTCAGAATGAAGCGAGAATCCCCCTTTCCGTCGGGTGATTCAATCCCTGCCTAAAATCCTTGGCCACACCCGCAATTACTCTGATCGGGTATCTCTTAGTACGATAGTACGAAAAGCCGCGCGGGTTGTGAGATTGCTCATGACAACCCGCCCTGGAACTGATCTCATGTGTCCCCCAAATTTAGGCTGTCCCTAAAATTGGGACCTTGTTCAAGAAAGAGGTACTAAATGAGAAGAGCAATTCCTATGCTTTGTAGGGAGGGATGCTCTGTGCAAACTCGTCAAGTTCATAAGAAGGCGCCCAGGCTGCCCCGATCTGATTCAAGATGGGGAATGTACCAGCTATGGAACCTACTCTATGCAGGAGATGAAAGTGCAAGTACATGAGGGCACTCATGACAATCTAGCTCAGCTTACTGCAGGGGCACAGCCAGGCCAGTTCTGCGGAGGGATCAATCTAGCTAGGGCTGGAAACACGGGGAGACAACGACGCCAATCACGCAATGGGGACTGCTGAGATTACAGCGAAATGGGAAAAGTCCTTCCCTCACCTGCAACCTCCCTGCTGCAAGGAGCCGCAGAAGCTCTGGTCGCAGCTCATCCTGATCCCATCTCAGAAGATGGCCTCTGTTGTATTTACAGAGCTACCCCGATGACAAAACACGTATTCACCTACAAAACACCAAGTATAAAAGAGCTACGCCGAGAAAAGACGGATTCGGACGCCTACAAAACACGGATCCGGCTATGTACAATTTCCAGCCTGCAAAAGTAGTTACACGGACGGTCCTCGCTCCAACCACCACAGACCCGACTCCATTACGGACAGTGAGCCTACAGACTGGGCAGACAAAACGCTATAATTGATGTTGTGTTTTGTAGTGCTGTCACGGCGGTGTCTGATAGGAAGTGAACTCAATTGAAGAGTTCTACAGCAGACAGCAGTATAGACCAACGCCGAGAAAACACACAAAACACACAAAACACGGATTTTTTCGGACGCTGTGACAGCTGTCGGCTACCTTTCCAAACAGTTGTACAGCGGACAGTAGTGGATCGAGGCCCGATGTATCCTTTCAACGTAAGCATTCATCCTTAAATTTCAACGGCTCTAATTTCTGATGAAAAAAAAAAAAAAACTTCTACGTTCCATCTCGAGACATCCGTTAAAAATTGGAAGTACATAGAGAACATTAGCATGGCCCCTGCGCAAGGACGACACGCATAAATCCAGGAGTGGTTGGGGGGAAAAAAATAAAAAAATAATTAACATCCTCAAGGCATAGTAGCAATAGGACTTCAGTGATGGCCTTTCCGGCACCGCCTGGATGCACCTGGTCCTAACCACATCCAGAGAGAAGTGGCAGCGAGAGAGCAAAGCAGATCAATCCAGATTTTTTGCACGTCTCCACACTCTCGCTCCGATTCGTACTTCGTATCCAATTCTCTTTGCTGGCGAGACCTCGCCCGGCATACACCCTCCAACTTACAAGGCAGCCTCTCCACATTGCATGAACCGCCCTGCATGCTGCCATTTCCACATAACCTCGCCAGCATTACACTGGGAAAAATGCATAACTGTGCCAGACTGTGTGTGTGCGTGTGCGTGTGTGTGTGTGTGTGTGTGTGTGTGTGTGAGAGAGAGAGAGAGAGAGAGAGAGAGAGAGAGAGAGAGAGAGAGAGANGTGTGTGTGTGTGTGTGTGTGTGTGTGAGAGAGAGAGAGAGAGAGAGAGAGAGAGAGAGAGAGAGAGAGAGAGAGAGAGAGAGAGAGAATAGAACATTGAAAAGACGTGGCCCTCTCTAGAGGCACTAAGCCTTCCGCTGCGCGCCAGTGACTTGTAAGTTGTAAGCAGCCTGCCGTGTCATCGACGCGGCGCGCCGTAAGGGACCCCGGACGCCGTCCCAGCTTGCAATGATTACGCTTTGGGGAGGCAAAAAAAGAAGGGAAAAAAACAAGTATCTCCTAAGCTATAAACACGGAGAACAAAAACAAAAAGAATCATTCATTCGATTCATCGAGGCCCATTATTACGATTCGAACTTAGGTCTGAATTTCAACAGTCTATGGGTGTACCAACAAAGATCAGCTCGTTCGTATTTTTATCACAATTTGATCATCTGTGACAAAAACATCTGCTGTGCCATGCAGAACAGTTTCTCTGACATTTGCGTCCCATTCGTTTCAGCGATTTTTATTCACTGTATGTAGAACTGGACTTTCTTACAGTAGGATCGCCGCTCGCAAATTAATTCTCTCTTCACTAAAATTTAGACCATTTCTCGATCTATGTCTGCCATGATTACGCAGAGGCCAACCTAATCTTCTTTGTCTGTATCGTTCCAACCCTTTTAACGGATGTCAAACACAACACCAAAAATACTTTTTAAGAGGGAAAGGCAAAGTGGCTACGATAAAAGTGCAGTTTCTGTTGCGATCAGTTCAATATTTGCCCCGTGATTCATTGGACCTTAGAACCCTATTAAAAAAAAGGGCAAACTAGGGCGCAGTCACGGTTTCAGTTTGAAAATGCGCATTTTTTTTCAACCCCCCAATCTCTCTCAGGCCTTCCTGCTTTCTAGACATCATCATTTGCCCCCTTTCCCCCTCAGAGTCTCCTGGAGTTCTCCCTTCTCCCTTCCCCCTTTCCCCCTCATCCTCAGACTAACAAAAGAAAGAACACCTTAACACATGGAAAACGCCAACGCCACCCGGAACTCTCAGTGGCTTCACTCAAAGAGAACACGAGCTATGAGACATTACAATCACGTACAACCCATTCCTCCTCCAGCTCTCCATTCTCCCACTCTACCCGTCTAAAGTGCGAATCCAGATCGAACTTGATAAATGAAAAGAAAAAGAAAAAAGAAAGAAAAAAGAAATAAGAAAAAAGAAAAAGAAAAATACTCATTTGATTTCGAAGCATAATCGCCTTGAGGGCGTCCGATCTCAACTTACAATGCCGAAGCATACGACAAACTGCCAGAACCGGACACACGTTTTTAATGGCTTTGAACTGTTGAAAAACACACGGAGGTCGGAACGAGATAAACGTGAGAAAACACAACTGAGTTCGAATCCAGATGAAACTAGTTAAACGAATTAAAAAAAAAAAAAAAAACTCGAGTTATGTCGAAATAAAGTCGCCGTGAGGGCGTCCGATTTTCAATTACAATATCGAAGTATTCGATCCATCGAACTCCCAGAACCAGAAACACCCCACCATTGCATCTAAAGCTCTTTTAAGCGTCGTGTTTGTTTGATCTGTTTCACCCCCACAGATAATAGATTGAATGAAAAGATCGACTTATTGCAGGTCACCCTATACCTCTCCCTACTCCCTTTTCTCTTCTCCATACCCGCCACAAGTTACCCAAATTCGATGTAAGAAAACGCACAAGCCAACACATCGTCTCACTATGATTCCGCCAATCAAAAATCACGAGGGAAAAACATAATCGAGTGCCCTCGCAATGACTGCTCTCAACTAATTAGCTACTACCTACCTACGCACACAACACACACATCACACTCACACAGACTGATTTAAGCCTTGGAGATATGCTCAATCAACTCCACCACACGGTTGGAGTAACCCCACTCGTTGTCGTACCAGGACACGAGTTTCACGAAGTTCCCGTTCAGTGCAATACCCGCCTTGGCGTCGAAGATGCTCGACCGAGCATCGCCGATGAAATCCGACGACACCACATCGTCATCCGTGTACCCCAAGATGCCCTTCAGATCGGTCTCGGAGGCCTTCTTGATCACAGCCTTTATTTCGTCGTAGCTGGCGCTCTTCTCCAGCCTCACCGTCAGATCCACCACAGACACATCGGCCGTCGGGATACGGAAGGCCATGCCCGTCAGCTTGCCGTTGAGCACAGGAAGGACTTTCCCCACAGCTTTGGCGGCGCCCGTTCCGCTGGGAATGATGTTGAATCCAGCCCCACGCCCGCCCCTCCAATCCTTGCCAGATGGCCCGTCCACCGTCTTCTGCGTGGCCGTCACGGCGTGCACGGTGGTCATCAGTCCCTCCACGATGCCGAAGTTGTCGTTGAYGACCTTGGCAAGAGGCGCCAAGCAGTTGGTCGTGCAGCTCGCGTTCGAGATMACGTCCAGATCCGGCGTGTACTTCTCCTCGTTCACGCCCATCACGAACATCGGCGCGTTGCCAGAGGGAGCAGAGATGACCACCTTCTTCGCGCCGCCTTTCAGATGGGCAGCCGCCTTGTCCTTGTCCGTGAACACACCGGTGGACTCGACGACGTAATCGGCACCTGCCTCTCCCCACGGAATCGCGGAAGGATCCCTCAGAGCGAAAATGGTGATCTCCTTGCCATCAACGACCAGCTTCTTGTCGGCGGACAGACCGACCTCGCCCTTGTACTTGCCGTGCACGGTGTCGTACTTGAAGAGGTAGACGATGTACTCGGGATCAAGGAAAGGGTCGTTCACAGCCACCACCTGCACGTTAGGGTGGTTGAGGGAAGCCCTCAGGACCAACCTTCCAATGCGGCCGAACCCATTGATGCCGATCTTGACCGCCATCTTCGCTTCGCTGTGCTTGCTTGCTTCCGAAAACGCACACAGCTCTGCTTCCCAAAACGCACAGAGCTCTGCTTCCGCAAAACCCACAGAGCTCCAATGTCCGACGTCGTTGCTGGCGAGCTGCTTAGTTGGAAAATGGCAGCGGCCGAGGGAATCTTTATTCGTTTTCCGGCACGCCAGCAATGATGGCCTCCGCGCCGGCCAAGCCTGGACAACTCACTGCAAGAAGACTGCAGTATCGTTTTTCGCCTTCGATTTCTCAACTCGCTGCAAGAAGACTCTGCACTGTCGTTTTTCGCCTTCGATTTCTCAAAAGTCGGCCTGCTCCTAGCATTATTGCGTGCTGCAGGATTTGAGCGCATGTTCTGTTTATGAACAGTTCCTTGCGTAGGACGGTAATGTTGAACTGGCTACATACCTCTGTCCATTGTAAGGGCATACTCACACTAGCACTTTACTACTTATTTGTGGACGGAATTACGGCCAGATGCATACAGGTTTGGCAGGAAATGCGTTGAGATACATTGTAGGCAGTGCTGGTGTGAGTATGCGCTAAGACGGTAATATTCAACTGGATACTGTAGCGGCGGAATGTTGATTGCGTTTTTCTATTTTTGCTGTTGATTCTTCGTTTGGAAAAGGAGTCGTGGGTTCAATCCCATGGCCGCCTGTGGCACGCTCGGTGCCAACCAACTGAGATAGTCGGCCGGATCCTCCTAGTCGGTATAAGTGAGGTCTTCAGCCAACATGGGTGTGAGTGCGCGTGTGAGCGGGTTGCAACTGCTGTGTGGGAGAGTGTCGGCTTTAGACACTACTTCTACCCGATGGGGGTGGGGGAAAGAGAGGCACAGTTACAGACAAATGCTCGGTCCTTGTGCTAGCCTGGCCACCACCGGTGGCCCCAACCCTGCACGCTAAAAGCTAAGGAAAAAGGGGAGGGGCATACATGCCGTTATTTCCCTCCGCCGAGAGAGGTGACATCCCTTCACTGAAGAGAGGTGGAAAGTTATGCTTGCAGGGGTCCGGTGTATAGCCTTAGGAGTTGTGGTAGGTGGTGAAAGGAAAAAGATATGTTCCATGACATGGCAGAACACCAGTTCAAATATGTGAGGAGATAGAAAATATGTATAGCTGTCCCCCGATGAGGAGAAGACAGCAAGGAACCAGGATCCACACAAAACACGTAACCACTGGCACAGCAAGGCCCAAGAACACAGTCGACAACATGGGCTCAATGAGAGCACAGTCACCAACAACTTGGGCTCAGTGAGAGTCCCTCATATGCCGTACCGTCGGACGAAGCTGCCAAGGGTTGCTGGGGGAGTGCTGGGGGCGTGCCGCGTGGGGGGGCTGGTGCCTTGGGGGGGTAGTAGGGGTGGCGAGGACCCCCACAATTTTTTTTTTTGATTATATATTCTTTTTGTGAAAAAAGGAAAAATTTTGAAATGCCCCTGAAGTTTGCATTTATTTGCGATTTGCCCCTCCGACGGCCAACTTACTCTGATTTGCCCCTCTGATAGTGATTCAAGTTTCCAAAAAAACCCTGGCGTCGTTTAGGCCTGAGACATTTTCAATATGCCCCTACCGGTACCTGTGCCAAATTTCCAGTTTGCCCCTACTGGATAGCCGTTCAGTACAGGCACAATAATTTTCCATATGCCCCTAATGGTACCGTGCATCTTTTCGGTATGTACTTCTGGCCGTTGCTGGCAGGAGCGTTTGTTCCCTTGGCCCTGGAAGGGGTGCTACCTGGTCACTTTTTTTTTTTTTTTTTTAATGGTGTATGTTGTCATATTCGCTATACACTCAAAAAAAGCATGACTGTGCCAGACTCTGTGTGTGCGTGTGTGTGTGTGTCTGCTATGTGACACCCGCGGCCTAGGCCGCGGGCATTTCGGCCGCTGCGGCCGAGATTCTCGGCCGCGCCCGCGGCCGATGAGGCCCTGTCCGCGGCCTGGTTTTTCAATATTTCCCCCCCCCCCCCCTAAAAATACGTAATATATATATATATGGGGGTGTAGGACTTGGAAAACCCTGCACTTCTATTTATTTTTTTGTAATCTGACTTTGTTTAAGATTTTTTCAAAATCAAATACTAAAATTGATTTAAACAAAATTAAAAAACAATATATAAAAATTCACGCCAAACCTACCATTCCTCCAACCATGCGTTAACATAATCGAGTCCCCGTCAACGATGAGCTCGTTCCTGGACATGTAAATACTCGCTTCCGCTGAAGTCTTACTTCTATTTCTTACCGAAACACAAAGAACCCTAGCGAAAGAGAAACGACTGAGATCAACATGTACGCAGAAGTACGACACACTCCCCGTCAAGTTGTCCTGGAAAGGAAGGGGATATTCCTCTAGAATGGCGGGGCATGTCGATACACCCCGGCATTGGGAGGAGGTCGAGGAAAACGTGAAGGTCATTAGAGACGCCATCGGTCGCATTTTAGCGAGATCATGTGGTTTCGTCCGTGCACGATACGTGTCTTGCTTCTCCTCCACTGCAACCTTGTGCAGTCCACAGCTCCTGACGTACGGTTCATCCCTGAACGCAGTGTACGGTTTCGGGGCGAAAGGATAGGCGAGGTCGAGGGGGAGGTCATGGGAGATGAACAGTGTAGGACATGTCAGCTATTCAGCTGTTCAACAAAAGTGACACCTGAGAATGTGTATGCGTGCGAGCATTGAGTTTGATGTGAGCTTGTCGATGCCGGTTTAAACTCTCTCTCTCTTTCTCTCTCTTATGTGTGCGTGTGTGTGTTTAGTGATCGGCGGAGCGTACTGTTAGTCGCTCGTTGCGGGTGCCGGTTGCCTGCCTTGCCAATTGAATGCCTCGAATTGATGATGGATGTAGGCTTCCAATTGATGTGCCTTGATTGGTGTGCCTTGTTCGTGACGCTACTTCCTATTTCACGAAAGATGAACAGTGTGAGAAATGTGGGACATTCAGCAACAGTGTGGACTGAGACTGTGTGTGTTATGAAAGCAATGGGTTTTATGTGAAATTGTCGATGTCGGCTTTCGATTCTTCTGCTTTGTTTGATGTGACTTTTAGCTACGCTGCTCCCGTGTTCTGTTTGTCTGCTTTTGCATACGTCGTCCCGTTCCCGTGTTCTGTATGTTAGCCCGGTCGTGTCGATATGTCACGCTGGCCCCCCACGTTTGAGTCGAACTCGATCGAATCGACCTCCATCGAGTCGATCTCGATCGAGTCGAACTCGATCGAGTCGAACACGATCGAGTCGAACACGATCGAGTCGAACACGATCGAGTCGAACACGATCGAGTCGAACACGATCGCCTGGGCTCACGATCGGATCCAACACGATCATCTGGACTCATGATCGTCTGGACTCACGATCGCCTGGACTCACGTTCGAGTCGACACGATCGGCTCGAAGACGATCGCCTTGACTCACCATCGAGTCGAACACGATCGCCTAGGCTCACAATCGACTCGAACTCGATCGAGTCGAACACGATCGTGCCGAACTCGATCGAGTCCAGCACGATCGAGTCGAGCACGATAGAGTCGAGCACGATCATGTCGAACTCGATCGAGTCAAACACGATCGCCTGGACTCACGATCGACTCGAAAACGATCGAGTCGAACACGATCGAGTCGAACGCGATCGAGTCGATCATGATCGAGTCGAACACGATCGAGTCGAACACGATCGAGTCGAACACGATCGAGTCGAACGCGATCGAGTCGATCATGATCGAGTCGAACACGATCGAGTCGAACACGATAAGCCTGGACTCACGATCGAGCTGGCATGTCACGCTCGCGCCGAACGAGATCGTGTTGACCACGGGCACGATCACGATCGAGTTGAACACGATCGCGGCTGCCTCGTCATGAAGGAGATGCTGCCTTATCACTATCTGGAACTTTTCTGCTCCTCGTGCCATGCCAACGTTGTGCGGCCTACTGATTTTTTGCTTCTCGGTGATGTGTTGTGTTGCTTTCAGATTACGCAGCACTACAAAACATGGAAGGAGAGGGGAAGGCAAGTAAACGACAAGCAAGTAAGAATTATGGGAGCATGGAACAATCTCCGAAAAAATCAAAGGGGACGCCGGCCGCTGGGGTTGGGAGTCTGGAGGCACCGGGGTCTAAGCGGCAACGCACCCCAGTTTCGAGGGGTGCACCTTCCACGGGCACTCCGTCGACTCCTGTTCGGGGCCCTGGACCGGATAAGGCTGTGTTGATGACTGGCGGGCCTGCGGGTAAGGAACGTGTGCCTGGTCCACAGCAGGGGAGATCTGCAGTGGAGGTTATGCCCAGACACAAACCGTTTGGAGAAAGTAAACCGTCTGGCGAACGTAAACCGTCTGGTGAAACGACTGCACGGATCGGCGAGACGATGTGCCTGTGATTGACCACAAGGACAAGTTTTGGATGCTCGACTGGGTGGGGGAAACCGGACAACCATCGAGTGGCCTTGTTTTGTACGTGGTCATCAAAGACAATATTGTGTCGGTTGGCGGCCTGGTGAGGTGGACTGGACAAAATGTGCCCTCTGCAACGTTCGAGTTGACGATGGTCCTGAATGGAAGAGGGGAAAGAATACCAAACATTAAACACATCGCTCTTCGATGGACCAACCACGCGGGGTTCGGAAAGTCGCTGGTTGATGTGTTCAACCCACCAGGGACATTGACAGTGAAGTTGCCTAACCTCGTTGACGTCCTCGGGTTTTTCAACAGTAATGTGATCGCGGGTAGAGAGCCAGTTGTGCATCCAGAGGACCGCATATCAGAGCCTAAATGCGTGCTTTCGAAAACCGTGGAGACAGGGCCTTCGATCACGATCCGCGAGATGCCGCTTGGTCCGAAAGCTGGGCAGATCAGAGAGAAGGGTCCGTGCCGCGGACTGGTCGTACCGTCAGCCCCTATGAAAACCAGACCAACGGCGACCAAAGCACCAATTGGTTTGGGCAGCTATTCGATAGGATCTTGATTGGTTTGGTTGATTGATTGATTGATTTGATTGATTGATTGATTGATTGATTGATTGATTGTGTGTGTGTGTGTGTGTATGTGTGTGTGTGTGTGTGTGTGTGTGTG
>BFEA01000201.1:1039582-1050922 GCA_003427395.1 Chara braunii | reverse complement strand
CACACACACACACACACACACACACACACACACACACACACACACACACACACACACACAAACACGGGAAAAGAAAAGGAAAGAACAGAAGAAAAACGCAGATGAATGCGGTGACAGTTGTCCTCAATGTGTGTGTGTGTCCTACGGCAAAAACGACAGGGCCTAGGAGTGGCAGCCTTCACGGCTCCTCTCCCTCCCTCCCTCTTCCTTGCTCCTTGGCGATGGATTGTGGGAACAACTGGTCCAGTGGAACCGTTCAGCGGCCAGAGAAAACTGGTCCCTTGGTCAGGGACAACCGGCGAGCGAACAGCAATCCGCAGTTACTTAATGACAATGGGAGCAGCATACGATGATCTACTTGAGCGGGCGATAATCCAATTTGACGAGGTTCTTGGGATTGGACATATCTTCCTCCAGTAGTTCTCTCAGCTGTAATGTGACCGGTCCTGGGCGTCCATCACCAATCAACTGGCCGTCCCACACTCCAATAGGTGTGACAAGATGGCCGCTACCGACATACATAGCTTCAGCAAAGCTGAACACTTCCTCCAGCTTGATCTTCCTAATCTCGATCCCATGCAGATGAACCCTGTTTTTCTGGCCCTGGCCTGTCCTTTGGCCCCCATTTTCCTCCTCTTTCTCTTCTTCTCCCTTGGTCACCTCTCTCCCCCCTGCTTTCTCCGCCATAGATGGCGACCCTAGGCCGGACGGAGAAGGGGGCAATAGCTGGACGGCGCCTACAGAGGTCGTTTCCTCCTCCTCCTCCTCCTTCTCGATGCCTCCATCGCCTTCTTCCTGGCACTGCACACTCCGTACAGTCGGGATCTCATCCCGCCTGACCTTCTTCACCTCGATCCCGTCCTGGACAGCTCTCCTCTTGAGGGGTTGTTGTTCCCCATTCTCCTGTGTTTCCTCCGCTCCTCCCGCACCACCTCTCTCTCCCTCTCTGATCACCAGCAGAGTCTCTGCGAGCTTCAGCACGGTCTTCACCGTGCACCCGGACAGTATCCCGTCAAAGGGAGGACTGAGGAGCACTCCCTCTCTGCTGACGAACAGAACGTTGGCACAAGGGCCCTCTCCCACGCAGTCGTCGGCGTCCTTCCAGATCCCGACGTCGCAGCCGTTCTCCGTCCCCTCGATGTCCACCAGTACGTTGGGAAGGTAGGCGACAGTTTTCACCGTCGCAAAAAAAGGCGGCTTCATCGGTACTGTTGACGTCACCGCTTTGAATGGCCGCCGGGGGTCGGGATAGTCTTTCGCCTGCGCAAGGACCACCGCGTAGAAGACCGTCCTGGGGCATTCGGCGGGCGAGGTGAAAAATCCCCCCGGTCCGGCGGAGATCCAGAAGCGCAGATGACCGTCCGTGCAGCCCGCCAGATTGGCCAGAGTGATCAGGAGATGTCGAAGCTGCGCTCTGGGGAAAGGGGCCTCTAATTTGGCGGCAGCTGCGGACCTCAGGAGCCTATCTAAATGGTCGTCCAATTGATACAAATGGCCGTTGATCAGGTTGGTGGTGTCGAAGACACCATGGCTCCTGTGGACCATATGATCATCCATTGGAATGACCATAGCAGCAGGGTCGGAGATAAACCCACCAACCAGGCTCGAGTACATCAGCCGGTAAGTTCCAACGTTAGGATGGAGCTGACTTCTCAGCCGTTGGATCACTTCGCTGGCGGTCAGGACCGGCCCCACCGCCAGGTTCTCCACTGCTTTCACTTCTTCATCGCCTGCCTCGGCGCCGTCTTCACCCGTGTGCACGACGCCATCGCCGTCTACCTCCCTCTTCTCACATCTCTCAGTGAATGGGGTCGTTGCATCGGCCATAGCCGCCATAGCCGCCATGTCCGAAGCCGCCGCAGGAATGTCGTAAGCAGTCAGAGAGCGGCAACGTCACAAAAAATACTGAAGCTACGACGTTCAGGAGGTGAAATGTTGGCAGCGAAGTCCTTCGGGACATCCGTAAGAATTGGAACGATACAGAGAAGGCTTTTTTTTTTTTTTTTTTTTTTTTTTTTTTTTTAATTAATTAATTAATTAATTTAGGGACCATTTCTCGATTTATGCGTGTCATCCTTGCGCAGGGGCCATGCTGATCTTCTCTGTATCGTCCCGTCCCGAAGGACGATACAGAGAAGATTAGCATAGCCCCTGCGCAAGGATGACACGTCGCATAAATCGAGAAATGTTTGCAGCGAAGCCGGTCGAAACGCCCAGTGCGATGTGCACGCGCTGACAAATGAGACATGCAGGATTGCACGTTGTGGCAGGGGCAGGCGAGAAATTTGGCAACGGTTGCTTGGGGCTATCTCGGTCCTGCATTCCTCTTTCTGCCGTCCAGAGCTGTGGCGTCGGCCAAACAATTTTTTTTTTCTTTCAATTTTATAAATTTATATATAATAATATTTTTTGTCACAAATCTTTCAGCATCTTTCAAATTCTTTCAATTCTCCTTTACTACCAACCTACCACTACTCCACATCCCGAGCATATAATAGCTTGCTCCTCAAAAAAAAAGAAAAAAAGAAAGAAAAAAAAAAGACGAGCACCTACAGCTGTAGTGCTTACCTTCTGATGGCTCCAATCTACTTGTTTGTTTGTTTTTTGTTTTCTTTGGCTCCAACAAGGCTCCAGTCTACTTGTGGGGAGCTGCACAAGCTGGAAACCGGGTCCAGCATCCCTTAGGGCCAAGTCCCACTAGGTAGTTTGGTTTTGATTCCTATATGGCTGCGGCACGGTGCGACACCATTTCGAAGCTTTATGAAAACCGTGCGGAAGGGTCCTACGATGATGACAATCTGCCAGGAGTCTCGGGAGTGGCCGTCCTTGGGCGTTCCTCAACTTCACCAAATGTGGAAAATGAGAACGTATTTTCCACCGGTACATGGGAAAATGCATCCCTATAGTTCTTGCCTTTCCTGTAGTGGTGAGAAGCGCCGAAGGCTTGGAGTGGACGTCCACGCACAAAGCATCTGCGTGCACACACACACACACACACACACACACACACACACACACACAGAGAGAGAGAGAGAGAGAGAGAGAGAGAGAGAGAGAGAGAGAGAGAGAGAGAGAGAGATTCCCGTAGTTCTTGCCTTTCCGGCAGTGGTGAGGATCGCCAAAGGCTTGGAGTGGACATCCACGCACAAAGCATCTGCGTGAGCACACACACACACACACACACACACACACAGAGAGAGAGAGAGAGAGAGAGAGAGAGAGAGAGAGAGAGAGAGAGAGAGAGAGAGAGAGGTTAGTCTGCTGAGACTGACACACTCTTCTTGCCATTTAAAAAAAAAATTATGGCCCTTACCAATATCCGAACTGGTTTTCATTCCCGACCCATCAGGGGCCTGGACCCACCAGCGAAGTATTTTTTCCCTTCTTTTTTTTTTTTTGAAAAGGGCGATGGCCTTGAGGTATTATCATCGGACTAACCAGCCCAGGTAAATTCAATCTTGTGTCTAATCTGACAACGGTGGCCTTTTCAGCCCAGGGTGGCCTGATAGCCTTAGGGAAAACATAACTATAGGGTCACAAAAATGAGTTATAATTGCACTATGGGCCAAGATACAGTTTCGACCTACAGTTCGGGCAATGTATATAACCCAACTTTCTGGGCCAGGTAGGGTGTCTGAAGAGCAATTGCAAACTGTATCTTGCCCCATGGTGCAACTATAACTCGTTTTTGTGACTTACCCCATTTTGTTTTTTATTGGTTTAGTTTATGGTTATTTCTTTTACTGGCTTAGTTTATGGAAACTGCCTCCCCCGTACTGCGAAGTGGACGTGGCGTCAGAGGGGATCTTTGGGTGCCAATCTTTGTCAGATTTTGTGGGTGGAACCGTGGAAGGCAGTGAATCGTACAGGCCTCGCTCCAGCCCTTGTCAAATTTCCAAAGAAGAGTGAATGTTCCACGTGAACACGGAAAGATGCACCAACACGATTTTACACTTTTGTGTATGTGGAGATCAGTGGATCGAGGCCCTATGTTGGTGCCCACCACTTGTTTTTCTTTTCTTAAGGACGGAAAGGGCATAAACAGCAACGCCTCGAAGTCTTGAAAACGCCCCCCCTTCCAAAACCCCCGCGGGTGGCATTGAGCAGAGACTGCTTATGTTCGTAGGGGCAGGGGACCGGAGGGGAGGCACAGTGACTGGCCCATCGAAGAAGCTCGGTCCTGATGCTACCGGCTGACCCCTGGCCGGTATCGCCCACCTGCTGTAGCAGGTATAGCACCTGCTGGTGGGTGCAGCTCCCGCATGTTCCCTCGTTGGAGGCTTGAGCACGGATGTGGCTGCTAAGGGGTTCCCCATAATACCATAATGACAATAAAAAAGGCCTGAAAGGCCGTCCTGTCCAGATTTGACAGGTAAGTGAATTGGTTGGGCAACCACTAGTACCTTTGCCGCTTGGGAAAATAGCGGGCCTCGGGTAGGCGTCCGACCTTTTCAGAGGCCAAAACGAAACGACGGCCGCCGATCAGATTTATCAATGGCAGTCGTCGTCGGGCCTGACCTCCGAAAATTCAGGAGTTTGGGAAAACAGCCAGTTTTCCCTATTTTCCCACACGGGAAAGGTACTAGAATTAGCCTTTTTTTCAACAACAAAAAAAAAAAAGTCCGGAAATCCAGACGAACGTGAATGTCAATGCGAAAAAAAGAAGTAATTGGCACACAATTTCATGCAGTTCATTGTTTGGTACTTTCTGTTGATCAGTACAACAAGTGCGTCAGGCAGCGCCGTTGATGCGAAGCGCTATCTGCGGATCGTTTGTGTCACCCTCAGTCACACGTAATCGAAAACGTCACCAACGAAGTAGAATACTTCACTAGTGGGTCCAGGCCCCAGGAATGAAAACCCCTCCAACGATGAGAAAGAATACCTAGCAGAGTTGATGACCAATGAGAGGGTGAGAAAGATCTACCGTCCTAACTATTTGCATGGTAACAAAATTAGAACTATCCCTTCGCTATCTGCGGCTGAAAAGGGTGTCACACGCACGAACGGTCCTCATTCCTATACTTTTGTGACTGGTAGTGGGACTTGGCCCCCGGGCCTCTTCACCCACTGGGGCCCCAGATCAACCTGAAGTACTGGCCCTTTTCTAAGCTCTTTCCTGCACTAAAGCCGTCTTGACTGAGTGAGGGCCGTCTCCCACTGGCGGGGGTTTAGTTTATGTTTTGTGTATTTTCCAGCGTGGTCACACTGGGGCCGTGAGATCTTCAGATCGGATGGCAAGGAGCCATCCTCCATGTACAATCAAAACCAGAGAAGTGGGACATGGCCCCAGGACCTTGAGCCTAATGGAGGTCTGGAACAAACCTCCTGGCAGTTCCCAAATATTCCGTATAATTCTGGGGCTAGGGTATCAGTAACCACAGTCTTCCCCCGAATACAACGCACGGTCATTATAGCCGTATTTGAGGCATCTTTCAGTCTAGATACATCTATAATGACCGTACGTTTGTATTCGGGGGAAGACTGTAGGTATGGTTTCAGTGCTGCTGTAAGGTAACTGTAAGTGCAGTGTTACAGGCTGATGCTGCTGCCAGGATAACTCCGGGTTGAATTGTAAGGTCCCAGGCCTCCTTTCAAATCTGGTTATAGTGGTTTTGAGCGGGGAGGGGGAGGGAAGAAAGAGTACACCGTACGCGTCCTTCGGTACATCCGTTAAAATTGGAACGATACGGAGTAGATTAGCATGGCCCCTGTGGACGGCACCCACTAGCGCTGTTTGACACCATAGCTGTTGTGATTTCGATCATGAGTGGCAGAGGGTGACGACCGTCGACCGTGGATGTCAAAAATATCGGCAGGCAAAGCTTCCCTGAAATTTTTGGCTTTCAGCCTCGACGTTTCCTCCAATTCATGAGTCTGAAAAGTAATGGTCTGTTGAATTTTTATCCGCATATCACTGTAGCAAGGACACAATATTGGCAATTTCGGAGGTAGGGGTTTATATTGCAGCCTTGCTGCAGTGCTTCTCGGCCTCCAAAATGCACGTAGAGCGAAATGTTTTGGTGGAGGCTCTCTATAATCATACATGCTCCGGCCTCTCTGACACCCTGACGGTGACGGAAGAGCCAAGCTATTTCATTTTGTCTTTGTTCGCTGTTTCTATATTTTGCCACATTCTGTACTTCCTCACATTGCTGATGTCATGTACGTCTTGACGAAGGAAACATACCTCATGATTAGGCAATGAATGGTCCCGGCTGAAATCGAGAAACGAGGCTGTGCTGTGTCAGTAAAACACTGAATTTTGTACGAAGAAAAGCTTGTAAAAGGAATGAAAGGCAAAAAAAAAAAAACAAAAGGTGAGAAAAAAAATGAAAAAAAAAGGAAAAAAAAAAAAAAAAAAAAAAAAAACCACAATTAAAGAACCATAAAATATTAAAAATGGATAAAAGCCGTCACACAGCGTTGCAAACGGGTGGGTCCTGGCCCCAGCGCAAGAATGACACACATAAACCAAGAAATGGTCGTAAAGAAAAAAAAGAAAAAAAGGGGAAACTACACGGGAGTCACAAAAATGAGTTGTAATTGCACTATGGGCCAAGATACAGTTTTGAATTGCAGAGGGAGATGCTTGCAGTGTAGTTGGAAGCTCGGGCGCAGCGCTACTGGGAGCACTGCGCCCGCCGGGGTCAAAACGACAGGTCGGTAGCGCTGCGCCCGCCGGGGTCAAAACGACGGGTCGGTAGCGCTGCGCCCGCCGGGGTCCAAACGACGGGTGCACTAACGCGCATTGAGACGCAAAGCTGCGATGGCGCTGTCACGAGGGCATGGGAGGGGCGCTTCTTAGAGACTGCAGTGGATGTGGAGACAGGAGGGGCGGGTGGTTCGAATACCCGTGGGGGGGAGGGTGCCACGTGGCATAGTCATTCACAACACAACCGCGTCGGGGAGTAACAGGGAGGCGGGGCGTCCCACTAATCTGTTCTGGTTGGTGAATTTTGCCGTAGGGCTATACTAGCACCGGCTGTAGGGAGGAGGAGTGGCTCCTTCTATAGGAAAAGGCAGGGGCTGAGTTTGTTCTGGACAGCGGTTGGGCAGCTGGACAAGGGGACTGTGGGAGCGGAGCGGTGCGTGATGGTCTGCAGCGATTGGTGACTTCAGCGGAAGTTCAAGGCGGCGTCATGTAGCAACGGGAGCTCTAAGTGCAGCGTTGTTTTCAAAATTTAACTCCGATAGATGATTTGATTGTTAGGGATGTCTGATTGGTGGTGTTGCTTGATTTACCCGCGGTAATGGTAGGGGTGCTGGTAAGAGCAGGCACCACTAGCATTCTCGGGGTGGCTCCATCTATTGGTGGGGAGCAGCACCTGCCGGGAACCGGGCCCGGCGTCCCTTTGTTCAGATAAGCAGTACAGTGGATGATAAAGGCAACCATGCAACCTAGTCTATTTCTTGATATCTTCTTGGATAGTGAATTGAATGTTGCCAATTTCAACATTCAATGGATGATCTGAAAATCTGTTTTTTTTTTCTATTCTCAATTCGTAATTCCTTTTTCATAGATTGATGGTCAAAGTTTACAATCGATTACTTTGTCTTTTTTTTTTTTTTTTTTTTTTCCCCTCATAAAGCCCAGGTTGTTGTAGAGGTGGGATACCAGACGGATGGCAGTCACCCACAGTACTCGGTCACTCGGTTGTCCAGATGAACCCCTCTAAAGACCCCACCCACCCTTCCTATTATCTTTTGCCCTGGCGCACCCCCACCCCCCGAGATGCCTACCCCCTGCTCAGCCCCGGTTGAAGCAGACGCCATACAAGCCTGATTGCACGGGGACCTCAGGAGCTAGGTTTCAACATGCTACCACAGGTCTTCATGAGGGTGCACTGTGACGAACGATTTTCTGTAATCGCACGACTTTCTGCGCGAAGCTGCTTTGAGGGAACGGGACGGGTTAGTAAGGCGAAGTACGTGGATGGGTCGGCTGGGCAAGTTGCATGGATGTC
The DNA here is from genome assembly GCA_003427395.1 of Chara braunii. Taxonomy (NCBI): domain Eukaryota; kingdom Viridiplantae; phylum Streptophyta; class Charophyceae; order Charales; family Characeae; genus Chara; species Chara braunii. The sequence goes on along the minus strand of BFEA01000201.1, from coordinate 1,042,955 downwards.
CTCGTTACTTTTTCGATTTTCTTTTTCGATTTTGTCGGGCCAGCATCAAGACAGGCCCCGCCTAGGCAGTAGGAGACCGCGCCTTAGCGAGCGCGAGAAATAACGGTTGCCATAGCTTCTTTCTTGTTCTGCTGGGGTGAAGGGGAATGGGAATTTTGGCGCGATGACCGTGCGAGAACATTGTTTTTCCTTTTTCAAAATTTTCTTTCAACTCATGTCGAGCCCGCGAGGGATCCTCGGAATTGTTTTTCAAAGTTCTTTTTCGTTCTTCGTAATTTTCTTTTTCTGCAATTCGGATTTAGATAGGAATTTACGAACTTTGAATTTTTTGCTGCGCAGTGCTTCTTGCTTGCATGCGCCTGTCTGCGGCGGGAGCAGAGCTCTAACTAAGTTGCACCCTTAATCTTGCGAATAACTGCATCTTTTTGGCGGGTGCAGCTGTAACTGTATCTCTCTCTTCTTGACTCTCTCAGCTTTCTTCCCGCTTTCTTCCTTCCTGCTGTGCATGCATCTTCCCTCGTTTTGATAGGCCGACGCGTTGCATGCCCGAATCAATGCGTGGAGAGTGGCCGCGACCCCCACGCCGCGGCCTGACCATGCAGAACGTAGGCACTTCCCTTCTCTCCTCCTTCTTTCTGTCTTGGGCATGATCCTGTTTTTTTCCCGCAAACACGCATGCTATAAATTTTGCAAGCGCGACTGACTCGCTCTCTCTGGATTTGGAAGGTTAGCACGGTCACTGAGGATCGGCTAATGAGCAAGTTGAAAGGTGAGTAGAAGTGAGTCGGACGATCCGACGGGCTGGTGCCAAGTAAGGGGGGTTTACGTGCGGGTCATGACATACTGTGGCGCACGGGAGAACCTAACGCGCGTGCTTGGACTAAGCAGGGTGACGACTCGGTGTTGGTGGGAGACGACGGACTGTCCGCATCGGAGGTGACGTGGTGTAAAGAGAGAGTGAAAGAGTGAGGAGCAGACGAGTGTGGGATCGTGACCTTTCTTTTCTTTTCCTTGTATTAAATTTTGGTCTCGGGCGAGAGCCATCTTTCTTGTCTTCGATTTTTGTGCGATGGTGTCGCCTGGTGTGCAACTCTATTCTCCCTTCTCCTTCCTTGTTGACGGGTGTGGGTTGAATGCATCAGTTTTGTTGAATGCGAGTGTCAATCTTGAAAAGTGTGTCTGATAAATGGATGCGCGTCGTCTTTGCATGAACGAGTGAAGTGTGAACGAGTGAGGATTCGACGAATGAATGTCCGTGATCTCACAAGAAACCTGATCACCGAAGATTTGCGCCGTACTCTGAAAGGAATTTGTAACGCCGGGGAACTAATCAGTCCTTTTGATTCCTTTGAGTATATCGGTTGGATGATTACCCTTCATTGCCTTATCGATGCATGAATGGCTGACTTGTCACGAGATTGCCTTATGATTATGCCCGAAAGTTGTCTTTTCTTTTGATCCGATAGTTGCATGACGGACCCTTGGGGAACCACGGGGGCACCTGAAACGACCCATCAACGGGAAGCGAGTCTCGCGTACGTGCGTGTAAGTACGATCGCAAAGACGCGTTTTCCATGCACGTCAGAGTTCGCCACTGGGATTTTTAGGAATACTTGTACCTGACCTAACCACACCCTCTTTGAAAGCCTACCACCCATACCCACTGTATACCTGGTCTGCTGGCCTTTACCCATCTCCACCTTCTTTTTTTAAAAAAAGGTATACCCAGACCTACCCTACCTGAAACTCTTTCACATGTGACTGGCCATACCTACCCATGGACAATTTTTTTCAAAACCACCTATGGCCACCTGAACCCAAACCGTTTGTTGACCACCCATACCCTACCCTACCCAAGTTTTCATTACCTGTACCCACCCATACCTACCCATAATTGTATGCACCCACCCGTAACCACTTGTGCTCGTCACCCACCCTCCCCTAACTGCTCATAACCACTGTCGAGCGCATCGGTCTGGCACCACACAGGGCAGCGCGGGACCCTCCCGGCCACGTCACGCAAGAGTTGGTCTTAATCCTCACCACAAGCACATAATGGAGCTTCCGCAAGCCGCTCCGGCCAAGTGCGCCAGCCATACCTCTCGCGAGCCCCTACGACAGGATAGGGCCTACGTGAGGCACGACTTACCTCCACCTTACGGAAGTTGTCACCTCCCTTCGGTGAGCGTATCCCCGCCGAGCTACCAGTCCACCGTACGAAAGGTAATCAACTGCAATTGTAGAGGTGGACCAGCCGATGGCGTTTCTTGTTCGTTATAGCATAGGGGGTACGCACGGTCCCACGCCTCTATCGGACCCGCACGTGAACCGACGCACTAGGGAGGCTGAAATCCCAAGTGCGACTTGACGTCGGTCGAGTAGGATGTATCCCACTCAACACGCATACACTACACTACGAACACAAAAATAAAACACACACACACACATCAAACAACGTGACAACACTCCTTCATTAGCCATCCCATAACCTTCTGACGCGGAAATCGGATAGGCGACGTGCGCGAGACGTATAAAACCGCGCGGACGTATGACCTACCCATATCGACTAGCAATGCAATCATACGCAAGCAGTCAAAATAATGACGTACTATGTAGTGCCCATAATCAAGTGGTCCCTCGTGGATCCGAGTACCGCTTATGACACTCAAGTGTCAATCTCGAAGTATCGTGAGGGTCAACCCCTTCACAATATTGCACGGCTGAAGGAACAGTCGCACGACCCTCGCGACACTTCCGACCCTTAGGCTGAGTATCTCGGTGGGCAGGGCAAAAAGGCTTTGTGCGGGGGGTAATCCCTTCCACGCAGAGTCTAGGACCTGGGATGTCCTAGACAAGGACCTCGAATCCAGGCCCAGGACCAAGGTCCGACTAAGAAAACCCTTAAGAAGTATACAACAATGAGGGAGGTTTTTCCTTCTTCTCTGAGCGCATAATTTGTCTAACCCCTAAGCACGGTCACAATAGACCGCGCGAACACTCAAGCCATAAATATATCTATCTATCTATCTATTTATCTATCTATCTATCTATCTATCTATCTATCTATCTATCTATCTATCTATCTATCTATATGCGTGAGTGATAGTCTAGTTTGATTTTGGTTAAGGTAGATTATCATTTACAGTATAATCAGTGAGGGGATTCTGCAGACTGTTGAGGGTTCAGCCTCCTGCTGAGTCGGTGAAACTCCGACGAAACAGTTTGTCACAGCCCTTCGTTTGTTGTCCTCTTCTCTCTCTCTGCCTACGGTTTACCGGGCAGTTCTGTTTGTGACGATATATATATATATCGTCAAATAGAACTGCCCGGTAAACCGTAGGCAGAGAGGGAGAAGAGGACAACAAACGAGGGG
>BFEA01000201.1:1026160-1039457 GCA_003427395.1 Chara braunii | reverse complement strand
ATATATATAGGGTTACCTGACCAAACGTTCGGGGGGCCCCGGGTTGGCCCCCGATCGTTCGGGCGTTCCAGGTCCCGTTCGGGGGCCGAACACATCCAAGTTCGGCCCCCGCCAAAAAACATTTCGGGGCCTAAAACTAAGTTTTTTTTTTTGAATTTTTTTTTTTTTAGTTTTCTATGATGTAACCTATAGGCCTATAAATTTATAAGCAACTGTGCTAAGCCACAAAAACATTAAAAATCGTCAAAGATGGGCGTGTCAAAACGTGCTCGCCCACTCAGTACTTTGTTTTTTTTCACTTTTAACTTTTTGTTTTCACTTTATTTCGGGGCCTAAAAAAATTTATTATTTTTTGAAAAATGTTTAATGAGTTATTGATTATGTAAACTACATATCTGAAAATTTTCAGGGTATTTTTCAATGCCAAAAAAAAAAAAAATATCGGCAAAGATGGCGGTGTCGAAAAGATGCTGGCATACGCACTCATTTTAATTCTCTTTTTATTTTTACTTATTTTTATCATAGTGTTTATTTTCTGTATTTGATTTTTAATTCAAATTCGATAAAGAATTTGGATGTAGTGCCCAGGTAAATGTTGTTTAGTTTATTTTTATCCATAACATATTTTTTTTATACAGGGTTACTGGCGTTCGGGACGGGCCGAACGCCCAAACCCGAAAGACCGAACGTTGGGGACCCCCTCTCGACTCGTTCGGCTCTTCGGCCGAACACGGATAAAAATAAAATTAAAAAAAAAAAAAAAAAAAAAAAATCTAAAAAATACGAAAACAATATATGTTATGCAGAAGAATAAACTAAACAACATTTGCCTCAACATTATATCCAAATTCGTTACCAAATTTGAAATAATAATCAAATTTTAAAACTAAATAATAATAATAAAAATTAGAAAAAATAAAACAAGAATTAAATTATTGAATGGGCGAGCACGTTTTTGACACCGTCATCTTTGGCGATTTGTCTTTTTTTTTTGGCTGTGACATATGCTATGAAAATTTCTATATCTAAATCTTAGATAATAGAAAATCTACAAATAAAGTTTTAAAAAATAATAAATTGGTTTATGCCCCGAAGTAAAGGAAACACAAAAAGTCGAAAGAGAGAAAAAACAAATTTGTGAGTGGGCAAGCAAGTTTTGACACAACCACCTTTGAGGATTTTGCATTTTTTTTTGGCTGAACAGAATGACGTCTAAATTAATCGGGACATACCTTACATCACAAAGAACTTACAAAAAAAAACTCAGAAAAAAATAATAATATTTGGGTGCCAAAATAAATTTTTGCGGGTTCCGAACCCCTTCAAGTTCGGGCCCTGTACGGGGATCCGCCCGAACGTTCGGGGGTCAGCTTAGGGGTCTCCGTACGTTCGGCCTGGCAACCTTGTATATATATATATATATTATTTATATAGGTTGATTACTTGTCACAGTTATAGTGGGACGCCTCTCAACCATATATATATGTGATCATAGACAGCCACATCCAGAGTCCGAACCACAAACATATCTGCAATCAGATCAAAGATCCAACAAAAGTCCACGTACTACACGGGGGCAACTTCAACCATTCTCTGCCCTTATACCCCTTGCTTTAGTTATACAAACCTCAACCTTAGCGCACCCTCCCAACAATAAAATACTCAGTATCTTTGTTAAATGACCATTCAATAAAGTACGGGTAAAAACACAATGAAACAGATCAAACCACAGGGCTAAAGCCCTTAGGTTTAGTGGTAAGAGTGAATTGATGTTGAATCGTAAACCGATGAATCGGCAACCGACATGTTATCAGTGATAACAGAAGATGATCCTTGTAGGATCAAGCTAAATCTAGCCTTAATCCTTAATCAATTCGATCGAGAAAACCCGTAACACAAGACAAGTCAATCCCCAAGGTAAAATCATAAGTGTTTGAAGAATACAACTCCATAACACATTCTCACCCAAGATCCTTCTATAGGCTAAGCCTAAGTCTGCCTCTAAGCCAGTGCCCAAAGAAAGATAGACTCTGACAGAGTTTCCTCTATATAGAGTGGATTGCCATAATCGTCATCTGTCAAAATATAATCTAACTCTTCTAAACTAAGAAAATTTCGGCAGCGCTTTCTCGTAGGAAAAGTGCCCTCTTAGAATTTAGACGAACTCAAATATGCAAAAAAAAAACAATTTATAATTCCGGAAAGTCAAATTTTGTCTAATTTCCTAAATTGATAAAAATTTGGGCAACATCTCTTTTAGAAAGGTAAACTTCCCAAATTTGTACCATGTCAGATAGGAACTCAAAAGTTATACTTGAGTTCAACTTCAAGATAAAATTTAACTAACTCCTTAGGTTTGTAGAAATTTTGGCAGCGCTTCCCGTAGAGAAAGTGTTATTCCAAGTTTTATACAAAGCTAAGTTCAGAATCTAAAATGACTTTGACTTCTCAATGTCGAATTTTGTCTAACTCCTTGAATTAGCAAAAATTTGGGCAGCATTCCCTTTAGAAAATGAGATCTCCCATATTTTTATTAAGCCAAAAAGTCAAAAAAACTTGACCCTGAAAAAGACAAAATATTTCTAACTCCTTGGTTTTGTAGAAATTTCGGTAGCGCTTCTCGTAGAGAAAGTGACTTACCAAGATTTATACAAAGCCAAGTATAATAAATGATCCCAGAAAATGCAGAAATCGACCTAAGTAAAAATAAACTTAGCTCAGAAAATGCAGGAATTGAAACTAACTCTTATAACTCTAGCACGCAGCGAGCAACTAAAGCAACTACCTATCAAACTGAGACTCGGACTAAGTAGTAGTCGCACTCAGTCTCATGCAGACCAAACCACAAAGGTAAGTACTCTCACCATCCCAAAGTCAATCTTGTCAAACAATAGTTCGTAATCTTTTAATGATTTATGTCCTTATACCCGACTTACATAAGGCATAAAGCTAGGGCACCCAAACTTATGGAAACCTGCCTAACTTATCTAGAATATACACAGACACAGGGCACAACAACTTTTCTCTTCTTTGGGCATATGACTAGGTTAACCAGCTTAGTCGCCATGAACTGTTTAAGTATCCAAGTTGTATATAACTGTCTGTACATTGTCTTTTAAGGTAGCATATGACTGAACCGATCATCTTCTGCTCAAGATGCAACCTGCCCCTTCTTACCACAAATTTACTTTTAATTAATACTCTCTTTAGTTTATGATAAGCTATAGTCAGACCACCCAAACTTATGGAACCCTCTGACTAGCCTGTTCAAAAATAGGATAATAATAAAATATAACCAAGTTATACCCTTCTGGTTCTAGCATGTGCACGGCATCGGACCAAGACCACCCAAACTTATGGGAACCTGTCTGGTCCTCCGCCTGGTTCATTCTCTTAAAACCAAAACAGGAAGAGGCTGAGCCACCCAAACTTATGGAACATGCTCAAACCTCCTTGTTCAGAACCAAAAGAAACTGAGGAAACCCAAAATAAACAAGGCAACCAAGCCACCCAAACTTATGGAACATGCTTGGTCCCTGAAAAGTCATCCACAGAGAGCCCTCACAAGTCAGAGCAACCAGACCACCCAAACTTATGAGAACCTGTCTAATCCTCTAGGCAACTCAAAAATAAACATAGCACTGGGCCCTCCAATCTTATGGAGACTCTCCCAGCCTTTGGTTGACCCAGTCAGACTCAAGCAAAACAACCTTCCTTCTATCCTTCCCCCAGATGCAACCCCACAATCTGCTTTCAATCAAACAATAAAATTGAAACTGTCCTTGCACATTCATTCCTTTACTTAGTCTGATTTGTGTCCTGAAAGTTAAACTGAAAAGTTAGAGTAGGGATGCGCACAATATACTCAGTTCAAACATATCAAGAAATACAGATAAAGGTTATAGTTGGGTTTATAGAGGGAAAGCAAATGGTTACCACTCCGTTCCCTGCCTCCAGAACTCCTCCTGAGTCCCGGCAGAGCTCCCGCAATCGGTGGGCTGACTGCCCATAGAGTCTTGATGCGGACCTACGGGTTGCAATCCCGCCTGCGGCCTTCCTCTCAGAACCAAAGGATTAGACTGAGAGTCAGAAGGGCAGAAATAGATGTCTTTGAGTGCAACTCTCAGATCCAAGAGAGTTGCACTCAGACTCGTGGGAGAGGGCTTGGATATCTCTGATTGCTTGAGGGTCCCGCAATGGCGGCCAAAACGCAAACCAACTTAGCCAAGTGAAGCTGGACCACCAGTTGTTGACTCATCTGATGGCTCCCCGGATTCCAGCAACACCCTTTCTATCCAGGCTTGATCACTTCCTCCATCTGCAAACTCTCCTTCTGACGAGCCTCCAAGTCACCGCGTTTTATCCTGCGATCAGACTGTTGCTACGCACGCCTAGAAAGGCTGCACTCAAAATAGGGCGCACCACCTGTGTTTGACCCGAGCGTGAACTATAGCAGGCATATCCTGCAGGAAGCACTGCAGCTGGGTAGTATGACAATTGGTGTGGTAAGAACGCCACTAGTTGCAGCAAACACCGAAGCGATAGATAGGCGAAAACACAACCTGTAATCTAAAGGTGGTGCACGCAGTGTCTTGCAGCAATCATACCAGTACGGAACCAACGGTACGAATACAGCTAAAACGGTAGAAGAAATGTGGCGTATGATAGTACAAAAGCCAACTACCCGAAAAAACAGCAAGCGGTGGCCATGTTCCGTACACCATAGTGGCTCGCAGTCCGAAACTCGAACTCATCCACGAACCAAGGTAAGTTAGACAACCCGTGCAGCCTTCTCTTTCGTTCGAAATCCCCAAGACTTCGAAGGTATGCCGCAACTCACTTCTCATTCCTTCGAGCCCGCTGCTTCGCAGTATGGTCTCTCCCTTTCTTTCTTGCGCACAGATAGTAACGGCAACAGTCAGCAACACAACTTTGACTCAACAGATCGTGAACAAATCTCCCACTGCCAGTGGACTGTAGACAGGTACGTGCCCTCTCAGCTCTGCGGATCGGCCCTCCTTTTGGCCGACAGAACGATCAACGCTTCGGCCTACAGGTAAAACACCAGCCCCGTTGCCTTACCTCACGCTCCCTCCGTTGTCTTAGACTGAGCAGGTCTGAATAAGTCTCCTGCCAGAGATCTCAGCTACTATGTAACCGGGTGAACGTGCTGAACGCACGTTCATGTTCAAAACCGCGCGTTCATACCCCCCAGGGCCACGTTCAATCGCGTTCAAACGCGCTGTGCGCCACGTGGCGCGAAAAAATTGAACGCAACCCCAGGGGGTGAGCGCGCACGTTGCGGACTACAGGGTGGTGGGCCTCGTTCTACAAACCCCGAAAGTGCAACCCCCCCCCCCCCCCTTAGAGGCCTACCCCTCCTACCGCATCTTATACTCGGCGAGGACAGGCGCTGGAAAGCTGAAATATCAGCCAGTACACGCGTCGCCCCTGCGTGTACGGAGCGGAACTCTGCTGTTGCGTGAATGGCTGTTGTGCTGAAGAAGGCCGCGAAGCGAAGAACATCGGGACTCAACCGAGGTCACTGCACCTGCCGGATTGTCGCTATAGGCCCCCTCGGGGTCATCAGACGCTTGTTGATCACCTACTCCGCCGAAAAACTCATGGCGATGGAGGCGGAGTTGAAGACGGTGGTTGAGAAGGAAAGGAGGATTCAAGAACGTCGTCTTCTTCCTCTTGACCGAGGGACGATGTGGATGGTGGAGGAGAAGGGGAAGAGGGGAGAAAACGAAGATAGGACACTTGTCGAATGATCGGACGAGCCGATCGACTTTCCGACACTTCCCCCGCAAGCCGCACCGTGTTCACCCCGCTTGGACCGAGCTCGACCATGCGAAATCGCCCGAAGAATCGTGGCGCTAGCTTGCCCTGGCGAGCACATTTCCTCACCTGCACGATGTCCCCTAATTTATATTGGGCGAAGGTCTAGCGTTCCCATTCCAGGCCTCGTAGCTCCTGACCTATCTTCCATGGGCCATTTTTGTCATTCGCTGTTTTTTTCGGGCTAATCGGGGGAGGGCCTTATCCTTAACCATCGCCCTAGTGGTCCGTTGCGGAAGGGTCGTTTCATCATTTAGGCTCGGTAAAGCTACACAGGGTAGGCTATTGGTCCGTAGCTGAAAAGGGGTCAGGCCCGTGGATTGGTGGGGTGTCCCCCGATGGATAGCCAGGATATGGTCCACAATGTCGGGCCAAGGCCTCATGTCGTTCACCGTGATATTGCATCACAGAGCAGTCTTAATCACTCGATTGGCGTTTTCCACCAGTCCGTTAGATTGTGACATGTGGGGAGCAGTATTGCGGATAGAGACACCGTGTAAGACTAGATTCCTCAAGGATTCCCTTCTAAATTCTACCCCAGTGTCCGTTAGGATCTCCTCTGTGTCTTAGTGCATCTCGAGAAAACGGTTGACTTATCGCGCAATTTCGACCACCTGTGGCATCTTGCATGGATACGCCTCGATCCATTTCGAAAAGTGATCCACGAATACCAACAGAATTTAATATTCACAGCTATTCGGTCCAGGGAGTACGATAATATCGGTGGTATCCATACTAACCCTCTGGAATGGTCGTTCGACTATGGTAGGCCTAGTCAACTGAATTGGCGCCTTGTCAGCGACGCAGACCTGACAATTTCGGACGATGAACTTAATATCGTCGAGAATGTTGGACCAATACCACTCACTTTTATCAATCGTCACCTCCGTGATTCGGACGGAGAAATGGGCCGCAGTTTCCTCGTGTATCGACTTAACCCAGTCATACCTCATGAACGAGTGCAGTACGGACATCCAGATCTCACTATCGTCTGTCTTCCGTTTCTCCAATCGCCCCTTGTTCCATTGATAATCCCGTGCCCTCTCATTAGCCCTCCGTCGATCCTCCCTGGTGAAATACCGGAGGGAGTTCCCTACCACTGTGGCTATTAAAACGACATCGGTCCATACTTCGGCCCTTTTAAACCTACGGGTCCTTTCCAATCCTTCTGACGTGGCTTCGAGGAAACGAGCTTCGTTCATATTTTGGTCCGTTCGACACAGAGGACATAACCAGGCCTTGTCGGCGTTCCTAAATTGAATGCAGGAGCCATGGGCTCTGGAGACGCACTGTTGGAAATCTACCCACTCGACATATCCTTCCCCACTAGGACGCATAAGGACCGAGTCGACACGTGAGATCGCTTCGCAAAAATAACAGAATTTATCAGGTAAAGAGAAAAGGGACAAAGACGAAAGGGCAGAGAGACATCCTTCAAAATTATTTTAGTGCCCCATTGCCATTGTGTCCCCTGATTACTTCGTTCGAGGGAGGATGGCCACCTGTCCGTACAAGGGCTCGCTGGTTGGTTCCGGCTCCTTCCACGATGTAATATTTTCGCCCTTGGCCACCTTGTTCGGCCGGTGCGAACGCGTCAATCCGTCGGCGTTACCGTGCTTCTCAGTCTTCCTGTGGACGATGTCGAAATCATACTCTTGCAGTTGCACAACCCAACGTCCGTTCATACCCGTGTAGTTAACGAGTCTCTTGAGGGCAAGCAGGGGCTCATGGTCCGTGGCAAGGAGGAACTTCTGTTCGTACAGATACGGATGGAAGTGTTGAATCCCCCAAACAACTGCGTAGCACTCTCCCTGAGGTGCCGAATCGTTCCTTCTCTCGTTCGGTACTCTTAGTGAAGCGTACTCAATGACGTGTTCACGACCGTCGTTCCCCTTCTGGGCCAAAATAGCAGAGACTGCTTCAGGCTGCCAATCGGTAATGAATATGAACTGTTTCTCCAGGTTAGGCCGGATCAAAATAGGCGTTGTGGTCAAAGCCTCCTTTAGAATGACAAAGGTCCGTTCGCACTCCGCGTCCTAATTCAGTGGCTGGTCCTTTCGTAGAAGATTCGTTAGGGGTCGTGCGATGACCGCAAATCCCCTGATAAATGGACGATAGTACGAGGCCCAAAAAGGCCCGGACTTAAGTCAGCGTTGTTGGTGTGGGTGCCTCTCGAACGGCCGCGGCCTTCCTCGAATCCGGTTGCAACCCACCCTGGGTCACCACGTACCATAGGAACGAAATCTCCGAAAGAAAAATCTCACTCTTCTCCAGCGCGATCTTGAAGCCTGCATCTTGCAGCGCCCCGATCGTCCACTCGATATGTTGTGCATGCTCGTGGAATGATTTCGAATAGGCCAAGATGTCATCCATATAGACAATGACGCAAAGGTTGATTATACCTTGAGTCAGCTTGGTCTTGTTGATGAAATTTTGAAACCTGACGTTCATCGCTCCCTGGAAAGTTGCTGGTGCATTACAAATTCCCATTGGACAACGAACCCACTGCCAGGTGCCTTCGAATAGCACAAAGGCCTTCTTCGGCCGATCCTCTTCCTTGACCAGAATGTGGTGAAATCCGTGACGAATATCAAACTTGCTGAAATAATTCGCACACCCAATTGCATCGAATAGATCATCAATCCGGGGAAGGGGGTACACATCTTTAATCGTGATCTCATTCAATTTCCTACAGTCAATGCAAATGCGAATCGACCCATTTTTTTTCGGAACTTAAACCACAGGGAATGACCATGGTCCGGTCGCTGGTTCAATCCACCCGTTAGCCTCAAATTCTCTGATTTTTTGTAGTGCTATTTTTCGTTCCGCGAGAGAATATCGGTATGGTTTGCAGTGGATTGGCGGGTGCGTTCCGGTCTGAATTTCATGTTGAATGACTAGAGACAATCCGATGTCCGTATCTGTGACACTAATCGCCCCTTGATATTCGGTCAAAGTATCCGCAATCAATCCATGGATCTCATTCGGTACGTACTGCAGTACATGCAATTCGTATGGCTGCCCGTGTAGGGTAACCGCCACGTGTTCCGTGTTTACTCTCTTGCTATTCTCCACAGGGGGAGCCGAAATAAAGGAGTTGTCTGACCGTCAGGAGAACATAGTGGCGACCATTTGAGCGCCTTCTTCCTACATGGCCACGTGTTCTTCCGGGTTCACACCATCGCTGATGTCCTGCCAACACACGGGTTTCTCGACGATCTTGATTCCGAGCTCATAGGGCGTAGGGTCGCTGTGCTCAGGGGTTTCCAAAATTTCGCTTTCGGCCCCCGGGCGCAGTAATCACACCTCCTTTCCTTGAGATAGTAAGGAACGAGGTAGCCCCGTGATGTCGCAAAATGACTTCTTCTCTCGATATCTCAAAAGAAGTGGGGTGACAGCTTCGTATAGGGTCTGGGGGGGTTCCATAGAATCAATCATCCGGGATACTTGTACGAGTGGTTCCCTGAAGATTAGAGTGTGAGTCCGTTGTAGGTTCTTTTCCGCAAGGACGAACGTTTTCGTCGTCTTCTGCCGAATGGGATAGTAGATTAACCGGTGCATCATATCATGGATTATGGGATTCAAATCATCGTCACTATCAAAGGAGCTGCTAGGCTGCTCAGGTTCTTTTCCTTTCTGATCGTTTCGGGGGATTGGTTCCTCCCATGTGATCATCCGAAGGGATCTTTAATTTCGGGGTAGGGTTTTGGAGTCAGCGTGGTTCGAAGAGTTAATCGCATCGGGATGACGTACGGCTACCCACCCGTATTTCATAGGATAATTGATCGCCTCTTGAAGTCCAGGTTAGCTCGCAATGCTGTGAGGGCCGACAGTCCCAGAAGGACATCGTAGGTGTTCACATCCAATACTATGGCATCTCCCAAGGCGTGAACTTTTCCTAATCGAAAAGCGACATTCGTCATTCTCCCTATCGCTTTAATTTTCTCTTCGTCCTCTGAGACGAGATGATCATCTTCCGCTAACGTGATTAGATTTTTCTTTCTCCCTGCCCGCTCTACAACCCTTAATGAGATAGCCAGCACTGCAACTCCCGAATGGAGGACGACATTATACGGATTTCCCCAAACCTCGATATCGCATTCTGCGGATTTCCACGAAATAACTTTGATCAGTAGAAAATGATCATCTTTTTGCATTACTTCTGGCCGTATTGGCTCCAAAGTGCTAGGGGTGTTTGGCTTGTCTTCAAGAGCGGGGGTCTTCCCTTTCTGAGTTGCTAACTTCGTAAGTGCAAACTGTTTCCTATTTGCCTTGCAATGCAACATGCGCTCATTGGCTTGTTCCGATACGGACAACAAGTGCCCACTGGGCAACGGAATCCGGTGATCCAGGGCTTGGACGATGAGCAGGACATCGATCTCCCCAGTGACGAAGGTAGGACCGCCTGGCTCCATCTCTCTCGAGGACGGTCTTCATTCCCCTACTTCTCTCTACTCATCTGCGGTCCGGATGGTTTCGATCATTCCCAACCCCGAATACCCCAAGGCGACGTATTGATAAAGCGGGATAAGTTATTCCGCTTCCTCGGAAGGGGCTACAACGCTTCCACCATTTTCTCTCTCTTCAAGCATCGTACCTACCCTTCCTGGGCCGTTGGCCACTGGTGCGGCAGGCAATGGGGCAATCCCAATTCGAGCTTGCGCAGGTCGGTGTGGGCAGTCCCGGGCTATGTGACCCGGCTGGTGACACGTGTTACAGTAACAAACGTTCAAGTTCGACGCCGCTCCGCCCATGGGTTGAGGGGCAGCGATTCCAGACGGAAGCTGCGCGACCTTGACAGTAATGGGTCGCATAGATCTCATCAGCGATTCCATCCTCGTGTTGTGCTCACGCTGCTCCTTTTTGCTCTCCTTTATCAGGCCAACTAAGGTTCTGGTTAACTCCAATATCGCATTTGATTCATTTCTCCGGGTTGGGCTTTCGGAAGGGGGAGGAGGGACGAAAGTAGCCATAACAGGGAAAGGCATTCCTGTGATCGTACTTGGAGTTGACCTTTTAGGTACAATTTGCTCCAGATAGGTAACAGGCCCAGATAAGAATCCCATATTCTCGAATTTGTTCTGAAGCGCGGCTAGCTCAGCCTTCGCTCTGGCTAGTTCGGACAAGTCCCCCTCTCGGGGATACTCCTCTCCTTCCAAGAAGCTACCGCCGTTCCATCTCCTCTGCGGCTGCCATGATTTGTTGCAGTGTATGGTTAATCGGGGAAAACTGCTTTCGCAGCTTCGCCCTCATAGTCCTATTGCGAAGTCCGTTAATGAATAGATCCCTCCCCACTTGCTCTCCTCGCTCAGTTCTGACGAACATCCTATAGAATCGGTTACGATATTCGGCAACGGATTCGAGTGGTTTTTGAACTCGGTCCTTGATCATGAAGAGAGCCTGTTCCGGATGTATATAATCATAACGATTTAGAAAATCCTGCTCGAAAGTCGGGTGGTATACCCAAACGTAAGTGTTGAACCAGTGGTGCGCATCCCCTTCTAATCTAGCGGGAATGTTAATCCGAGCCTCGTCGTTGTCGTTCTGTTGCGCGCGGAGTGTGGCCAGCCATGCCCCGCAAGATTATGCGCGGGATTGAAAAGGTAGAGGTCGGGCGGGGCCACTGGCATCCGAGCTTGCGGAGCCGGTGCCTGATTGGCCTAATTCGGGTTTTGTTGATTGGCATTCACATTGACCGCCTGACGGGCGACCGATTTACTCCTAGTTGCTATAGGATCGCGTCGCGGCATGTTCCGTGGTCTGGGTCGTCCCCTGTTCGCCAGGTTGTTCAATGCTAGCTACCTTCTTGTCAGTCCTACGAGCTTGCCACGTGTCGGCTCCGATACCAACCTCACGCCCAACGCGACTTCTTGATCGGAGTGGGATGGGGGTCCGGAAGTGCGAAAGAGGGGTGTGCCAAGGATTTTAGGAAATTGTAGTGGAGTCCCAGGTCGGAACTGGGATCTCCTTGTGTCCAGTTCAAGGGTAACTGAGCAAGATGGTAATCCCGATTTGCGTTGGTAGCTGGAGCTTCGGGACACAAGGCTACCGTTGGTGTGAGCATCGACGTCGTGGTCGGTCTCGGATCTAATGGACCTTCGGGACACTATGAGTGTCACGCTGGCTGGTTAGCCATTGGCGTCACTCATAGCAGACTTCGGAGTCTGACGAGGCTGGTCTTAGTTGGAGATTGTGCGATCGCTGGTCCGCCTCAGTTCGGGACCGACGGACTAATCCCGCCACGAGGTAAATACGGTCTTGCAGACACTCCGAGCACGGGGTCCGTGGCCAGTAGGGGTCGATCGCGCACCAAGGGACCGTTGTTACACAGTGAAAGGGGATTACGAGGCGGTGGGGAGGATAATTGGTCTCGATGATGGCAATTCCTGGTTCGGTGATGACGTGTCGTGCGTGCGAGTGGGGAAATCGGGGTTGGAAGGGAATCCCGTTTAAGGCCCGTTCAATATCCCATTCACGTACGCGCTCCGTTCCTGTGTAAAAGGGGAACTCGGGGAGGCGAGACCGGGGTCGCGCGGCTTGATAGGCACGCTCCCGTTCCCAATATTCCCGGAACCATTGATGCCTCAGACTCTCGCGATCTGTGACGTAGAAGGGAATCTCAACATCCATATCCGAAAAAAAGGGTTGACTTCATCATAGGCCCTGCGGGGGCCAGTCATGTGGACGTGCGTCAGAGAGTGCAAACAGGTAACCGTTGCTCGTACCCGGCCGCACCCAACTGTAACCGCCAGGTAACGACCGGGTATGAGTACCCCTTCCGAAGGGAAAGTTGGGTATGGGCACGCACAAAAAAAAGTGGTGGTTGTTAGGGCGGGCACAGGTGCCCTTTTTGGAGATCATGGGTGGGTAGGGGCAGGCAGGGGTAGGGGTAAAAAATATATATATGGGTATGGGCGGGCAGGAAAAAAAAAATAGACGGGTATGGGCAGGTATGGGTGGCCAAAAAAATAAGGGGTGGGTACGGACGGGTAGAGGTTCCGTCGGGTAACCGTGGTATACCCAATCTGAGTCTTGTAGCCTTGTAGGCTTTGTATTTTTGCGCAAGCGTGACGGTTTTCTCATATTCCAAATTTCTCGTTTTCCCATGAAGCAAACGTTTTTAGCAAGGGTGAATTTTATATCTCTTCATTGTTTTACTTTTTGTTTTTCAAAATTTCACACTATTTTCAAATGTGTGTAACCCTATGAATGTAATATTTATGGTTTTTTTTTTTTTTTTTTTTTTTTTGTAAGTGGGGAGCGCGGGGTACAACGGGAAAAAAATTGGACTATTTCTCGATTTATGCATGTCATCCTTGCGCAGGGGCCATGCTAATCTTCCCTGTATCATTCCAATTTTAACGGATGTACCGAATGTCTTTTTTTTTTTTTTTTTTTTTTTTGTGTGAGAGAGTGTATGTGCTGTCTCTTATACACATCTAGATGTGTATAAGAG
>BFEA01000201.1:995303-1026079 GCA_003427395.1 Chara braunii | reverse complement strand
TGCTATAGAGGTTGCATAGGCTGCTGTCGCACCAGATGCATCCATAGCAGCATCAAAACTGTTGCTGTTGCGGCAGTACTTGCAGCAGCTGCCACATCTCGAAAACAATAAAATAAAATAATAATATTAATAATAATAACAATTACCACGTCAATCCTGTGACGTCCAGGGGGTTGGGAACAGTTGGAGGCGGTTAAGGACAACTAGGGGCGGTTACGTGCAGTTAAAAAAAAAAAAAATGTTAGGGGTGGTTAGGGGCGGTTAGGGATAGTTAGGGACAGTTAGGGGCGGTTAGGGACACTTAGGGGCAGTTAGGGACAGTTAGGGGCGGTGTCGGTGTGAATACCCTTACAAGGGTATCCGCCCTGTTTTTTTTGCAAGCGACAAAAAATAAGTTTGGTTTAAAGTTTAAGTATTCCGCGCTAGGCGCGGCTGCGTTTATGATTTACGATGGACTGGATGGTTGACTAGAGTAGAGAGTGTGTGGGCACGCGTGATCTTTTTATTTTTGATTGATGACAGTGAAAGTCGGCGTGGTTGCCTACCAGATTTTTTTTTCTGATTAAACTAGGACTAGAAAGATTACGTCTCGTTGATTGATGTGCTCGTCTGTGACCTATGTGTACGTACGGAGATGACATCGACAACGAGGGGGCTTGAAGTATTTTTAGTAGGCCCGTGTGTCGGGCGGCATCTGATTACTTAGTCGTTCGTCAGAGCCAAACCCGGCCTTGGGGCTTAGGCTAGTACTATTGGTTACGGTGTTGAACTTTCATTGAAGAGATTCAGGGATCGAGATCGAGCGGCGACGACGCGGGAGTAATAGAGTAGCGTGAAGGGATAGATTAGCTAAGGGCCCTATGGAGCTATCCCTTTTGGTTTTTACCATCTGCGTCGTCAGAACGGTGCTAGCGCTTTCTATTTGTCACCTCGTTCGTCATGATCTGACGATTAATAGTTTTTTAAATATTTTTATTATTGTACTGCTGTATTTTATGCCGGTATTCGTTGACCTAGGCGTGGCGTCGGATCTAGAGGCCGCCATGCCAGGCGAGGACTTTGAGTGCGCGCCTGGTCTGGCTGGTCCGCGTGTTCGGGGTGCTGGAAAAAGTCCTCTACCACGCCGTAGCAAAGAAAGCCACAGTGTGGTCAAGGTCTGAGTTTGTAATTGCACTTCAGGCAGAAAGGTCGGTGATGTTGATTGTATATGACCTACGTTCCGGGTGTGGACAAGTCGCGTGGGGGTGTGTTGTATTTGCGGTATTGCCTGATGTGCGGTCACAAGCTGTTTTGATGACTGCGCCGGAGTTACACCTTTATAGTATTACGGGGAACCACGGCAGCCACACTCGTGCTCAAGCCTCCAACGAGGGAACGTGCGGGAGCTGCACCCACCAGTAGGAGCGATACCTGCTGCAGCACGGGGGGGGGGGTGATACCGGCCAAGGGCCAGTCACTGTGTCAGCCGGTAGCGTCAGGATCAAACTTCTTTGATGGGTCGTTCACTGTGCCTCTTCTCCAGTCCCCTCGACCTACGAACGTTAGCGATCTCTGCTCGGCGCCAATGGTATACCTCCAGGAGGCAGGCGCCAAGTTGCCCCCGAAAGGCTTTCTAACCGGCTGATAGCCGGTTCCCTCTGAAATGTCCCTTAGGGCAGCTCGAGCTGTGGGACAGCTTGTCCGCTATTGCAAGATTGCCGCTGCCGGACGCAGCAGGTGGCAGATGAAGCAAGGCGGGCGGCTGCAAACTCGAGGTGAGTGCGGGGAGGCAGAGCAGGAAGCTGCGGGAAGAGATGTTCGAGGTGCTAAAGTGGGAGGAGGTTGGCGCAGAAGAGTGCAGTTGGGCCAAAAAAGGGACAACAGGGCATAGAGGCAGCGAACCAGAGGCAGGGCGCAGCGGTGAGAGGAAAGGAAATAAAAGAAAAGTGGAGTGAATCGAGACGAGGAGTCGGGCCAGGTACGTACGGAGAGAAAAGAGCGGGCTATGGCAGAAGGTAAGCGCAGCTGCGAGGGAGTAAATGATGTAAAACCCGCCGGATCCTTGAAGGGAACGGGCGGGTAACTTGAAGAAGGCTAGTCCGGGCTTCTTCAGTGGGGCGAATCTGGTTATGCTGTTAGATTAGGAAGAGAGTTAGCTTATAAGGAGGTGAGAGAGAAAAAAAGGGGGGCGCGAGGCTATGGAGGAAATAAGAAGTAAGGATGGAAAGTGTCGACCCCACCCGTTTCTTAGCGAAAACGGGCAAGGGAGGAGTCAAATTAGAGGTTTGCGGGGATTGCGATCCCAATTTTGTAGTTAGTTTAGTTAGAAAATTGGAAAGTTTAGAGTTAGTAGGCGAATAGGCTGCGCGGAGGAGCTCACAGGCAGATATGGCTAGAGGAGGTGGAATACGGGAATCGACCGATCCATCATGAAATCGGTCGAGGGAAGTCTCGTTTTGGGGGTTTTGGGAAGCTACGAATCTAATGGCACGGCTGGTCTTAGCAGTAGAGTGGTAGTTTTTTTGCAGTGTGACGTAAAGGGTGCGCGTGGCTGCTGAACCGATGGCTATGAACGAAGAGAAAATGGGTAGCTCGCCCGACTTTCGACGAAATCGATCGAATCAGGGCTCATTTCTGGGGGTTGCGGGCGGTGCAAGCGTGATGGCGGCGTTAGTTCTACCTATAGGCAAATGGTTTAGCCGGGGTCAATACTAGGAGCTGCGCCCGGGAAGCGCTCTGATTTTACGTAGGTGTACCATGCACCCGACTGTGTTCTAGCGGGAGATGCATTCGAGATTTGTTCATCCCATGGGTTGGAGCGGTAAGGAACAACGCTACGGGGCCGAGCTGCTGCACCTAGCCGAGTTGTGTTGCCGCGCGTTCGTTGAACGTGGGTTCCGCGTTCAGTTTTTGAACGTGTTGAACACGAGTAGTGCAGCCAAGCCCTAAGAGTCACGTGCAGAGACCAACAGGCCCTAGCTACGTGAGCAACCCATAACTGCTGAAACACAGACCTGAATTCGAATCTTGAGTATATATTCGGCCAGCTCGTGCTCTACTTCAGATTCACTGCCTGCCTTGATTTTGGTGGGGGGGTCTGCGCCACATGGCTGCGAGGACTCGGACCCTTCAGATAGCCAGCATGGGCCGTCTGAGCCGTGTTAGGGGGATTCCCCCACCCCCATCGTCACCTTCACAGGTGATATCATGGTGGTACACTCGGCGATTCATACGGACATCTATCGACAGTTGCGGGGTTGGGCCGAGGAGATCACGGCTACGTGGGTCGAGTTACTGGCTCGACCGGAGGAAAGGATGGTGACCCCAAACGACGTAGATCTTCGACTCCGCACCTCCAGCAGCACGTCGAAGATCCTTCTCTTGGAACTCCTTCCCTTTGAGCAGCCCCAATGAACCGTCATCGTCTCTCCCTCTTCAACCTTCCGTCTGATCTTCCCACCTTCTGGCAATCTGTTATGGATCCCGCCCTCTCTTTCCGGATCCGGGAACTCAGCGTGCCGATCTTGGACGACGACAAGTCGAACCGGTGGTGGCACGCTTACGTAGAACGCGGCTTCTGTTTGGTGGACGTGGTGTTTCATTGGGCGGAGCCGGCCCTAGAAGCTGAAGGGGGTGAGGTCCAGGGCGACGAGGTAGAACTGTTGGTAGGCTTGGCGGACGGATACGGAGGGGGAATTATTGGGGACATTACTCGACAAGGTGGAAGAAGGCCACCTCGACGCAATCACGGACGAGTTGCTGGTGTTCTTAGCGCAGCTGGTGGACGATTTACCCCTCGACATCCTGTCGAGGTGTGACGAGAAGTCTGGGACAGACGTGCTCACTCACACGCTTGCGCCAGATCTGTTGTGGTCCATGTGTACGGAGTTGGACGGGGATAACTACCTTTACCCGTCCTCGAGCCTCTATCTTGAAATCGACGTCACTGATCTTACGCTGTGGGACCCTTTTGTCCGGCGAGGAAACGTGCTAGGAGCCAGTCACGGTGAAGAAGAAGAAGAAGAAGAAGAAGAAGAAGAAGAAGAAGAAGAAGAAAAGGAGGCAAAAGAGGAAGAATCGAACACTTATCAGGACGATCTCGATTACATCGGGTCAGGGGAAGAAGAAGAGGAGACGGGAGAGGAAAGTGGATCGGGAGAGCCGAGTGGCCGTCCCAGGTGAAGCAAAGAGGAGGAAGAGGCCAAAGCTCAGCGAAGACGGGAGAAAGCAGAGGGCAAGCGGCCAGTCAAACAACCCGAAAGGCCGCCACCACAGCTGCTGCTAGGCGATCCATCGCTAAACCCAAAGTCGCCGCACGAAGAGTCTGAAAGACATGTAGCCGCGGCAGAGGGATCAGGAATTCGACGCCGCCGAAGGAGTGAATCAACGACTCCGTCTTCTCCGCCATCACGAGCCACTCTTCGCCCTCATCAAGATGCAGGCGATCGGGCTTCATCCCCAGTCGTTATCCCGTCATCCCCTTTACTTCCTCACCCCTCACCAACTCCTGGGTCGACCCCCGTTCCCTGACGGATGGTGCCCTTTCCCGCCCTCTCTCTTTCACCAATTGTACGTCACCCGCCCTCTCATCACTGTCGTCACGCATGTTACCACCCGCTCCTTCGTCGCCTCCTTCCCTCTCCATGACCTTCTTTTCAGCACGAACTGGCGAGAATTTAATAATATAGAAGTCTACTGCATCATCTTGGGCACCATCCCCGCCTGCCAGAATTACGAGAGCTTCTGCACTGCTATCCCTTTCACCCTCTCCACCCTCTACCCCGACTGTCTCGCTTCTCTCCTTCATCCACGGGAGCACCCTTGATTCCCTCGCATCCACCGCACCATCCACTACACCCGGATCCCCACCAGCGATAGAGAGATCCGTCGCTTCATACCTCCCCTCTTCCAGGTCCATCCACCACCTCCTCCGCCCATTATCAAATTGCCCTTCCCTGGAAACATTTAGGATAGAGACCGCGAATGCCACGTTGAATGACTTTCACACTCTTATCTCATGGTAAGTGGCACGCGTGAGCTCCGCGTCGATCCTCGAGTTACAAATCGGTGCATGATGGGTGAGCAAGCGGGAACTTGCTCATGATTGAAACCCCCTAGGCGTCACATATGTGACGAACCATTTTCTGTAGTCACGCGACTTTCTGCGCAAAGCTGCTTTGAGGAAACGGGACGGGTTAGTAAGGCAAAGAACGTGGGGATGGGTCGGATGGGCAAGTTGCATGGATGTCCTCGTTTCTTTTTCGATTTTCTTTTTTGATTTTCTTTTTCGATTTTCTTTTTCGATTTTCTTTTTCGATTTTCTTTTTCGATTTTGTCGGGCCAGCATTAGGACAAGGCCCCGCCTAGGCAGTAGGAGACCACGCCTTAGCGAGCGCGAAAAATAATTGTTGCCATAGCTTCTTTCTTTTTCTGCTGGGGCGAAGGGGAACGATAATTTTGGCGCGATGACCACGCGGGAACATTGCTTTTCGTTTTTCAAATTTTTCTTTCAACTGATGTCGAGCCCCCGAGGGCTCCTCGGAATTGTTTTTCGAAGTTCTTTTTTCGTTCTTCGCAATTTTCTTTTTCTGCAATTCGGATTTAGATAGAAATTTACGAACTTTGAAATTTTTGATGCGCTGTGCTTCTTGCTTGCACGCGCCTGTCTGCGGTGGGAGCAGAGCTCTGACTAAGTTGCATCCTTAATCTTGCGGGTAACTGTATCTTTTTGGCGGGCGCAACTGTAACTGTATCTCTCTCTTCTTGACTCTCTCACCTTTCTTCTCGCTTCCTTCCTTCCTGCTGTGCATGCATCTTCCCTCGTTTTCATAGGTTGATACACTACATGTCCGGATCGATGCGTGGAGAGTGGCTGCGACCCCCACGACGCGGCCTGACCATGCAGAACGTAGGCACTTCCCTTCTCTCCTCCTTTCTGTCTTGGGTATGATCCCGAATTTTTCGTGCAAACACTCATGCTATAAATTTCGCAAGCGCGACTGACTCGCTCTCTCTGGATTTGGAAGGTTAGCACAGGCGTGTGCGCGAGACTGGCTTCCCGTTGATGGGTCGTTTCAGGTGCCCCCGTGGTTCCCCAAGGGTTCGTCATGCAACTATCAGATCAAAAGAAAAGACAACTTCTGGGCATAATCATAAGGCAATCTCGTGACAAGCCAGCCATTCATGCATCGATAAGGCTGCGAAGGGTTCATCATCCAACCGATATACTCAAAGAAATCAAAAGGACTGATTAGTTCCCCGACGTCACAAATTCCTTCCAGAGTACGAGGCAACTCTTCGGTGATCAGGTTTCTTGTGAGATCGCGGACATTCATTCGTCGAATCCTCACTCGTTCACACTTCACTCGTTCATGCAAAGACGACGCGGATCCATTGGTCAGACACACTTTTCAAGATTGACACTCGCATTCAACAAAACTGATGCATTCAACCCACACCCGTCAACAAGGAAGGAGACGGGAGAATAGAGTTGCACACCAGGCGACACCATCGCACGAAAATCGAAGACAAGAAAGACGGCTCTCGCCTGAGCCCAAAATTCAATACAAGGAAAAAAAAAAGAAAGGTCACGATCCCACACTCGTCTGCTCCTCACTCTCTCTGTCTCTCTTTACACCATGTCACCTCCGATGCGGACAGTCCGTCGTCTCGCATCAACACCGAGTCGTCACCCCACTTAGTCCAAGCACGCACGTCAGGTTCGCCCGTGCGCCACAGTCCGCCGTGACCTGCACGTCAACGTTGAGATTCCCTTCTACGTCAAAGATCGCGAAAGTCAGAGGCATTAACGGTTACGGGAATATTGGGAACGGGAGCGTGCTTATCAAGTCGCGCGACCTCGGTCCCGCCTCCCCGGGTTCCCCTTCTACACAGGAACGGAACACGTATGTGCGTGGGATATTGAACGGGCCTTAAACGCAATTCCCTTCCCACCCCGATTTCCCCACTCGCACGCACGACACGTCATCACCGAACCAGGAATCGCTATCATCGAGACCAGTTATCCTCCCCTTGGTGCGCGATCGGCCCCTACTGGCCACGGACCACGTGCTCGGAGTGTCAGCAAGACCGTATTTACCGCGCGGTGGGATTCGTCCGCCGATCACGAACTGAGGCCGACCAGCGATCGCACAGTCTCCGACTGAGACCAGCCTCATCAGACTCCGAAGTCTGCTATGAGCGACGCCAATGGCTAACCAGCCAGCGTGACACTCATAGCGTCCCGAAGGTCCATCAGATCCGAGACTGACCACGACGTCGATGCTCACACCAACGGTAGCCTTGTGTCCCGAAGCTCCAGCTACCAATGCAACTCGGGATTACCATCTTGCTCAGTTACCCGTGAACTGGCCACAAGGATATTCCAGTTCCGACCTGGGACTCAACTGCAATTTCCTAAAATCCTTGGCACACCCCTCTTTCGCACTTCCGGACCCCCGTCCCACTCCGATCAGGAAGTCGCGCTGGGCGTGAGGTTGGGCGTCACACACAGTGACTCCCATCTAGCTTAGTTGTGTGGTGATGATAGAGAGTTGGGTATCCTTTGTTCCCTCGTATGTCCCTGGAGCCCGTTCCGGCCATAACACCCCCGACATCCCATACTAAGGAATTGCTATGCCAGCCTCAACCCTATGCTACGTACTAGGAGGATAGCCAACCCCAGGTCATGAGTTATGGACTGAGTTTCTTTATCCTTATGTTGTCTTTGTACTACAATGTACTATGATGTTGATGGTAGAGAGATGGGGATCCTTCGTTCCCTCGTATATCCCTGGAGGCCGTTCCAGCCCCACGGTAAGGTGCAGTATCTCCTTACACCCCCGATATCCGTACTAAGGACTGCGATGCCAGCCTCAACTCTAAGGTACGTACTAGGAGGATAGCCCACCCTCAATCGTGAATCATGGACTATATGCATTGACCCTGGATAATCTCTAAGCCCTTTGCAGACAATCTTCTGTTCCCTTGTATGTCCCTGGAGCCCGTTCCGGCCCTGCGATAAAGTGCACTATCTCCTGACACTCCTGACATCCCGTACTAAGAAACTGCTATGCCAGCCCCAATCCTTTGACCACGTACTAAGAGGATAACCAGCCCTAAGTTACAGTTTGGTATCGAACACAGGACCTTATGTGAATCGTGCAAGTGACCTAACCTATTGACATACACTGTGAAATAGTTTGTAGTTGTGCTCTCGTGGGCTCGAGTAAATCGGACTACGCAAGCCACCCAGCAGTCTCATGACAACCCCTTAGACCAAGAACATCAGCGTACCCACCATCGCCCAATCCCTACAGCAACCATGGACTACCCCTTGGGTGGTGCGCAGGCAGTGTCTATAATAACTTACCCGTATCATCCCAAGGGTATGTGTGTCTAGCCGTGCGTCATTCTAACGCCCTATCGATGTCCATGCGAAAGGCTGCGGAGTTTTGAGCCTGCAACCTCATACCACAATGCGCATCTCCAACCGGTGCTCTAATCACTGAGTTGTACTCATATAACCATCTAAATTAGTCTCCATATTACAACATCCGGTAAATGTTCAGAGTGACTTTCTGTATCCTTGGACTCGAAAATCAGAGCTGTAAGATCCTTAAGTCTATTTGGACACCAAAATTAATCTCCTAGTCTTATTTTCCAAAATTCAGCCGCACAATTTGATGTTTTGTGCTTCTGATGTCATAATCTACGATTTTAAATAGTTGAATCTAACTTCTTATCTAAGTTTTGTTTTTTCTGGAACAATTTTCGTGCGTGGATATTGATCTTCTAATCGAGTTGAAAACCCTAAATTTTTAAGTGTCGGAATTTCGCCCTCCAGAGTTGTATTTTGGTACCTTGTTTTTGCATTAATCGTGCAAGATTTACTTGGATTTGGATGGTGAGTTTTTTTTCCCTCCAGCTTACCTTGCCATGTTAGGGTCGCATAGGTAGGGGTGAGTGTCGTTTCGCTAAGTGGGGTTAGCAGTTGGAAGGAGTGTCCTGCTAGCGAGGGTGCTAGTTGGTAGGACGGAAATAGGGCACAACAGCGATGAAGATGGTGGCTGCACCGTGATAAGTCTTGCCAGAGTGGAGATTAGGGGGAGGGTTTAGATGGTCTGGGTATGTCGAGCACAATCAGTGCACGAAGGGAGCTGAATATTTCGAAACCTTGGTTGCGATGGTGGTGTTCAGCGGATCTTCCGATGAAGGGTTTCCCCATTATATCCATGAGTTTACGGTTTATCGATGCCGTAACGACGCTGTCCGGAGCTGGGGTTTGGTTGTGCTGCTTTATAACCCAAGTTATGTGGGGGTTAGAAGCTTGGTAGAGAGATCTAGGGAACTGTCGAGGGTGGAAGGCAGTCTAATGGCTAACCACGAGCTGCTTCTAAAACGACGTGGGTCGGAGCTGGGGTGGGTCACGCCACCCTGTAACTCAGCAGTTGGGGGCGTGAGGCCTGGTAGAGCTTGACATTTAGGATACGTGGGTTGAGGCAGTTGTAGGCTGGTCGGTTGAATAGCACTCGGGTAACGTGGTTTTGATTATATCGGTTTCCAAATTATCCTAATTCGCTCTCAATTTTTACAAACAATTTTGTTGTTCTCGATTGCTTTTGGTGGGTTGAGGCAGTTGTGAGCGAGAAAGAGTAGCAATATGATTTCCTATTTCCTGCAAATGGTAAGTCGGTCTTAGACTCAAGTGTGTGAATAGAATGACCCTCACTGGAGCCCCCTACTACACCTGAAATAAGTGCAAAGACTGATTTTTTCTCAGCAATTAATAAGAAAGAGAGTTAGTATCATAATCCCCCTATCCCCTTGGTTTAGTATTGGATGAACAGCTTGTTAGTAATTAAACAATTCATCAGTCCTACTTTAGGCCAGTAGCAGGTTACTCATATATGAGTCCCCTACTATTACTTAATCCCCCGTACTCCACATTTTCTTTGAGTTAGTTAGTCGGGTATCAAACAAGTACTAGGAAGTCTCACACATGATCTTCCTATTACTCATCTGATTCATAGGAGATCGGTAACGCGATGACTCTCACAAGAGTCTTCACCCCTCTTGCCATATGCTTTTGCTCCATCATCTCCAGACTGTTAGTCCATGCGGCTAGAGGAATAGATCCACAAAATTATTCCTTCGTCTTTCAATCTCAAGCAGATCCCTAATTAATCAAGGTGGTGAGGTAGCACATACAGGAGTACCGCCACCTTCTGATCATGTAATCATCCCAATCTCATAAGGCAAGTGTCAAACCCACACATGGATTTTCTATCGCCTTCGGAGACTTGTCTGATGGGTTAACAAGGCGACCCGCACAAGAGTCTCCCCTTATCATTTCTAAATGTCAGACATCTTTCCCCTTCATGACAACAGTCGATCCGATAAGGTAACTTACACATGAGTACCTCATTGTCAACCCTTGGTTAAGTCAGCGCATACACAAGTAGCACGGCGGCTCAGACATGAGCCTCCATTGCACCATTTTGGTCTCCAAGTTCAATCAATCCTAGGTTCTTTCTCGGTTATGTTAAGTTTCTTTGCTTGCATTAGGCAGGATTCTTACTTCAGTCATATAACATTTTTACTTTAAATAAACTTAGTCATGAAGAATGTATGAACAATATATCATACAGTCGTGCATGCAATCCAATAGGAGGTTGTAATTTGTAGGGGTATACGGGAAAGGAATAGGTGACGCGTACCTCATAGCTCCCTGCCTCCATAGTTCCTCCTGAACTCCGGCAGAGCTCCCGCAATCGCCCTGTTTACTCAGCCATATCTAGTCATTGCTATTACTTGTCCAAAGCTTAAGGTCGCAAAAGTCAGAGTCGTCTCAAGGGGAACACATCAATCATAGTTGAAGAGACATGTGTTTTGAGAGAATAAACCAATGATAAGAATGGAGGAGGATTGAGGAGATAGGTACCATCGCACAGTGACAATGTCTCTCTTCTCTCCAATGGCCTGCATTCTCTTCATCTCTGACCTGTGATGTTCAATAATAGCAATAACAAAAATAAATAACAATAACGATAATAAAAATAATAAATAAAAATATAATAATAATAATAATAAATGATAGTAACAATAAATAATAATAATAACAGCAAAAGAGGTAGTATCTTATCACTTTCTTTTCTTTCTCTTCTTCTTCTCTTCCCTTCATTCCTTCTTTCTTCCTCTCTTCACGTCTCTCATTTTCACTCTTCCTACTCCTTTCCTCCCTGGCATCTCTTTCCTTTTAGTCCACATGCATCCCTTTACTTTCGCCACACAACCCTGGGCATAGCAACCCGCTCATTGTTCCACATGCGTGTTTCTAGAACCATGTGTGTTTGATGTCTTGCCTGCTCGCAAGACCATGTGGTGCATGCTTGTTGTCCAGCCTGCCTGGCCATAGTCTGATACTGTCCCGTTGTTTGGCCTCACGCTACTACATGTGCCCAGGTGTCCGCGTCTAGACCACAATCCCACAACTTACTAGCATCCTACGAGTAGACAATGCACCCAGCTGACGTCAGCCGCAAAACCAAAGTATATGATGATGTCGACCCCCGTAGACTACTACTAAGACCAGGTACATGCTCTCACATCATCAACCTTTCCTCTTTCCCTTTTTCTCTCTTCCTCACTTTCTTTGATACTAGTGCTACAGTTGAAACAATTTTCACCTTTACGGTAGCAGACGCAGGCTCGATCCCTCAGCTTCGCCTTTTCTCATGTACAGTATCAGTTGACCCGTGTGAGCTTGAACCGTAGGTCTGTAGATCTGAGATCTGAGTAATGGTAGGAGTCGTAGCTGCTACAGTAATGAAGGGGCAAATACACAGTCTTCCGGAGGATTCAGAACTCGCCCTACGTGAATCTAGGATGTAGCTTGTAGGCAAATGGCCAGTCCTACCCAGTCCAGTTAGCGGTACCCAGTCCCGGTCACACTTATCAAGTCTGCAAGTATCATGCGGGACTGTGTGCACCCCGACTTCTTCTTCTTCTTCTTCTTCTTCTTCTTCTTCTTCTTTCTTCTCCTTCTTCTACCTCCGTGCGTGCATTTTTATGAGCCCCACGCGCTAGCTCTTTATTTGTGCCCGTCTGTCACAGTATGCCTGTCTGTCCGTCGTTGACTGTGTCCGTCTGTCTGTTGTTGCCCGTATCCTGTCTCTGTTGTAGTCTGTATCTGTTGTCTATATGTACCTATCCGTCGTTGTGTGTTATTGTCCGTCTTATTGTGTTTGTCTATCTGTTCGTTGTTTCTCACTTTTTGTTTGTGTTTGTATGTCCTTCTTTGCTTTCTTCCTCCTTTTCTCTCTCCTCTTCTTCCTTCTTCTCCTCCCTCGTGTTTTCTTCCTCTCATCTGATTCAATAATGTTCAATGATCTTCGCACAACACCCCCAGCGGCAAACCACTGAGATCACTGCGACCCAGATAATTCATCAGACCATTCATACGGTCGGAGTAACGGGCGGTGGGCACAAAGGGCAGGGGCGTAATTCAATGCGAGTTGATGACCCTCATTTACTAGGCGTTCCCCATCCAAGATCAGAAATTACAGCAGTTTACGCTTGTCACGATGTTCCTTTAAGAACATTGCTCGAGCCATTTTGATCCGGACAGTCAACTCCTTGGACTCATCAGTATAGCGCATCTGCAGGCAGCGCATGCAACTCTCCCCTTTTCCTTCTTCTACTTCTTTTTCTCCTTCTTTTCCTTCTTTTGCCTCTGCGCGTGCATCTTTTATTAGCCCCTCCTGCTACCTTTCTCTTTTCGTGTCTGTCTGTCTATGTCCATGTGTCTATGTATCTGCTTGCCTGTCAGTCTGTGTTGGTCTGTCTGTCTATTTATGTTGCTTGTTTGTTTGTTTATGTTGTTTGTCTGTTTGTTTATATTGTTTGTCTGTTTCTCTAACTGTCTGTCTGGCTGTCTGTATGGTTGACTGTCTGTATGGTTGATTGTCTGCATGGCTGACTGTCTACCTAACTGTCTGTCTTGCTCCCATCTGTATGTCTGTCTGTTTTGTCTGCTTCTCTTCTCCTTTATTTCTCTTCTTTCTTTTTCTCCCTTCTCTCTCTCTTTCTCTCTACCTCCTGTGTACTAACTAGGAGATTCTCTTGCCCCTATTTACTACTACCCAAAACCGTAATGAGACGAATCAGTGGTAGGAGAGAGAAAGGCATATTGAACTTTCATGCAGTCCCACCGTGTGGAACTGCTCGAGAGGCGCAGGATAAGTTAGAGCTTTTGCTGTCGAGGTACGTGTTTTGACTTCACCTTCGCTCTTCCGATCCTATCCCCTCCTACACATCCGCTTCTTTTCTTCAAATCATGCACATTCCTCTTTCTCCTGCACGCTTGCTTCACACCTTCGCCATCTTCTTTCCACTCCGCACCCGCCTTCCTTCCCTGTGCGTTTTCCCTCTTCTTTTCTTTCTCCCACTGTACTCTTCTACCCCCTAATGCATCATCCCCTCCGTTTTCCCCCCCTTCGCTTCAACAGTCGCATATCATACCTAAGATTAAAACTCGATAATAATAGTAAATTATAATAATAATAATAATAATGATAATAATTATAAAATAAAAACTACGATAATAATAATAATAATAATAATAATAATAATAATAATAATAATAATAACAACAACAGTAGTACTCATTGCAACATTAATAATAACAAAACGAATGTATACGAACTATTTTTCATATCTGGTACGTTCGAAACGGAAGTGTTTTGTACTTGGTACATAATGACGAAATGGCGATGTACTACATGAGCGGGAAAGTCTTTTTCTACTTACATTTTGTCCCTCTCTCCTTCCCTCTCTCACACATACACACACACACACACACACACACACACACACAAATGACAATCCCACGGGTGAGCCGGGGCGAAGGCGGGACAGCGGGTGAGCACAAGTGGCAGTGTATATTTCCACGTTGTACTGGGAGATTTATTCGATTTTGCTCCTCCTCTTGGTGGAAGTACCATGAGGTTCGCCGCGAGATTGAAAACTTAACTTGTTGTTGCTCTCGTCCTCATCGGCGTCGACATCTGGATGCTCCCTGCCCCGCAATGCACACAATCCGATACGTTATGCAACATGTCGGGACCATGTCACGTGAGCATGACTGGCACAAGCGTGCCTTCCAACTAAGTCGGGTGGATGACGAGTCCTCCTCAGGACGTCATCGGTGGATGCATGGCCAGGTGTGTATTGCTCTCCCTTCCTCTCTTCTTCCCCTTCTTTCCTCTTCTTCCTCTTCTCCGTCTTCTTCTTCTTCTTCTTCTTCTTCTTCTTCTTCTTCTTCTTCATCTTCTTCTTCTTCTTCACGCGCCTCCCTCTTTCAAGCTACCGCCTTCGTTTTCTCCGTGTGCTATCTTTCCCGCTTCCCAGATGCCTCCTCTCTCCTCTTCTTCTTCCTCTCCTTCTTCTTCTTCTTCTTCTTCTTCTTCTTCTTCTTCTTCTTCTTCTTCTTCTTATCCTTCTTCTTTTGCGCGCCTCCTTCTTTGTGCTCGACTTATCATCTTCCCTTCGCACGTTCCACCTCCGCCCGCTAGCATGCGCCTTGCCTTCTCTTGCGCCTGCGCTCGTGCCTCTTCTTTCTCGCTCGCGAGCATTACCTCCTTGTGTCTTCCTTCTTTCGTTGAGCGCCCGCTCCTTAAACATATGCACGCACACTCTGCCAACCTGCACTATCCCCGAGCGACCCTCTCCCGGTTGCTCTTCATCGCACTCGTGATGACGACCTTCCTCCTACTCGTTTCCGAGCCCCTCGCGTTCACGCGGGCTCAGGGCGATCAAGGTCGCAACGGGATCACGCTGCAAAACCTTTGACTCACTTTTCACCGAATCTATCCGGTTTCAAAAACAGATTCAGTAACATGGATCTATGAAAACTATCCGAGGGAGCGGATAAACGAGGAGAAAATAAGGATTACAAAACAGAAGAAAAACGAATCTAACTAAATATCGAAAATAAATAAATAGAAGAAAACGAATCTAACTAACTAACGAAAATAAATAAAAGAAAAATAACCCAACTACTAACTTCCCTGTTGTGTCATTTGTCGCAACGGGTTCTAACTGTAACTAGCTTTGATACCAAGGTCATGGGTTCGAGCCCCGACCTACTGAGCCCAGGTGAAAAACGTTGTTGAGCTTCTCCATAAAAGGAGCTAGCTTAGAAGTTAGATGGATTCGTTCCCTACACCCTTCGCTTAACAATGTGCACCTTAAACCTACTAAGTTAGCTCCTATTCTGGTTAAGAGAGATGCCACTCAGATATATGTAGAGTATCGGGGCTCAAGCCCCCTAGCGGTCTTAGCCCGTTTTCAAGTCTGTGTGTGTTTACGTTTGCTGGTCTCCGTGTCTGTCTGAGTGCTTGTCGATCTTGAGTGTGTCTGTGTCCCGCGAGGGCACTTGGTTGATTGGAAGGTCTGGAGGGCCGGTATTTACCTGTGGTCGTGACATTGTGGGTCGCGGCGGGGAAAACACTCAAGTGGCGGGGAAAAAGGCCCGCGACTCTTCAGAGCAGTGGAAAATACTCAAGTAGCAGGTAGTAGGTCGGTATCACACCAAGTAGAGGTAGATGTGCCCTGCACTCGATGTCGCGCAAAGGAAGACAACAATTGGCCTTTTTAGAGGCCCAACGTCGGTCGCGGCCACTTAGTGTGGTCGTGATACGTTTCTATTGGCTGCCCTGGCCGCACGGCCAGGGCTTATATTATTCTTTCAGTCCACTTTCCTGTTTACGGCAGCGCTATCCACAGGTTCTCCCATACCGGTCAGTCCGACGTCTCTAGATTCGATCTAATTCGTTTTTCGCTTACCGCCTGAACCTTTGACTGATTTAGATTGTGGTCGTCGCATCCCGCGCGACCTTTTCTTGTTCTCTTCCAATCCTCCGACCCTCACTGTCGGAGACTTTTAATTTTTATCAACCCTTACCGATTGTTGTACACATCATATCACTGAGTATGACTACTCAGCAATGTCAGATTTAGTGATTGAGAAGTTTGCTTCACGCCGCCAAGCCAAAAAAGTTCTCACTTTTTACTCCAGAGAGTCCCGGGCATGGTAACCGGCGTCGATAATGTACCGAATGCAAAATCATGAGCAAATACCCTTGTAAGGGCGTTTGCTCCAACAACGCCCCTTCCTCTAGCATAGTTTATACTTCACGTACTACATCGTAGTTCGATCTTTTCATCTCCATCACGACACTTTTCGCGATTTGTTTTGTAGTTGTACTCTTTTGCATCGTCTTTGTCTTGTTATGCGTCCCTGTTGTTCTTTTCGTCATCTCCTGCCTTTGAAAGTGAAGTCCGTTAGTCCTAAATTACCACACTTTGTCTTATCAACAATCTTTGTCCATGGCAGACACTTCAATGGAACATCAGCATGCTGGGTCCATGGATGAGTGTCGGTTGATTCCAACGCCACCGCTTTTCCGGGAGGACAACTCCATAACTTGGGGCAACTTTTTTGCAAACTTCCTTCAGCCCAGACTGGGAGGAACAACCCAGCAGCACATGCGTATTGCAAACCAATGTAACACACCCAATGTCCCCGACACCACCTTTAGTGACCCCTGGATATGGCGTCCCCGAGGGGCAGGGAAATGTCATTCATGGCTGAATGTCACCCTTCCACAAACCCCAACTAAAGAATTTTGTGCTTCAACGCAGTTTACTCTGTCTCCAAGTGTCGGGGTAGGCAGTTCCCTCATTCCCGACACAACAGAAGCGACTTTCGTGCCACGTCAGTAGACCATCGATGCACGTGTGGTCATGCCCCAGATAGAGATGTCATCTATCCTCCCAGCTTGGTCCTCGTGGAAGTTCATAAACCACTTGTCCTTCAAAATCTTCGTCGATTTGGAAGGAGTAGACGCCTTCTTCGGTAACGGACAATTCACACGAAGAAAGTGGTGGAGGAAAAGTTCCGAACAAGCCGCTAAGGAAGGTGTCCCAACCATGGTTCTCGGATGAGCAGATTCCTTTGACAGATTTGTTTTTGTGAAGACGACAAACTATGTGCAAATGCTTCGGTTCCTCACATGTGCATCAGAAGGCATGATCGGCTAGGGTGGATCTCAAATCGGATGTGGGAGGAGAGGTACAGACGGACAGGCAAGAACTGCACGAAAAAAATTGGCATCTTTGTTGGAGAAGCAGAAGGAGATCAATTACAAGTGTTTTAGATCATGTAGTTAGTCATACTGGATTTTATGACGAACAAGCAAAGGGCACTAGGCGTCCACCCTGCTTTTCCAACAAAGGGAATTGGGTGTCCACCCTGCTTTTTCTGACGAGTGGGACCGAGCCTTCCGTGATGTTCACGGCGACATAATCATCTCTCTCGTAGGCGGTTAATGGAAGGATGGCGAATTTTTCACCGAAACTGTCATATTTCCCTGAATTTTTACTCTTTTCTCAATTTTTCTTTTAGCCTGTTATATATGTGCTTTAGCGTATATCTGTATTTAGTTTCGCCGTATTTGAAGCAGTAACAAAAAACTTAGCAAAAACAACAGACTCAAAAAACGCTTTGACGAAATCCGAAAGCTACTCTTAATAGGAATTTATAGTGCTGTTGAGTTTGATTTTTTCGTTTTTTCTTTGCCTGATTGTTTTTTTTATGTTTGTATTATGACCCTGTATAGTTTGTTCGCAAAAGTTTCAACAACATTGTTTGTAGCGACACGGCGAAAAACCCTGAATTTTTTGCCTTCCATTAACCGTTTGTGTGTTGAAGCAGGTTTTTGAAATGCATCCACCATGCAAGGCTAGAAATTCAAATATCGTTTTTCGAGATTTCGATCCTACAAGGTTATGACTATGTTGTTGAGGAAGTTGGGAAGGGTAAGGTGGAGATGGTCGGCTTCCTTGACTGTGTTAGTCATCCTCGCCATACATTAGTAGTTGATGCAGATGCTTGTTTTTCCCTTATTAATTTGCATCTTTTTATTTTTTTTCGTCGATTGCTTTTCCGAGTTGTGCGGCGTGTCTATGGCGATGACTTGCACTTATGGTGGAGAATATTATTGGCTCTATGTCCACTTCTCAAGTTTCACGTTTTGTTGGGCATATCGTTGATGGAAGGTTGGGTAGCATACACGGTGTGCCATCTGTACAACTGTAAACATTTTCGGAAGGGGAAACATACCAGTGAACTTCCAAAAACATCGGGTGGTTTTATATTTTTGTTTCTATTTTTGTTTTCGTTTGTTTTTATATAATTATGTCATCTTATTGTTCATGACCTCGTCTCTTTCGTTTTATAGAATACAATATGATATAATGGTTTGAACAATGATCTGCTTGGGAGCCAAATTGAATGTGTGCAACATAGGACAAAACATCTCTAGCATTTGTAATTTCTGCATAGCACAGATGCTGAACAGTTCTACACTTCAAATTGCATTATATGCATGCTATAATTTGAAACGAAATTATTTGTGTATTTTCAAAACCAGTTCCTTTCAAATCCCCTAAAGTGCAGCTGTGTATTCTTAGATGTCACCGCACACATGCATATCTCCACACACACACAAGCAAACAGGGGTCATTGAATGGTGCAATGAAAGCAATGGAAGAAAAAAAACGGTAAGGGCACAAATGTCTTTAGTTTCTTAGAAAATGAGCATTGTCCTTTTCTCAAAAAAGAAAATTGAACACCCTTCTTCATTCTCTTTATCCCTTTTTTTTTTTTTTTTTTTTTTTTTTGTTAAAATTTTTGCTTGAATTTTACGAAAAGTCGTGGCCTCCTCAAAGCATAAATAAGGTTCAAGCTTATGACCTCATATGGAGCTCGGACAAACGTTAGGCCCGCCAAGACACTAAGCAATATACCACTCATGCGTCTCATAATCATTCATGATCCAACAGATTGGTCTACGTTTCTAGAAGCACAATGCGGAGGCGAAAGGTCTTTTCAAGTTGTTCTCCGCCTTTTAAAAGTTTTTCAATCATAGGTCGAAGCTGACTAAAGGGAAGAAATAAGGTTCGATCCCATGACCTTACCTAAAGTCTGGGAAGATATTATAACAACAAAGTTAACTTTGACAAACAGGCAGGTGGACGATAGAAAAAAGACAAATTTTATTTTTTTCCCTCCAATAGGCAAAATCATTCTTATTTACAAGCATCCTTCTACCAACCTGCACCACATGCAAAGACAACAAGTTCAAGAGAAAACCAGTGTAATCCCATACTCAAGTCAGACCTCATCATTCACATGCAAACACATATTTCCTTTGCTTTTTTAATGAACATTCGATTGAACAGGGTCAAGCAAAGTGTGGGTTCACACAGGTGTGAAGAGAAATCAGAGCCATTCTACTGACTTTGAGTGAAGTTCGGTCCAGCTCACTCAAGAAAGTCGGGTAATATTTCAATCAGAAGAAAATAATCGTCGTTGAATATGAAAATATTTGGCGCTTATAAAAATACGAGGCTCACAACTTCACAGGTTGTGGCCTTTCTCCCGAGCCACGGTCCGCGTCCTCTCTCAACTGTTCAAAAGAACAGATATTGGGTCACAAAAACTCAAGCGAGATAGCCCTTCAGGACAGTGTCCCCACAATAAGTCTCATGTGGTCCCAACAGTCCCTACTGCACTTCACGAAATATTTGTCCCACCAACCAATCGCAAGTTCACGCCGCCTCCAATCACCCTGTCCACTCACAATGGTCATGCCATCACTCCAGTGCCGATCTCAAAATCAATTCCACCTTGTCCCAAAATGGTCCCAGATGGTCCCACATTGCCGCCGTACCACCGGATGGTTCCAAACTCAAAAACCGCTCGCACCGCGAGCCACAAAAAAAATAAATGTGGCTGGGGCTCAAAACCGCAAATATCGCGAGCCCCAACAAAAATATCCTTCCGGCTCAAACCGTAAGTGTCGCAACTCCAATAGCCACTGTCGCGAGCGCTCACTCCTCGCTCTCTTCATGCCACCGGCCCATGCACCACTGCCACACAGACCCAATCGTGCACCAACACTAGCCTAATCTCTACACCATGATGAAAGCGATGTGCACCTCAAAAAATTAACAGCGGAATTACCGCTCGACATTGTCGTTAAAACTAGTACCACAGTCGTCCAATAGCACCGCCTCATGCTCACACGCCACTGATGCACAATCCCAAATGTGCACCAGTGTTTTAAATTTAAAATCGTCGGATCATGAGAGAAATAGTCCACCATTACCACGCAGATCAAAAATTAAAAGCGGGACTGCCGCTCACCGCGCCATTGAAACCGGTACCACGACTGTCGTGCCAAAAACAGTTGGCAGCAGTTTCGCAGCGAAACTCCGCTGTCGTGCCAAAAATTTGGCAGCGTAACCTCACAAAAAAAATGTCGCGATTATCGTGCCGCCAAACGGACAGCACCTCCCCTTATGGAGACCTTGATGTCGCCACACCGTAAGTCCAACAGCACCTCCCTACACTCACGTTAAGAAAAACCTTTAGCGTCGAGCAACAAATCCTGCAGCACCTTCCCTTAGGAAGGTTTTGATGCCGCGGCGGCAGTCCGGCAGCACAACCCCACTAAAATAGGTGTCACTTGCCGCACTGTCCGGACCCTGACGCAGCCTTACCACCACAGCACCAGCACAAGGGTGGGGCAGAGAGCCTTTAAACCTTGGCTATAGCTGCCCTGGTCTGTTCTCCTCCAACTCTTTGCAGAACTCCACTCCACCAGCAGCATCTCCTCTCTAGCGGCATGCAGCAACCAGCCAGCATTCACCAAGTGAATATCCCAGCAGCACTGCCACAAGTGTGAGGCTGCTGGGTGGAGTGCTAACTTTTATAACCAGCTGAAGGTTGTGGGAAGCTGCCTTGCCCTCAACCAAAAATTCATAACTGTTCTGAGCCCTTGATCTAACCCATGATGAAGGGTCAGAGTCCTTGATGTTCCCCTAGGGGAACTTGGGTCTTCAGTTCCTAGAAGTATTTGCCCATTCTCTTGGGCCACATACTTCTAGAAATGCCTATACCCAACCATTCTCTGCAGCCTGTTCAAAAACGAACAAGTGCAGTCACGTCACCCCCTAAAACCTTATGGGGGTTGTACCTGTTCCTCGGCCGCATCCAAATGCGCGGCCGTTTCCTTTTTTCTTTTTTCCTTCCTTCTTTTTCTCGTTTTTTTTTTTTTTTTTTTTTTCCCCTTCTTCTTCTAACTTTTTAAGCCCCCCCCCTCGTTTTCCCCCGTGTAAGGGGCAACTCGTCGTTCAAAACAAACGGCCACCCCCTTTTTTAAATCATTTCACAGAGTCAAACTAAACTCAAACTCATCAGGGCCTTCTCCCCCATGCGCCTGTACCTGGGTGTCTGTTGCGCCAGGTGCAACTTTGTTTTGCAGCCCGTTGCTCAAACGAACGGACACAAAACTTGACCCTCAGAAATAAGGGGTAGGAGGGGAACCTAAGGGGGGAAAAAAAAAAAAAAAACTTCAATAAAAGAAAAAAATAAAGTAAAACTAAGCTTTCTAGTCGTTGCTCCTCTCGTCATCGTTGCCATGTAAGGTTCCTTGTTCTCTCTCTCTCTCTCTCTCTCTCTCTCTCTCTCTCTCTCTCTCTCTCTCTCTCTCTCTCTCTCTCTCTCTCCAATCGCGATTGTCGCCAGCGACGAGCGAGCTGACGCGACAATCCTTCTAGAGGTGCACAAAAAGTCCCTTCAGATTCGTTCGATTTTGCCCAACCTACAAGAGCAACCCGTTCAACCCGTTCATGAAAACGAACGGGTGCCTGGTAGAATCGAATAAGACAAAAAAAATAAAATGTAAAATCTAAAGAATGTATAAAAAAAATCTAGAATAAATCTAAGAAGAAAATCTAATAAAAATCTAAAAAAGGAAAGAAAGAAAAACAAAAAAAAACCGAAACACTTACCTTAGGAGTAGAAAAACGGTCGCCCGTTTCCTAGGGGCACTATCAAGTGCACTGTGGCTTGAAACGCCCTAGTCACTTCCTATAGTGCCATCTGGCGCTTCAACATGTTGTTAATTTTAGTTTTATTTATTATTTTTTTATTTTTTTCTTCTTGTTCCGTTAGCAGCAGCCAACGGTCATATCACATTCGTGAGGAACCCACGAACTATTGAAATACAGATCCGAGTTCGATCCCTGCTCGGATCGAAATTAAACTTCGGGCCATTTCTCGATTTATGCGTGTTATCCTTACGTAGGGGCCATGTTAATCTATGTGCGGCCGAGACGATCTCTGAGATCGTGCGGCCGAAATCAACCGCGTCGCTTCAGAGGAAATCGGTTGCTCCTAACAAAAGGAGCTAGCCCAGTTGCCTGGCGTCGGGCTCGATCCCTGAATCTGCAGGGTGAAAGTCAGATGGTCGTACCTATTGGGCTAGCTCCTATCACGGGAGCTAAGCCCGCAACTCTTCTATAAGAAGAGTTGCCTCCCTGTAGGCCCACCTGCCATAGTTGGGTTGGCTCGGCCTGCCTCCTTGTAGGCCCACCTGCCATAGTTGGGCAGGCTCGGCCTGCCTCATCTCTAGCCGTGTTACCTGTCAACTCGACAGGCGGCCCAACTTTGTGGCTTGGCTCGGCGGCCCGCGGCCGGCCGTGAAACAGTATCCGGTCCTCCGTACGGAGTGGACCTTGTGGCCCGGCCTTCTATTTCCTTCGTACCGCGGCCTAACATCTAGCACGACCACCCTTTTCAGCCTACTTAGAACCTGAATCACGGGGCTTAGCAACCACGCGACATTATTTTAGATAAGGTTTAACTTTAGCGTTCCCATGTCCGCACGTTCCGGCGGCTTCGACAAAAGCAAAGCATTGCCATTCACATCCGTTACTCCCGGACACCACACTCGTCCAGACTAAAGTATGGAAACTTTAAGTGTCTCGGTCATAGATCGGGTCTGAATAAACTTTTGGCAAACGTGCGCCTCATCAAGTCCTTCAATTCAACGAAAGAGTCGGACAGCGTCTGGCGTTTAAGAACCCAAGGGTATTTGCCCCGACAACGCATGGAGAGGCGCAGAGGGACTGTTTGTGGTTTTCCTTTCGTGTGGGTGAAAATGAGTTGTTTATACTAGAAATATAGTTGCACACCTACTGTCATAGCCCAGAGTAATCCCTGTAGCACCGAATATGATTGTTCGTCAATTAGCAGCGCATTTACTAAAATGTGCACTCTCCCAATCTTAATGGTGATATTTTCGATTATCCTCTCGATGTGCATGGTTCATTCTTCTGACAAAACATAGTTTTTTTTTCACGACCGGGGGAGTATGGAGTTTACGCTTCCGGTCTTTCAAATTGTGTCCAGCCAAAGCGCTATAGCAGATGATCCAATATTTACTAACCCATCGAATGACTTCCCCTATACTTCGCAATCACATTCCATTTTTTTCATAGAATCGATGGGACGCGGATAAAGTGATATCTTTCTATGTACGAGATCGTCGCCACTCGAGTTGCGTCGGACTCTCCTAATTTTTCGACAACAGCTATGAAATCGAAAAGGGGAGGTGCAAGTTTCGTAATTTCTTTCTTCTTCTTTAACATTTCTTGGACACACTGATAGGTAAATCTCTTCTGGTTCTTTTGGCATTGTTGGAGAAGCTTGTCGTTTGCGGTCTCACATATGCTTAGCATGTGGTCGACGGGGACATGAACTCAAATTTTTAATCTTTTTTACGCTTGCAGGGCATCGATTGCTCTTGTCCGGAACTGAGGATCAGCTTCCAATTCACGTCCCACTCATTCATACTCATGTTTTCCGGGCCAAATAACTCTAATTAACCTTGCCAACCGGAGGTACTCGGCTAGATCGACGACATCTGCAACTTGAAATGACGCCCCAAAAGTCAATGCAATCATATCTCATTGTGCGAGAGGAACTAGGGAAGGGGAACTATTTAATGTTTCTCCTGTTCCTTTGAGAGGGACAACTACTCATCCTTGATTGGTAGTCACTGGCGCAACTGCAGGTGGAGCATGATTCCTCTTGGGAAGGGGACAGTTTCGGGCAAAGTGTCTGAGCTGCTTACGATTGTAGCGTTCTACTCTTCTCTGTTGCACAACAATCGGGTGAGCAACTGAGGAGCAACTGAGGTTTGAAGAGGGGGGGCAGACAGTAAAGGGTACGAAGAAGGAGATGGAGTAGAGCGTGATACCGTGGCGTACATACTCATTAGATTTCGCAGAGCCTGCTCCAATCGATCCATCTGTGACGCTCGACTCCGGATCAAATGGTTTATACATTTCGCTTGTAGAGAGGTAGCCGCACGGATCATGTGAGCCAGATGAAGGTTGTTCATGGGTGTCGTCGTCAGTGATTGTCGTACGACGGCGGCAACGAGGGTCGTCTTGGAGAAAGGAGGAGAGGAGGGGGGAAAGACGATGGCGAAGGAGCATGAGAGACATGACTTAGTGTTGGTCCGCCGTCACTTTAAGGATCGTGGCGTTGATAAAATCTCCCAATCGGTCGAAGCCAAGATCTTCGTTTTACTGCTACATCTTCGATCGTATCTGCAATGTCCTCTTCACTTTGATGTATATACTTACCCGTGTCTTGTGAGTCAATCTCTTGCTCTTTCAAATTGACAATGATTGCCGATAGTTGAGTCGTTTTGGGAGGGACTTTCTTTTTCAGTTTCGCTTTTAAGACCGGGTTGCGAAGATGATCTATAAACCAGTCTCGAATAACATTCTCTTCCCGCCCAGACTTATCCAGAGTTGTTTCAAATATGTCCACAAAGTCTGGCAAAAGTTTCCCTGACTCTTGAGGACGCGTTTTCAACACAAACCATGCAGCGTCCTCACTTACTTCGTTAAATTTTGCCGAAAAAACTTTTTTGAACGTATCACAATCTACCCATTGGTGGCGTTTAAACCAATCGTGCACAATATTTTTGGCGATCAAAGTGATGACTCGGGGTAGATCAACAACGTCATACTCCGGCGCTTCCACTGCTTCAAGTCATGCCTCTAAATGAGTGTAGTTAGAATAGAATGAAAAAGTGGTTGGAATACTTACCATTATACAAGGGGAAGACACATTAGCGTTAGCCATAGCTACTTCCTTTCTTGTCTCTGCCAACCTGTTTTAGGTGACGAGAGAAGTTTTCCTACTTGTTCGAGCGAGAGAAGGTTAACAGATGTCTCTATTTTCATGTTAATTTTAGTTGCTTTAGACGGGTGTGAGGTGCTTGGATGGGAAAACCTGAAACTGTTTTCAAAAGCTTCAGCCACTTCAGGTCATTTCAGAGGTTTCAGATTCTCATCTGAAACTCCGGTAATGACTTAAAGTGGGTGAAACTTTTGAAAGCGGTTTCAGGTCCCCTCATCCAAGCATTTGGATGGGGGGACCTGAAACGGTTACCGCTTTCAGAAGCTTCAGCCACGTCATATCATTTCAGACGTTTTAAATCTTCCTACCTGAAAGTCCTGAAATGATCTGAAGTGGCTGAAAATTTCAAAGCGGTTTCAGATGTCCAATGGTTGGATGGGGGAGCATGAAACCTCTTTCAGAAGCTTCAACCAGTTCAGATCATTTCAGAGGTTTCATGTCTCTCCATCTGAAACTCATGAAATAATATGAAGTGGCTGAAAATCTGAAAGCGGTTTCAGATACCCCAATTCAATCATTTTGATGGGGGGAGCTGAAACCACTTTCAGAAGCTTCAACCACTTCAGATCTTGTCAGAGGTTTCAGGTCTCCCCATCTGAAACTTCTGAAATAATATGAAGTTGCTGAAAATCTGAAAGCGGTTTGAGATGCATCAATCAAACCATTTGGATGGGGGGATCTGAAACCGCTTTCAGAAGCGTTAACCACTTCAGTTTTTTTCAGAGGTTTCAGGCCTCCCCACCTGAAACTCCTAAAATGACTTGAAGTGGACCACAACAACGTTGAAWAAAAAAAAAAAAAAACAGGCAAAAAAAAAAAAAAAAAAAAACATAAAATTTGACCCCCAAACCACCTATAACTTATGAAATGGCATGAAATGTCTTCAGGTCATTCCAGTGATTTCAGACCACTCCTAGCAGATTTCATGATCGTTCATTCTGAAATTTAAGGAGGACGTTAACCACTTGTGGTTCGAGCTTTTGTTCTTTCTCTCGTCAGCTCGCCTCACTATTATCAGAACCGACACATGTCGGCTCCGATACCAACCTCACGCCATGCCTTGTCCATCAGTCGGAGCGGTAATTTATGCGGAATAGGCCCTGAAGGACAAAAAAATGGGGTGTGTCAAAGATTTTTGGGAATATTGAGTGTGGGGCCACAACAAAACTGAAAGCCCCCGTATGATTCCAGTTTTAGTGAGGAAGGACCATGGTCGCGAGGGAAAGAAATGGCGCCTGCTACTTTTAAATGTTTATTTAATCCAAAAAAACAATCCTAAAGTTTGCACTTCCCTGCGAGCTACTTGTCGTCTCGTTGAACAGAAGGGTGGGGGTACACATGTGGGATCTTTTTTTTCAATTAAGTCCCGATGTCGTTCGCTAGAGTTCGAAATTCGATGTGGATGGTCTCAACCTAGTCGCTCGTCGTTCGTCCTAACCACGTGTCCGGTAGTGGAACCCCTTCTCCTGATAACACTCCGTGCAACGACAATCGCTGCGCAGTGTTAGGCCAGTGGGGCGCTACTGCCGTCCACGGGATGACGGAGGAGTAGCTTGACTGAAAAAGAGGATTGAGAAGAGAGGAAGAGAACTTTGGTCATATAGACAATCTTGAAGGGGGTCGGGGGGGGGAGAGAAGATCTCGATTATTTGCCGTGAACTTAGCTCTAAAAATCAACAAGCACCGGTCATGCAATCACTCGTATACACACAGTTTTCTCATTCTAGTACCGACGATCCCGGTCGCCACGTACCAACCTCTAAACCACAACGATCTTCAC
This sequence comes from Chara braunii, assembly GCA_003427395.1. Lineage (NCBI taxonomy): Eukaryota > Viridiplantae > Streptophyta > Charophyceae > Charales > Characeae > Chara > Chara braunii. Next base: position 999,191 of record BFEA01000201.1, on the reverse strand, counting down.
CCCGCCAACTCATCTTTTGCACCGACTTACCCAGATCCCGCAATTTGTCGCCCCCACCCGACGCATACCCTTGCATACACTGGCATCGGCTCGTCAGGACTTTCTGACTCGCTACTTGCACATTACCTAGCCACGACTTCCCCGAAGTTGGCAGATGGGTTGAGAGAGAGTTTTTTGGACGCGCTTGCGGGTTTTGATAGTTGCAAAGAGGGAATAAAAAATGGGAAAGAATGCGGTGGAGATAGGAGTGGGTGAGGAGAGAGTTTGGGTAAATCGCCCAGGGAAAGCCATATCAATCCCTGTGAATTCCTTCATAGCCAATCAGAATCCAGTGTGCGAGGAGTATCCTCCTTATACGACGTCGCGTGACGACTTCGAATACCCTGAAGGGGGGGAATCGGTAGGGAGTTCTGGTATGGGGATGAAGGCGAAAAGGAGGAGAGTGCGAAGGGTATTGCGGAGCGGGACCAAGATTCAGACAAGAAGGAGTGGGGGCGAAGAGCAAAGGGAGAGGGGATGGAAAACAGTTACGGGTGGAGGGAAAGCGCAGAGAGGAGAAGGGTGAAGATGGCATGATTCCTAGCAGAAAGCGGGGAAAGCTTGCATCCATGGCGCGGGGGCAGAAAAAAAAAAGGCACCGAAACAATAATGTTTCATCCATTCTGGTTCTAAAGCTACTTCAAGATTGAAAAAATCAAAAGCAATATCAGCGCAAAATTTAGTGCACGAAAATCCCACGTCTATCTACCTTCCTTTAAAGACTTCACAGATCTTTCAAGGGTGTGTGCGGGAATATTTTCGGGAATATTTTCTCTCAAGAAAGGACACGTCAGCAGGAAGACGGACTGTAATTTATGGAGTTCCCAACTGCCGTACAAAATTCCTAGCGCGCTCACTAAGGCACATATTCCTATGTAAATGCATGGATTGCGGAAAGGAAATTGCAAAGAAATCCAAAAGAAACATTATCTTAGACGTGGGAGGGCCGGGTTGGTCTGTGATTCTGTGCACCAAGGGGATAGCAAAAAGGAAGGGGTACCCAAAAAGCCCAAGAGAAATCCGAAGAGTAGGAATAGCAAAAACTCAGGGCTTCAGAAGATCGTTCACGTACAGAAGTTGGTACGTCACATGAACGCCCTGGGCACTGGGCCCGTAATTTAATTTTATTCTTGAAAGAAGCAAACAGAGAGGGAACCGGATTTGGTTGGCACCTGGTATCGGGGGCTTATTGGCTGAACTGTGTCGGGAAGTCGGGCTGAACTAAGTGGCATGGTTGTTGTGTCCAGCATGTGCTCTTCCCCACAAAATGGAAAGAAGAAAACAAGAAATGGAGAGCAATGGAGAACTGCTGAAGTTGCCTATTTGAAACGCTAGGTGTGATCCTGGAGCCGTTGCCCCAAAAAGTAAACTACGGGGCCCAGTGTCTGGTCGGTGCACACATCGTAATCGTCACAAACAAACTACGTGGCCCAGTGTTATGTCAGTGCACACATGGGAATCATCACAAATAGAAAATGTGTTTGAAGCCTGAGAGAAGCATCTGAACACATAATTTTGATTCAGGGCCTCGCCACACCACTCCCAAATCCCGAGAAAAAACTTGGGAGTACTCTCCGAAGTGGAGAAATCACGTTCGAGAGTGTGCTTCGCCACAGTCCTCTCCAAACGGGTGCTCTCAACATTTGAGCTTGGGAGAGGGTACTTGCCAGGTTGCTTGTCCTATGTGAATTTGCATCTCAGCTTTCGGGACACCTGGGGCCTACTCAAGGTCACCTTCAGGGGTGGCCCGAAACTGCCCTCGTGCAGGCCGGAGGTTTACAAAGGGCCTCCCCACACTACTCCCGACTTGGAGAAAAAAAGGCCATTTTCAGGAGTGCGTCATCCCCACATCACTTCCCAAATTGGAGATGTCAGAATGCATTTGGGAGCAGTCACAAATTTGCTTTCAAGAGCACTCCAGAAACAGCTTGGGTCCATGGGACCACACGATATTAAATTAATTTTTCTGGGCCACGGAGGGGTCATACGGGTAAGCTTGCTTACTTGACCCCTCCAGTGTTGCCTCTGTATTGCACTGCAGCAGAGTGCAGCGCAGCCCTTTCTAAAAAAAAAAAAAAGGGAAACAGCTTGGGATAAAAATAATATTAGCGGGGTCTATGACCAACACGGGTGTGAGTGTGAGCGCGAGTGGGTTGTGTGTGGTGTGTGGGAGAGTGTTGGCCATAGCCTCTGCTGCTACTCGATGAAGGGTGGGGGACGATGAGAAGGGGAGGCACAGCTACTGGCAGGTCTCGGTCTTTGTGTTAGCCAGAACCCCACTGGCGGCCCCAACCCTATACCCTAACCATTAGGGGCAAGGGGCAACATGAAATCTCCCCTTCACAGAGAGAGGAAAACTATGCTTGCAGGGGTCCCCTCTAGATAGTCTTAGGAGTAGGTAGTGGAAGGTAAAACGAACAGAAGGTGAGAGAAGAATATAGACAGTTGTGAAAAATAATAATAATAATAATATTAATAATAAAAAAAAAAAATAGTAATAAGAAAAGAAAAGAAAAAAAAAAACTGCTTGGGACTCCCGCCTGTAAAAGGTCATTTTCGGGAGACCTCTCGCAGAGGCCTGTGTTTCGAACGTGTGCAGACAAGCATTGCCCTCACAGTTTTTGTCTCCATATGCTGGGGCAAGGTCCCACTTGCACGGGTTAGGAGATTGCGGTCGTTGATCTTCGCTATCGACGGTCAATATCTCATAATTCATGCAAGTGGGACCTAGCCCCTGGACAGTCTCTCTCTCTCTGACGTGCTCCTCCTGGCCTTCAAATGGGAGGCGCCCCACGTCGAGAGTGCAGTGTGGCTAAGCACACCCCCGAATGGATTTCCACGTCAGAACCGAATTTTTTTCCCAAGTCAGGAGTGGTGTAGCGGCGAAAGGATTCGGCAAAAAAAAAGAAAAAGAAAAAGAAAGCATTCGGGAGTTCTCTTGAGCTGTGGAACCTGACAGCTCCCAAATTAGATCTGATCTGACGAGCTGGTGTGGGGAAGCTGAACCCCCGAAATTTGATGAATGATTTCGGGAGTCGTGTGGCGAAGCCCTTACCTGGGGTGGATGAGTCGGGTGATGAGACCTATAGGCCATCGCCACACCACTGTCGAAACGTGCAAAATGAGAATGAACTTCCCTCTAGAACACGACCAAATGCCCCTGCCACATTTTTGTCCTTTTCACATTTCGAGAGTGGTGCGGCGAGGCCCATAGGCGTGGCCAGTTTCGGAATTCGGAACGGTGCACACATGGGACTGTTCATAAACAGCACGTGCGTTCAATTCCTCCAGGACGCAATAACTTGAACCCAATAATAATGCTACGGCTGGTCTCTTATTGGCAAAACCAGAAAGCGAAAAAGAAAAACGACACGGCAGAGTTACCCTGCAGGTGGGTTGTCTCGGCCAGCGCGGAGGGCGTGCCCGGAAAACGAATAAAGATTCGCTCGACCGCCCTAATTCCCAAACGAAGCATCTCGTCAGCGACGACGCCGGAGATACGAGATCTGTGTGTTTCCGAAAGCACAGCTCTCGCGAGGTTGATTGGTCGTGAGGAGGTCAAGCAAGCAAGCACGCACAGCGAAGCGAAGCGAAGATGGCGGTCAAGATCGGCATCAATGGGTTCGGCCGCATTGGAAGGTTGGTCCTGAGGGCTTCCCTCAACCACCCTAACGTGCAGGTGGTGGCTGTGAACGACCCTTTCCTTGATCCCGAGTACATCGTCTACCTCTTCAAGTACGACACCGTGCACGGCAAGTACAAGGGCGAGGTCGGTCTGTCCGCCGACAAGAAGCTGGTCGTCGATGGCAAGGAGATCGCCATTTTCGCTCTGAGGGATCCTTCCGCGAT
>BFEA01000201.1:975651-994653 GCA_003427395.1 Chara braunii | reverse complement strand
CGTGGTACGACAACGAGTGGGGTTACTCCAACCGTGTGGTGGAGTTGATTGAGCACATCTCCAAGGCTTAGATGATTGTGAGGGAGTAGGCGTGTCAATGTGTGTTGTGTGCGTAGGTAGGTAGTAGCTAATTAGTTGAGAGCGGTCATTGCGAGGGCACTTGATTGTGTTTTTCCCTCGTGATTTCTTATTGGCGGAATTATAGTGCGACTATATGTTGGCTTGTGCGTTTTCTTGCGTCGAATTTGGGTAGCTTGTGGCGGGTAGGGAGAAGAGAAAAGGGAGTAGGGAGAGGTATAGGGTGGACCTGCAATAAGTCGATGTTTCTTATTCAATCTATTATCCGTGGGAGGGAAAGAGATGAAACAAACACGCTTAAAAGAGATTCAGATGGAATGCTGGGGTGTTTCTGGTTCTCGGAGCTCGATGGATCGAATGCTTCGGTATTGTAAGTGGAAGCCGGACGCCCTCACGGGAACTTTATTTCGACATAAAATGAGTTTTTTTTTTTTTTTTTTTTCTTTTTCGTGTTCATCTGGGTTCGAACTGAGTTGTGTTTTCTTTGCGTTTATCTAGTTCGATCTAGATAGATTCGATCTCGATTGTGTTATTTATCAGTTCAAGGCAAAAGAAAAATGTTTCAGTGTCTGGTTCTGGCAGTTCGACCGAATACTTTGGGATTTTAAGTGGAGATCGGACGATCTGAAGGCGATTATATGCTTCGACATAGGAGTGTTTCACGTTTTTTTTTTTTTTTTTCACTTGTGGAGTCCCATCTGAATTCGAACTGAGGTATGTTGTTCCCGACAGTTCATTGGTGTATCGAATTTTATTTACGTGGTTGGCTGGTGGAGAACAGGAGGAGGAATGGGCTGCTCGGGGAGTGATTGATTTTAATGTCTTGTAGCTCGGGTTTTTAAAGTAGTGTTTTTTTTTTAGGGTTATATGGTCCAATGAATGACGGGGCAAATATTGAACTGAGCGCAACAGAAACTACACTTTTATGTAAGCCAGTTTACCTTTTCCCTCTTAAAAGTTTTTTTGGTGGTGTTTCACATCCGTTAAAAGGGTTGGAACGATACAGACAAGGAAAATTAACATGGCCCCTGCATGAGAGACTGAAATCGAGAAATGGTTTGAACTTGTTTTGCGAGCGGCGATTCCTATAAGAAAGTCGACTTCTACATGCATTGAATAAAAATCGCGGAAACGAATGGGCACGCAAATGTCAGAGAAACTGTTGTGCAGGGCAGCAGATGCTTTTGTCACAGATGATCAAATTGTGATAAGAATACGAACGAGCTTATCTTTGTTGGTACACCCATAGACTATTGAAGTTCAGACCTAAGTTCGAATCGTAATAATGGGCCTCGATGAATCGAATGAATGATTCTTTTTGTTTTTGTTCTCCGTGCTTACAACTTAGGAGATACTTGTTTTCCTTTTTTTTTGTCTCCCAAAAGCATAATCATTGCAAGCTGGGATGGCTTCCGGCGTCCGTTACGTGACATCTTACAAGTTACTGGTACGCTGCGGCGATGACGTGGCAGGCTGCTTACAACTTACAAGTCACTGGCGCACAGAGACAGGCTGAGTGCCTCTAGAGAGGGTGTCTTTTCAATGTTCTATTCTCTCTCTCTCTCTCTCTCTCACTAGAGAGAGGGCCTTGTAAGTTGCAGGGTGTATGCCCGGCGAGGTCTCGCCAGCAAAGAGAATCGGATACGAAGTCCGAATCGGAGCGGGAGTGTGGAGACGTGCAAAAAATCTGGATTGATCTGCTTTGCTCTCTCGCTGCCGCTGTTCTGTGGAGGTGGTTAGGACCAGGTGCATCCAGGCGGTGACGGAAGGGCCGCCACATACGTCCAGTGAAGTCCTATTGCTACTATGCCTTGAGGATGTTAATTCAATTTTTTTTTTTCTCCCCCAACCATTCCTGGATTTATGCGTGTCGTCCTTGCGCAGGGGCCAGGCTAATTAGTTCTCTATATAATTTCAATTTTTAACGGATGTCTCGAGATGGAACGTCGAAGTTTGTTTTTTGTTTTTCCATCAGAAATTAGAGGCGTTGAAATTTAAGGATGTATGCTTACGTTGAAAGGATACATAGGGCCCCGATCCACTACTGTCCGCTGTACAACTGTTTGGAAAGGTAGCCGACAGCTGTCGCAGCGTCCGAAAAAAAGCCGTGTTTTGTGTTTTCTCGGCGTTTGTCTATACTGCAAGGAAAATGAGCAATAGCGAGATGACAATGTCCAGAATGCACAATCAACATTGAAGGCCAGATAGTATTACAGTGTCCAAAAAGCAGAAATGCACCAATATAACACCAATAAAGAATCGTAACACTGAAAACCAATGTGAACGAGAGCTTGATCTCGCCACCACCAACATGAGTATCCAGGCCCTATCTCCCTACTGTGGCGCTGGCCGCCCAGCCTACTTCCTACACAGCTACAGTCTGCCTACTAATTGACAATGCAACTGTTGACGTCAGCAGACCACAAGGTACTTGAAGATGTTGCCCAATGCAGACCATCGCCAATACCAGGTAATATGCGCCCGCACATCATCATCATCATCATCCTTCTCTCGCTCCCCTGACTTACTCCCACGTCTTCCCTCTGTACACCCGAAGACCACCCCTGCGTCTCACTGTAGTCCAAGCCACCGATCCAGCTATGGAGGCTGGGCTATGGCGCGGCCCACAGCGGCACCCTGCTTCCTGCACGACCGCAGGCACTAGCACCTTGCCTCTCAGCGCCAACAGCAGCCCACGAGCGCCCGCTCCAGCAGTGCTGCCGCCAGCATGCAAGTGCTGAATGAGGCTCCAGGCAGTGAGCAATGGAAAGAGCCAGCCTGCCTGCCTTCGCAGCCTGGCTGGTCTGGGCCTGGGCCCAGAAGCTTCCGGTAGGCCCCAGAATGCCGCCCCTCTGTTGCAGCTTTTGGGCCTCATTCGGTTGGGCCTCTGAACTGTCTGTGTATGAGCCTGCGATTCTTGTCCAGGGCCTGGAGCATTTTGGAAAGGCCTGGAAGGCCGTGGAATGTCTCGCTGCTCGGTCTGTGTTTCCTTCAACCAACTGGCGCGACGAAACTGCCTGGACCCCAAATACGAAATTGTCAGCGTAGGGCCTCTCGTGATTTGTTAGGCCTGCTTTTACTTAGGGCGGGCACATCTGCAGCAAGAGGCCCCTTACGCCTGCCGAGGACCCAGATCCTCAAAATGCTAATGTCTGCTGTAGAACTCTCAAATTATCAGACACCGCCATGACAGCACTACAAAAAACAACAGCAATTGTGGCGTTTTGTCTGCCCAGTCTTTCGGCTCACTGTCCGTAATGGAGTGGGGTCTGTGGTGGTTGGAGCGAGGACCGTCCTTGTAACGACTTTTGCAGGCTGGAAATTGTACATAGCCGGATCCGTGTTTTGTAGGCGTCCGAACACGTGTTTTCTTGGCGTAGCTCTGTTATACTTTGTGTTTTGTAGGCAAATATGTGTTTTCTCGCGGGCGTAGCTCTGTAAATATAACAGAGGCCATCTTCTGAGATGGGATCACAGCTTCTGCAGCTCTTGCAGCAGGGAGTTTGCAGGTGATGGAACGAGCTTTCCCATTTTGCTGTAATCTCAGCAGTCCCCGTTGCCGGATTGGCGTCGATGCCTCACTCCTTTGGTAAGCTTGTTCAAATTCCAAGTTGTTGTCCCCCCGTGTTTCCAGCCCTAGCTAGATTGATCCCCCCGCAGCACTGGCATGGCTGTGCCCCTGCAGTAAGTGAGCTTGATTGTCACGAGTGCCTTCATGTACTTGCACTTTCATCTCCGGCATGGAGTAGGTTCCATAGCTGGTACATTCCCCATCTTGAATCAGAACGGGGCAGCCTGGGCGCGGTCTTATGAACTTGACAAATTTGCAAAGAGCATCCCTCCCTACCAAGCATAGGAATTGCTTTTCTCATTTAGTATCTCTTTCTTGAACAAGGTCCCAATTTTAGGGACAGCCTCAGGGGCAATCAGCTCAGCCCAATATTTGGGGACTGATGAGCTCAGTTCCATGGCGGGTTGTGATGAGCAATCTCACAACCGGCGCGGCGTTTCGTACCGAGTGATGCCCAATCAGAGTAATTGGGGACGTGGCCGAGGATTTTAGGGAAGACGCGGAATCTACTGCTTCTCTTGCGCTAGGTTCATGCCAACTCTATTGCAAGTACCCAAGAGATAAGGGGCCTCTAAGCTTCCGAGTCGGATTCATCAAGGCTGGGTGGTCGGCTCTGACCGTCGTCCTGCAGTTGGGGCGGGGCCGTGGGAACCCAGTTTCAGGAGCTTGCCAGTAGAGGGCGTCTGTGCTGCGGGAGAGTTCTGGGATCTGGACGGAGCCTTCGTACCTTGCCAGAGCTGTCGCCAGGAACACGAGTCTCCAAGCAGACACCATCTACAGTTAAACTTGGGCCGCCACGTGATTTGCACTGCTGACCAAGGTAGCACTGTCCAATCAGTGAAAGGCAAAACCAAGGGCGGGGTCAAAAATTGATCAATCCCCCCCCCCGCCCCCCCCCCTACATGGCCAGGCTTTGAAGGGTTGTATAAATGAACCTGGCCGGTCCCCATCAACGCGCTCTGCACATCCACGTCGCAGTGCACACTATCTTCAAATGTGATCGGGAAGGATGGAAGGGTGTTACGGCGGATCGATGAAAGGGTTGAGCACGGACAGTTCCGCGCGTCCTCGTTTAACGTAGCACATCTCGACTCCATACAAGTCTCAATGAGTCGTGCCCCACTCCCTCCCACTTAAAATAGAATGCAAGTTCAGGGACACTGCGTTGTTGATCCTAGAATTGTCACTGTGGCAAAACGACGATGGCCGGGTAGCAAAGAGAGAGGGCGCTTAGAAGCATGTGCACGCTGTCTCTGGTTGCCAGCACTGAGCCTAATGGCACAGGACCAACTGACATGTGGCACTCGTGCACGAGAGGGGAGAGAGGATACTACAGTCGGCGACAATTCCCGATGCTCACATGTCGCGTGGGGAATCGGCAAGGCTTGGGGAGAACAAGGGGAAACCAACACACTGATGCATACAAGCAGACGCTTGATACCCAAGCACTCCCCAGGATCGTGCCTTCGTGCGCCTTACACCCCCAACCGAATTTCCACATCCATACGTCTTGGTTTGCGAAGCATTGAACATCCATACACCCTCATGACCAACATCATGTATGCGACTAAGTATCCACACTTAGTTTACTGCACACACAACACTTGGACAAAGCAACATTGAAGAAAAGAGTGAGTCCCTTGCCATTCAAAATTCCACAACCCGGCCTCTCTCATGCACGGCCCCCAACCAACCCGAACGTCAATGAACCATATCCTCAAGGCCCTGTCACTGGTTACGTTCTATCTCCACCATCGCTCAGTCCCTCTGCACGGACGTACCCAAATGTCTACCGCTAATCCCACCTTACGTCGTCACTTTGTCCGTCACTTGGGCGCGTCGAGCCTTTTCAACGCCGCGGTCTTTGCTCATAGTTCGCGCGACATTGCCGCCGAGATCAAAGAGGAGGAGAGGAAGGGGCTGCGGGGGAATTAATAGCACGCATCGGGGTGCCAGCGTGTGGTGCGGGCAGCAAGGGGTGTAGACAGCCGTGTAGTTGAACAGGACAGAGGAAGAGAGGGGGTTTTAGAAGGATCAAAGGAGGCGAGGCGGTCGTCCAAGCCCCGCGCACAAGTTCACTTCCGCGGGATTGATTCGGCCATCCAAATTAACGACCAATCGACTGCCCTGAAGGGTACGGGGAGGATCGGGCGCAGAGTCGGGGGAAAAAGCAAGGACATGCAAGGAGAAGCACTCAGCTGGAGAGGAACATGGCGCACACATGCATAGAGGGAACCGAGCTTACACGACATGCATGATTTCAAAAATGGCCAGGCGCGCTTTGACACAAGAAGAATTTGAATGCCGACAACTGTAATTCCTAACTGTTTCTTGGATTTCTCCGCGCGGTTGCTTAGGGGCAATTTCGAAAGATGCATACCTTTAGTACCTCAAAAATGAAAAATGGACCCTACTTTTCTTGATCAGCTATGATCCGTGCTTCCGCCCTTACTACGTATTTTAGTCCAAAGGGTACGTGAAGTACGGATCCCAGCTTATCACATTTGTGATGCACTTGGGGTTTCAAAAAATTGGCAGTCTCCCAACTGCCTGGCACGTGTCCCGGTTCCCTTGATGACCAAGGCAGCCTCTTCATCGTCTGCTGGCCTTGATGACCCTCTATTCTACCAAAGGTGCATCCCACGCCCTGCTTCACCTACCGATCAAGCAGCCACTTCATCGTCAACTAGCCCCATCGTAAATCTTTCCGCCTTTACAGCGCGATTTTTCACACACTCTTTTACATTTGCCTTGATATGAAAATAGATCAAACGAGAAGAATAAGAAAAAGAAAGAGGAGGCGGAGCTCAAGTGAAGTGATCAAGTTCATAATTACAGGAAGAGGGGGGGAGGAAGAAAGGCCACCCAAGCGGAAGGTGTCGTTGGTGCATCTACTTCATTGAAGTGATGCTGGATGAAAGAGGGGTACAGGAAAACCCCTGGCATGTGCGATAGCACATCATGATGTGGCACCAGATCCGCTACTGCACGAATGAACCGCCGTGACGGGCCGTCACACACTAAGGTTTTCGAGACCTGTCATCACTAAGTGGGTCTCCGTATACGGGCGTCGCTCCCGCTTGAATGTCGTGAATACTAGGAAGTGATACATGACGTTAGGCCACCTCCCAGCCTCATAGATCACCGTTTCAACCAATCTGGTTTGTATGCACCCTTCGTTCGACGACTGTAGGAATGGCTTCCCCGTAGGATCAAGGTGTGAAACACCATCGATTGCCTCGAGCCGGATGACCGCTGCCTCCACCATGTAATCAACATCGGTTGGGTGGATGCTCCTGCTCGGAGGAGCTACTAATATCAATGACTGTGACAATCCGGATGGCGCGTGAAAGCGGAAAGGTCCCGCGAGGATGGGGGGTCGGGACGTGGGATGTGCCACTGTTACTCCTCTCTTCACTCCTCCAGTGGCTGCTGCAGCTAGTGCTGAGGGGCCCGCTCTGTCAAAATGAAGGTAAAGTAGGATCGACAGCGACAACGTCTACTTCGGATCGCTGTCGGTGCGAATACCCTTACAAGGGTATCCACCCTGGTTTTTGCAAATAAGTTTGGTTTAAAGTTTAAGTATACCGCGCGAGGCGCGACTGTGTCCCGGTTTTCAATGATTGAATGGATGACTAGAGTATGGAGTGTCTGGACGCGCAGACTTAAGGCGCGCGTGATTTATTTTTTTGTTGATGATTGTGTAGTCGACGTAGTTGCCGGCCAAGTTTTTATTTTCTGATTAAACTAGGATTAAAAAAAAATTGTATTTTGATCGGTACGCTTGCCTGTGACGTGTGCGTATGCGGGGAGGACGGCATCGACAACAATGTGACTTTGAAAACGTTTCGGTAGATCTACGCGTAGCGCAGTATTCACTTATTTAGGTGCCCGTCAAAACCAGACCCAATCTTGGGCCTAGGATCGACAGCAACAACGTCCACTGAGGATCGTTGTCGGTGCGAATACCCTTACAAGGGTATCCGCTCTCGTTTTTGCAAGTGACAAAAAATAAGTTTGGTTTAAAGTTTAAGTATACCGCGTGAGGCGTGATTGTGTCCCTGTTTACGATGATTGAATGGATGACTAGAGTATGGGGTATGTGGGCGTTCAGACTTAAGGCGCGTGTGATTTCTTTTCTTGTTGATGATTGTGGAGCCGACATAGTTGCCGGCCAAGTTTTTATTTTCTGATTAAACCAGGATTAAAACGATTTTGTCTTTTGATTGGTACGCTTGCTTGTAACGTGTGCGTACGAGGGGAGGATGACATCGACAACAATGTGACTTTGAAAATATTTCGGTAGATCTACGCATCGCGCAGTATCCGCTTATTTAGATGCCCGTCAAAACCAGACCCAGCCTTGGTTACAGTGTCAGACTTTCATCAAAGAGATTCAGGGATTCAGATCGAGTGGCGATGACGTGGAGTTATCAGAGTAGCGCGGGGGGACGAAGGGTTTGAGGGCCTGGCAGGGCTATCCCCCTTGGTTTTGTCGTCAGTGGCATCGGAATGGTGTTAGTGGTTTCTCTTCCCTCGTTCATCATACTTTAACGATTGGAAGGTCCTTAATATTTTATTATTTTATTGTTGTATTATTATAATTTTCATGCTCCGACGTCCCTTTGACTTGACGCGACGTCAGATTTTGTGGCCGCCACGAAAGTCGAGGACCTTGAGTACGTACCTTTTTTTTAGCAGCCCGTTTGGATTCCTGCGTGTTCGGGGCGACAGTGAAAATTCCTCTATTCGGCCCGATTTGAAATAAGGACCCGGGAGTCTAACGTGCATGCGAGCCGATGGGTGGATTAGTCCACGAGGGGGAAGAAACGCGGGTGGTGTGGGCCCTTTTGCAAGTGTACTGCCCACCAGCCGCGAATAGGTCGTGGGAGATTTGAGTATGTGCATGCTCGCAGGGACTCGAGAGAGGGAAGAGCGGTCCGGGGCACTGTGGGGAGGCCGCTGCAGCGGCTGCTCACCTGCGGAACCCTCTCCCACGCCGGCTTTTCAAAGCTCTCATTTGAGTATTTGCCACTACCACCAAGATCTGCACCAAGGCCCGTTTAGGCTTACACTCCGGGCTCTGGAGCAATGCCTTGGAGGAGCAGTTCAGGCCAATGTGGGAAGGCCGCTGTAGCGGCCGCTTACTTGTGGGACCTCCTCCACTTCGGTCTTCAAAGTTCTCATTTGGATATCTTCTATCACTACCAAGGCCAGTGCAGGGACCGCGGGAGGGTGAAATAGGCCCAAGTAGTCGTAGGTTCGGGACCCGAAAAGAGCTGGTTACAGGCACGGTAGGCCCAGTAGGCGCACTGAGCCAGTGGTGCCACGACAAAGGCTGCTGCGGCGCGACCGTGTAGCTCGTTAGTCGGGACTTGGGTATATGGGCAATAGACGTCGAGCCACCTAGTCGCCGGTCGCCTCTCTCATTTGGATATCTGCTATCACTACCAAGGCCACTGCGGGGCCCGCGGGAGGGTGAAATAGGCCGAAGTAGTTGTGGGTTCGGGACCCGAAAAGAGCTGGCCATAGGCGTGGTAGGCCCAGTAGGCGCACTGGGTCAGTGGTGCCACGAAAGAGGCTGCTGCGGCACGACAGTGCAGCTCGTCCGTCCGAACTTGGGCATACGGGTGATGGACGTTCGAGCCACCTAGTCGTCGGTCGCCTCTGAACTCGTCTAAGATAACTGGTCGTTGTTGGACCGCTGACCAGTCACCGTGGGAAACGGACGCTGTACAGTTGAACGATGTTGGAGAAAGCAACATTGGTCGGAAGGGCGAGCGGACGACCGGGAGATGAGGCAGCGAACGCGGAGTGACTGGCAGTAAGAGCAGGTCATTGCGACCACCAGGGCGCCGTGTTAACAGCAGCGGGCGAGACAGGCAGCAGAACGACGGGGAGAGGTAAGTGATAAAGCGGTGAATGAACCTAGACGAGGGCAGGCGCCAGGAGGGTTCGGGAACGGAGATGAGGAAGGAGGTGAGGAGTGACTTATAGATCACTCGTTTGTTAACAGATTTGGGTTTGGGAAGATGCTAGATAGGGGTTTTAGGAGTGGGCGAATATGATTATGAAACCGGAATTAGTAGAAGGTTAGTAGGTAGAAAGTTAGAAAGAAAACTGGCTGCACAGAGCTATGGAGGAAATGAAAACGAAGAGGAAGGAAAAGACTTTTCTCACTCGTTAATGGGCGGATTTGGGCACGGGAGGACTTGAACCGGGGGGGTTTGGCCCTGGCGACACCGATTCCATAGTAAAAAACAGTAGAACGTCGGTAGAAGGAAAGTTAGTAGAAAAGATGAGTGCGTGGAGATGGAGGGGAGAGCTAAGGAGAAGGAGAGAGAAGAGTGTCGAAAACGGTCGTTCCTTGACCGATTTCGACGAATAAAAGCTTTATACCAAGGTTTGGAACTAGACGAATTCAATGGTAGGGCCATGTTTGAGAGTTAGAGGTTAGTTGATGTGCTGAAATGATTAGAGGTTGCGCTATGCTTGGTAAAAAACGACAACGAGAAAAGAAAGTTGATGTATATGTCCACCTTTTGGCGGAAGATTCATTTCCGATGTTGCTCATCCCATCCAGCAAAGTAGCGTGTGGGGAAAGGCCGTAAAGAGGGGGATGAACCTGCTCGGACTCTAGCAGAAGATTCACTCCGACTGTCTATCGTATCGACTGGAGTAGCCTCTCTCTATCTATCTGCACGTATGTTTAGACAACAGTATATAGCTTCTCGCTCTAGCGGAAGGTCCTCCCGGGTTTTTGCTTAGCCTATTGATGGAAAGGATAGACCATCGTGGGCGCACTGAAGAACGGGGACACAAGGGATGAAGATTGAGGAGAGGAGAATTGGGAGGGGAAGACTTTACCTGGTCGAAGGCTTAGTACCTTTCTGAATCACAGAGGGGAGTGCCACTCGTAGCTGGCAGCGATTGAGCGGAGCAACAGCTGGACGGGTGGTCTCCCCCACTTGCCTGGTCGAGGTGAAGTTGAAGTCGCAGCTACGATATGGAGGCATATCTCTCTTTGATCTAGTAGAAGTTTCATGTTTATTGAGTGTTGGGAGGGAGGCAGCGAGCAACCGGGCGGGAATTAAATGTCGCACAGAAAGATGATGCGAAACACTTACCTGGTCTTGGCGGTGGTCTACAAGATCGGGACCTTCATGCACTCCAATTGATGCGGTAGATGTCAGCAGAAGGCGCTGTCTACTTGTAGGCTTGTAATGGATTGAGTGATGGTGGTCCGGGCGCTGGGTGTCGGGATAGGAGAGAGAGCTCCAAGCCACTATCATTCTGCATATCTTATAAGTAGCGGAGCATGGCTCATGGTCGCACTCCTTGTTCTCCTCAAGCACGTGGTTTCCTGTTGTTGAACTTTTACACAGCCGTGCTGATCTTTCAGTCCTGCTCACTTTTTGAAAGCCTGCTGGGTCTACCCAACTGCTATACTGACCAATTGTGACTGGATCATGGTGTTGCTGAAGGATCGGTGGGCGGGGCGTCCTAGAGTGAGTTGGGGGCATTTCGAACGAACGATCTCGTCTATTGAGTACCGATTGTTATTGAGATTGCCGACCCTATCAAGGAGAGAAGAGAGCTAAGACATGAGCTAAAAAGGGGGCGAGACACATATGTATGGGATATGGTTGTTTGCGGAACTTTCTGTAACGGGCTGTTGATTGAGTATTGCGGCTCAATGGAAGTTGCCACTACTGCTGTGAGCACGATGTGGATGCGCATTTGCAGCAACCTGTACTAGGTCCGTTGTTGAGCTTGCGCTGTGCATACAGTTGTCGCGCCCGTTGTTTCGAGCGAGTTGTCAAGCATAGTGCTCCTTGGCAAAAAATGGGATCTTGTGAGTTTGGAGGAACAGGCAGGTCTGTAGAGGAGATATTGTTGTGAGTTAAAAAGGCGCCGGAGAGTCGACAACTGGCAGTTTGACTTAAATTAACCGAGTTGCTGTGCATTTTTTACCATCATTGCGGGGCCTTCAGGCACATGAAGATTTCGAGGCCCTCTCCTTGGGAGTTGAGTTTGTCCCTCTCCTGTATCTCGAGAGTCTGAAACCCCGTCTTCTGTCTTTCTTAATCTAAGTCTAATCCTGTTCAGAGAGGAAGGCGGCAAGCAGGATTGCAACCCGTAGGACCGCAGTAAGACTCCGTGGGGAGTCAACCCACCGATTGTGGGAGCTCTGCAGGAACTCAGGAACTATGAATCCCCCTTGGCGGAGGGGCCAAGTCTGCAGCCGCGACCAGGCCGCGAAGCCCGAGGATGCATTCGCGCGGACGCGCGGCTTCGCGGCCACGTGGCGGCCGCAGGGAAGGTTTTTTTTCAGTTCTGATGGCGCCACGTGGCGTCGCATCCCCGGCCCCGTCCCCCCCCCACACAAAAAAAAACGAGAAAGATGAACTTTTGGTTGGGGGTGGTGAGGGCGAAATGGAAAGAAAGTGGAAAAAAAAATGCGGTTTTTTTTTTTTTTTTTTTTTTTTTTTCATTGATTGATTGATTGATTTCGTCGTTTTTTTTTTTCGTTGATTGTTTGATTGATTGATTGATTGACCGGTGGGGGAGGGGTCGCCCCACGCTTGATCGATTGATTGATTGATTGATTGATTGATTGATTGATTGATTGATTGATTGATTGTTTTGTTTATTTATTTATTCGATTTTGCTTTTTTTCTTTTTTTGATTGATTGATTGGTTGATTGATTGATTGATTGATTGATTGATTGATTGATTGATTGATTGATTGATTGATTGATTAGTGGGGGCGGGGTCGCCCCACCCCCCCACCACCAACCGCGTGCGCGCACACACACACACTCACACACACATACACACACACACACACACACACACACACACACACACACACACATCTGTAGTACTGAATATGTCGACGTTCCAGCCGCGGCCTTGCGCAACTTCCGTCATACTTTTTTTTTTTTTTTTTTTTTTTTTTTTTTTTTTTAACAAAAATGCATTCACATTTCTTTGGCATCCAACAAGGATTAAAAGTTTCAAAATAGACTGTCACAACAACTACAATGTACACAACAAATCCAGCAGCGAGGTCTCATATACACTGTGTGACTGCAAACACACAAATCCTCTCTCCTTCTCCCTCCCTCTCCCTCCCTCTCCCTCCCTCTCCCTCCCTCCTACTCACACAGCCCCCCCCCTCAGCCTTCATCTTCATATCCAACTACTTAGAGTTATCAACTCTTCTGCGACTTTGCCTCCATGGCTTTCTCTCTCTCCACTTGAGCAACAGTGCGGTCTATGTCATCGCTTGCAACAACTTTCATTGTGTACAGGTACACTGCACCGGCAAACGCCGAGAGGCTGCCCGCAACAAGCCAATTCTTCCACCTAGGCACAACCCTGATGGCTAGAGGGGAAGCCATCTCCTCCTTTCCTTTCCACCACGAGATCAAATGGAAAGAAGATGATTAAGCGCACGAGCGGGGCGACAGGTGGTCGAGGAAGAGAGGATGACGTGGACTCCTGATTGAGTGCTGGCGTGGACTCCTGATTGAGTGATGACGTGTACTGCGGATTGAGTGTTGACGTGTACTCTAGATATCTAAACTGCTGGCTGCTGATACCCTCGATTGATAACGTGTACACGAACTCCTGTTTGACTTGATTGATGACCTGCACGCGAACTGCTGCCTGATCAATGACAGGTATGCAAACTCCTGCTTCGCTGATGACGTGGACTCAGATTGCTGGCTGCCGGCTGACGTGCTGCTGGCACCGTGGAACTGGCCCTCACGACAGCGCGCCGACACGACGGACAAACTCCATTAGCATACTCACAACAAGAAATGGAAAAGCACGAGGGAATACTCACACTGTAGTACTGAATAAGTCGATTTTGCTCATCCTTTCGATGGAAGTTGCGCGAGACCAGTCGCGGCCTCGTGCAACTTCCATCAAGAGGATGAGCAAAAACTCTCTCTCTCTCTCTCTCCCTCTCTCACACACACACACACACACACACACACACACACACACACACACACACACAATCAACCAATCAATCAATCAATCAATCAATCAATCCAACCCCTTTTTTTAGTTATTTTCAATTTTTGCCTCTGCATTTTATTTTATTTTTATTGGAAATTTGCATTTTTTTTAAAACAGCTCATACCCCTACAAAATACACATATTCATTTCTAAAAAAAATACAGGTAAACTCAGGGACCATGTGTCTCATTATAAAAGATGAAAAAAAAAAATTCCTGCTTTTCTTTTTATTTTTTTATTTTATTTTTTTTAAATCAAATTTAGTTTTTGATTTTTTAAAAATCATAAACGAAGTCGGATTTAAATAAACAAAATATTGGGTTGTAGGGATTAAAACTCCCTACAGCCCCATATTTGTTTTTGTTTTTTTTGCCTATTATTTAATTCAAGAAAAATCTGGTAAAATCGCGTCCGCGGCGCGGAACCGGTAGGCCGTGTATGCGTCCGCCCTCCGAGCTCGACCCCCGCGGACGCGTCCGCGGGTGTTACATAGCCCATGAAGAGTTATGGAGTCAGGGAACTGAGAGGTGGACGCGTCCGCGGGTGTTACATAGCCCATGAAGAGTTATGGAGTCAGGGAACTGAGAGGTAACGGTTCTATCCTCCTTTTATAAACCTCATTATAACCCATATTTGTACTTCTTACTATGTTTGACTGAGTATACTGTGTGCATCCTTACTTTGACTTTGAGTTTGACTTTTAGGACTTATACCAGACTTAAATGAAGTAAGGCATGCACAATCTCAATTTCAGTTGTACTGTTTGACTGAAAGCAGATTGTGGGAAGTGATTGCATCTGGGGGAAGAATTGGAGGAAGGCAGTATCGCTTGTGTCTGACTGGGTCAACCAAAGACTGGACAAGTCTCCAAAGTTTGGGGACGTCTAATGCTATGTTTATTTTTTAGTTGTTTGGCGGACCAGACGCGTTCCATAAGTTTCGGTGGTCGGGTTGCTCCGACTTGCGAGGGTTATATGTGGTTGACTTTTTGGGGACCAAGTATTGTCCCATAAGTTTGAGTGGCTTGGATGCCTTGTTTATTTTGAGTTTTTTCAGTTTATTTTGGTTTTGGACGAGGGGGTTTGAGCATATTCCATAAGTTTGGGTTACTCAACCTCTTTCTGCTTCACCATTAAGAGAAATAGATCGGGCAAAGGACCGGACATGTTCCATAAGTTTGTCGATGGGTGGTTTTGGTCCAATGCCACACACATGCTGGAATCAAAAGGTTATAACTTGACTATATTTTATTATTAGTTTATCTATGAACAGGCTAGTTAGACACTGTCCCATAAGTTTTGGTGGTCTGACTATAACTTATCACAAGCTTAAGAAAGTATTAATTAAGAGTAAACTTGTGGTAAGAAGGGACATGCTGAGCTTTGAGCTGAGATGATCGGTTCAGTCATATGTTACCTTACAAGTTTAAGTGCAGATAACTATATATAACTTGGATACTTAAACAGTTCTAGGAGACTAGGATGAACAATGTTATCATATGCCCAAGATAGATAAATGTTGTGGTGCCCTCTGTTTGTATATACTCAATAGCTGAGTTAGACATTGTTCCATAAGTTTGGGTGGTCTAACTTTATGCCTTATGTAAGCTGGGTATAAAGGGATGAATCATTGAATGACTATGAACTATTGTTTGACAAAGTTGACTTTGGGTTGGTGAGAGTACTTATTATTGTAGTTTGACCTTTCATGTGGCTGAGTGAGATCACTTCTTAGTCCGAGTTTCAGTTTGACATGTAGTTGCTTTAGTTGGTCGCCACATGCTAGAGTCATAAGAGTTAACTTAAATTCTTGCATTTTCTAAGCTAAGTTTATTTTACTTAGGTCAATTCTCACATTTTCTTAGATCATTTCTTATACTTGGTTTTATATAAATCTTGGTAAGTTAATTTTCTAGGGGGCGCGCTGCCAAAATTTCTACAAAACCAAGGAGTTAGTTAGATTTTAACTTTTCAATGTTCAGTTTGTCTAAATTTTATATATGGCTTAGTAAAAATATGGAAAACTTTTTTTTTCTAAAGGGATTGTTGCCCAAATTTTTGCTAATTAAGGGAGTTAAACAAAATTAAACTTTGGTAAGTCAAAGTTACTTTTAAACTTTTGAACTTAGCTTTGTATAAATTTTGAAAATTTACTTTCCCTACGGGAAGCGTTGCCAAAATTTTCTTAGTTTAAAGGAGATAAATTATATTTTGATAGGTGACGATATAAGCAATCCACCCTGTATGGAGGAGATTGTATCAAAGATCTGTCTTTTCTTTAAACACTGACTTAGGGGTAGACTTAGATTTACTTGACAGACAATATCTAGTAAGTATGTTGTATGAAGATTTATTCCCCATACACTAATGATTTAGCTTGGGTATTGACTTGTCTTATGGTACAGGTCCTTTTGATCGTTCTGATTCAAGATTTCGACTAGTTTCAGCTTGATCCTACAAGGATCATCTTCTGTTATCACTGACAGAAGGGCGGTTGCCGATTCGTCGGTTCACGATTCAACTCCAATCCACTCTTGCCACTTAACCTAAAGCTTTTAGCCCTGTGGTTTGAATAACTTTCTTGTGTCTTTACCCAGACTTTATTGAATGACCATTTAACAAAGGTATTGAGTATTTTATTGTTGGAAGGGTGCGCTAAGGTTGAGGTTTGTATGGCTAAAGTGAGAGGTGTAAGTGCCGAAAATGATGAAAGTTAACCCCACGTAGTGCATGAACTTCTGGTTTAATCTTTGATGTGATTGTAAGTCTGTTTGGTGGTTCGGACTTTCGATTTGACTGTCTGCTATCACATACATATATATGGTTGAGAGAAGTTTCACTTTGATTGTGAGAAGTGATCGTCACATATCTATAAACCTCTCTATATATGTAGATATATATGCTTTGAGTGTCCGCGCAGCCTACTGCGACCGTGGGTAAGGGTTAAACAGATTATGTTTCGAGAGAAAAGAGAGATCCCATTTTATCCTTTGTTTTTTAAAATTTTTATATAGTTAGACGTTGTAGTCCGTGACATTTATCAAAGTCAAACCCCTTGATTTCTTTCCAGGCCCTAGATGATGGAGCTGGTCTCCAGGGTGATAAGAGACGATTGCCACCACAAGTATGAATCTGTGTACCACCCACTCTCTGCAAGGTGTAGAAGATGGTGTGGTTCTCAACCGCACTTAGTGCCGTTAGCGGTTGTCTAGCGTCGAAAGATTAAACCCTTAAGGCGCATGTTAGCTGACACTTGAGTGTCGAACGAGACCTTCTAGATTATCGACGACCACGCGGTTATGGGTACTACATATAGTACGTCATCATTGCGACTGTTTGCGAATGCTTGCATTGCAAATCGATATGAGAAGGCCCTGCATCCCCGCGGTTTCATACTACGTTTCGCTCATGTCGCCTATCTGATTTCCGCGTCGGAAGGTTATGGGATGACTACGAAAAGAGACTAGGAGTATTGTTGTGTTGTTTGTTTCTGTATCGTTCCGTGTGAGTGAGTGTTGTGGTGTAACGCGTGGTAAGTGGGATGCGTCCTAGTCGACCGACGACGAGTCGCGATTGGGAGTTCCGCCCCTCTCTGCGTCGGTGCTTGTGCGGGTTCGATAGAAGTGTGGGACCGCGCGTACCCCGTATGCTACAACGAACGACAAACGCCATCGGCTAGTCCACCTCTGCGATTGCAACAGGTTAACTTTCGTACTGTGGACTGGTAGCTCGGCGGGGATACGCCCACCGAAGAGAGGAGACAAGTCTCGTAAGGTGGAGGTAAGTTATACCTCGCGTTGACACTATCCTGTCATAGGGGCTCGCGAGAGGTATGGCTGGCGCACTCGGCCGGAGTGGCTTGCGGAAGCTCCATGTGTATCGCGACGAGGAATAGACCAACGCCTGTGTGACTTGGCCAGGAGGGTCCCACCCTGTTCGGTGTGGGACAGATGCGCTCGACATTGCTCACACGTCGAAGTGGCTCGAGATTTGGCAGCGGCTCATCCGCAAAGAGCTTCGCATGGTGAAGGCTCGAAGATAGGCGTGTTTTTTTTTTTTTTGCGCGGCTACTGGCTTCGGCGCCGAGAACGGCTGGACTATTTCTGAGCCCAACTGACTATCGTTGTTTCACGCCAATATAACGAGTGGGTCTTCGCCACAACGTAAATGTTCCTGGTCGCACTTTCAGTTGTTTGGCAGGCTGTCTTCTTCATCTACGATTCTCGTCAATTCAGGAACATAGAAAAAGAAAAACGGAAGGTAATTTGAGACCACCTCCGGAGGTGGTCTCAAAAAGGGTCCGCCCACGGCCCCGCAGGCCACTGACAGAAGGGTCACTGTTTGAGGCATTTGGGTAGCGATCCTCTCCAGTGTGACCCGAAAAACGACTCAAATTTCGGGATTTTGGGTCTTTTGGTCCTCGTGTGAGTACCCCCTCAGAGAGCGGGGGCAGGGGCAAAAATAGCCAGGCTGTAATGAGCCTTACCCAAGAGGACACTGCCGGCCTGACCCTCTTTGGGTAACGAGCAGCTGCTCGTTACCGGGTCCTTTTCAAATGACGGAATGGAAGGCTTAGAAAGCCCCTCCAGGTCATTCATTGGCCTCAAGTATGCCTTCTGCTGGGCTCCGAGGCTGCTGCAGCAATATTTCTTCTGCTTCTGGACGGACCTGGTGTCCAGATACAAGGCCCATTTCCAAAGCTGCTGCCCAGCTGGCCACAGAGCCTGAGTAAGTGGCAGCGTGAATACTGGTTCCCAATTATGGCATGGCAATCCTGGCCTCTGGGTCTTCCTAGAAGGGAGGCCTCCGCGTGGGCACCTGATCCCTCGTCCATCGGTGAGGGGGGAACCTCGCCTTCCCTTTTTTTTTTTTTTTTTTTTTTCCCGAACCCTCGGCCGGCGCCGAGGCCATCAAAGCTGGCGTGCCCGGAAAACGAATAAAGATTCCCTCCGGCAACGCGATTTCCCTACCAAGCAGCGCGGCAGCGACGCTGTCGGACATTCGAGCTCTGTGCGTTTTCGGAAGCAAGCAAGCAAGCAAGCAAGCACAGCGAAGCGAAGCGCAGATGGCGGTCAAGATCGGCATCAATGGGTTCGGCCGCATTGGAAGGTTGGTCCTGAGGGCTTCCCTCAACCACCCCAACGTGCAGGTGGTGGCTGTGAACGACCCTTTCCTTGATCCCGAGTACATCGTCTACCTCTTCAAGTACGACACCGTGCATGGGAAGTACAAGGGCGAGGTCGGTCTGTCCGCCGACAAGAAGCTGGTCGTCGATGGCAAGGAGATCGCCATTTTCGCTCTGAGGGATCCTTCCGCGAT